>CM075850.1:35895259-36287759 GCA_037975125.1 Latrodectus hesperus
GATTCCTGGCTTTCACCCAGGCGGCCCGGGTTCGATTCCCGGCATGGGAAGCAAACGTTTTATTATTTCACATATCCGGATTCTGTTTTAATGATCACAAGTGAATGAAGTTAGGTTTTAATATTATACAAAAGATATTTACTTTCAGGGCTTTTGCATCAAGAATTCCTTCTTATAATTCGTAGTCTTCATATCGATAAAATAGTTTTTTATTTTAAATTTTCTCTTCGCATCTTTCTTTTATGTCATCTATATACCGCGTTGAAACTCTTTATACCAAATGAAAGCGTATATTTTTCAGTAAAAGTACATTACAAATTATACGACAAAAATTAAATAGCAATGAAATGTTGCTGTTAAATAGTGTATCGTATGGTCCTCACGAAAACTTGCGCAAGGTAAGCGTCTCCCATGTGGTCTAGTGGTTAGGATACCTGGCTCTCACCCAGGCGGCCCGGGTTCGATTCCCGGCATGGGAAGGAAGGTTCCATGGTGTAATGGTTAGCACTCTGGACTCTTGAATCCAGCGATCCGAGTTCAAATCTCGGTGGAACCTGCATGCTATTGTTCGTATTCTGGATGTAACTTTTTGTTGATGGTATAAATTCAGGTTTTATTTTAACTTATTTTAAAGAAAATTATATTTAATTTTTTTAGAAAATCCAATCATTAATTTGTATTATTTATTAATATTAGGTTTTATAATCTTAACACAGTTGTTTTTTCTTCTGAATCTTATACGTTAAATGAAATTATTAATTTTTAGACCAATGGCTATCACGTAACTGAAATATCACGTTTCACATTCCAACGTTAATGGGAAAGCAATTATTTTTTGTCACAGGATATTAGGTAAAGGTGTTGGTAGAATACCGTTCTCGTTCCCACGTGGTCTAGTGGTTAGGATTCCTGGCTTTCACCCAGGCGGCCCGGGTTCGATTCCCGGCGTGGGAAGTGATGGTTCTATGGTGTAATGGTTAGCACTCTGGACTTTGAATCCAGCGATCCGAGTTCAAATCTCGGCAGAACCTTCCTTTTGAGTTTAATTGATCTAAATGCTCACTACGAAAAGGCTGTAACTTTTAAGAAAACATTAAACTAGAAAAGCACATTGCTAAGAGGCGAAGCCCTCTCTCACTTTAACTTTCATATAATCCATGTATATAGATATTTTAAAATTTATTTCTTTTTCTTCAGCATCGTCAATAGTGAGGAAAATTTCCACGCTAAACATATGACGGAAATTTTAATAATGTATACATATAATTATGCTGCTCTCAAAACATACAAAAATTGGGAAAAAGATTAGTAATTTTCATATTGCTTTTAAATATACCTTTACCTGATGCTTACTCAAACTAGAAAGTGGCCAATGCATCCCATGTGGTCTAGTGGTTAGGATTCCTGGCTTTCACCCAGGCGGCCCGGGTTCGATTCCCGGCATGGGAAGCAAACGTTTTATTATTTCACATATCCGGATTCTGTTTTAATGATCACAAGTGAATGAAGTTAGGTTTTAATATTATACAAAAGATATTTACTTTCAGGGCTTTTGCATCAAGAATTCCTTTCTTATAATTCGTAGTCTTCATATCGATAAAATAGTTTTTTATTTTAAATTTTCTCTCGCATCTTTCTTTTATGTCATCTATATACCGCGTTGAAACTCTTTATACCAAATGAAAGCGTATATTTTTCAGTAAAAGTACATTACAAATTATACGACAAAAATTAAATAGCAATGAAATGTTGCTGTTAAATAGTGTATCGTATGGTCCTCACGAAAACTTGCGCAAGGTAAGCGTCTCCCATGTGGTCTAGTGGTTAGGATACCTGGCTCTCACCCAGGCGGCCCGGGTTCGATTCCCGGCATGGGAAGGAAGGTTCCATGGTGTAATGGTTAGCACTCTGGACTCTGAATCCAGCGATCCGAGTTCAAATCTCGGTGGAACCTGCATGCTATTGTTCGTATTCTGGATGTAACTTTTTGTTGATGGTATAAATTCAGGTTTAATTTTAACTTATTTTAAAGAAAATTATATTTAATTTTTTTAGAAAATCCAATCATTAATTTGTATTATTTATTAATATTAGGTTTTATAATCTTAACACAGTTGTTTTCTTCTGAATCTTATACGTTAAATGAAATTATTAATTTTTAGACCAATGGCTATCACGTAATTGAAATATCACGTTTTACATTCCAACGTTAATGGGAAAGCAATTATTTTTATTACAGGATATTAGGTAAAGGTGTTGGTAGAATACCGTTCTCGTTCCCACGTGGTCTAGTGGTTAGGATTCCTGGCTTTCACCCAGGCGGCCCGGGTTCGATTCCCGGCGTGGGAAGTGATGGTTCTATGGTGTAATGGTTAGCACTCTGGACTTTGAATCCAGCGATCCGAGTTCAAATCTCGGTAGAACCTTCCTTTTTGAGTTTAATTATTCCAAATGCTCACTACGAAAAGGCTGTAACTTTTAAGAAAACATTAAACTAGAAAAGCACATTGCTAAGAGGCGAAGCCCTCTCTCACTTTAACTTTCATATAATCCATGTATATAGATATTTTAAAATTTATTTCTTTTTCTTCAGCATCGTCAATAGTGAGGAAAATTTCCACGCTAAACATATGACGGAAATTTTAATAATGTATACATATAATTATGCTGCTCTCAAAACATACAAAAATTGGGAAAAAGATTAGTAATTTTCATATTGCTTTTAAATATACCTTTACCTGATGCTTACTCAAACTAGAAAGTGGCCAATGCATCCCATGTGGTCTAGTGGTTAGGATTCCTGGCTTTCACCCAGGCGGCCCGGGTTCGATTCCCGGCATGGGAAGCAAACGTTTTATTATTTCACATATCCGGATTCTGTTTTAATGATCACAAGTGAATGAAGTTAGGTTTTAATATTATACAAAAGATATTTACTTTCAGGGCTTTTGCATCAAGAATTCCTTTCTTATAATTCGTAGTCTTCATATCGATAAAATAGTTTTTTATTTTAAATTTTCTCTCGCATCTTTCTTTTATGTCATCTATATACCGCGTTGAAACTCTTTATACCAAATGAAAGCGTATATTTTTCAGTAAAAGTACATTACAAATTATACGACAAAAATTAAATAGCAATGAAATGTTGCTGTTAAATAGTGTATCGTATGGTCCTCACGAAAACTTGCGCAAGGTAAGCGTCTCCCATGTGGTCTAGTGGTTAGGATACCTGGCTCTCACCCAGGCGGCCCGGGTTCGATTCCCGGCATGGGAAGGAAGGTTCCATGGTGTAATGGTTAGCACTCTGGACTCTGAATCCAGCGATCCGAGTTCAAATCTCGGTGGAACCTGCATGCTATTGTTCGTATTCTGGATGTAACTTTTTGTTGATGGTATAAATTCAGGTTTAATTTTAACTTATTTTAAAGAAAATTATATTTAATTTTTTTTAGAAAATCCAATCATTAATTTGTATTATTTATTAATATTAGGTTTTATAATCTTAACACAGTTGTTTTCTTCTGAATCTTATACGTTAAATGAAATTATTAATTTTTAGACCAATGGCTATCACGTAATTGAAATATCACGTTTTACATTCCAACGTTAATGGGAAAGCAATTATTTTTATTACAGGATATTAGGTAAAGGTGTTGGTAGAATACCGTTCTCGTTCCCACGTGGTCTAGTGGTTAGGATTCCTGGCTTTCACCCAGGCGGCCCGGGTTCGATTCCCGGCGTGGGAAGTGATGGTTCTATGGTGTAATGGTTAGCACTCTGGACTTTGAATCCAGCGATCCGAGTTCAAATCTCGGTAGAACCTTCCTTTTTGAGTTTAATTATTCCAAATGCTCACTACGAAAAGGCTGTAACTTTTAAGAAAACATTAAACTAGAAAAGCACATTGCTAAGAGGCGAAGCCCTCTCTCACTTTAACTTTCATATAATCCATGTATATAGATATTTTAAAATTTATTTCTTTTTCTTCAGCATCGTCAATAGTGAGGAAAATTTCCACGCTAAACATATGACGGAAATTTTAATAATGTATACATATAATTATGCTGCTCTCAAAACATACAAAAATTGGGAAAAAGATTAGTAATTTTCATATTGCTTTTAAATATACCTTTACCTGATGCTTACTCAAACTAGAAAGTGGCCAATGCATCCCATGTGGTCTAGTGGTTAGGATTCCTGGCTTTCACCCAGGCGGCCCGGGTTCGATTCCCGGCATGGGAAGCAAACGTTTTATTATTTCACATATCCGGATTCTGTTTTAATGATCACAAGTGAATGAAGTTAGGTTTTAATATTATACAAAAGATATTTACTTTCAGGGCTTTTGCATCAAGAATTCCTTTCTTATAATTCGTAGTCTTCATATCGATAAAATAGTTTTTTATTTTAAATTTTCTCTCGCATCTTTCTTTTATGTCATCTATATACCGCGTTGAAACTCTTTATACCAAATGAAAGCGTATATTTTTCAGTAAAAGTACATTACAAATTATACGACAAAAATTAAATAGCAATGAAATGTTGCTGTTAAATAGTGTATCGTATGGTCCTCACGAAAACTTGCGCAAGGTAAGCGTCTCCCATGTGGTCTAGTGGTTAGGATACCTGGCTCTCACCCAGGCGGCCCGGGTTCGATTCCCGGCATGGGAAGGAAGGTTCCATGGTGTAATGGTTAGCACTCTGGACTCTGAATCCAGCGATCCGAGTTCAAATCTCGGTGGAACCTGCATGCTATTGTTCGTATTCTGGATGTAACTTTTTGTTGATGGTATAAATTCAGGTTTAATTTTAACTTATTTTAAAGAAAATTATATTTAATTTTTTTAGAAAATCCAATCATTAATTTGTATTATTTATTAATATTAGGTTTTATAATCTTAACACAGTTGTTTTCTTCTGAATCTTATACGTTAAATGAAATTATTAATTTTTAGACCAATGGCTATCACGTAATTGAAATATCACGTTTTACATTCCAACGTTAATGGGAAAGCAATTATTTTTATTACAGGATATTAGGTAAAGGTGTTGGTAGAATACCGTTCTCGTTCCCACGTGGTCTAGTGGTTAGGATTCCTGGCTTTCACCCAGGCGGCCCGGGTTCGATTCCCGGCGTGGGAAGTGATGGTTCTATGGTGTAATGGTTAGCACTCTGGACTTTGAATCCAGCGATCCGAGTTCAAATCTCGGTAGAACCTTCCTTTTTGAGTTTAATTATTCCAAATGCTCACTACGAAAAGGCTGTAACTTTTAAGAAAACATTAAACTAGAAAAGCACATTGCTAAGAGGCGAAGCCCTCTCTCACTTTAACTTTCATATAATCCATGTATATAGATATTTTAAAATTTATTTCTTTTTCTTCAGCATCGTCAATAGTGAGGAAAATTTCCACGCTAAACATATGACGGAAATTTTAATAATGTATACATATAATTATGCTGCTCTCAAAACATACAAAAATTGGGAAAAAGATTAGTAATTTTCATATTGCTTTTAAATATACCTTTACCTGATGCTTACTCAAACTAGAAAGTGGCCAATGCATCCCATGTGGTCTAGTGGTTAGGATTCCTGGCTTTCACCCAGGCGGCCCGGGTTCGATTCCCGGCATGGGAAGCAAACGTTTTATTATTTCACATATCCGGATTCTGTTTTAATGATCACAAGTGAATGAAGTTAGGTTTTAATATTATACAAAAGATATTTACTTTCAGGGCTTTTGCATCAAGAATTCCTTTCTTATAATTCGTAGTCTTCATATCGATAAAATAGTTTTTTATTTTAAATTTTCTCTCGCATCTTTCTTTTATGTCATCTATATACCGCGTTGAAACTCTTTATACCAAATGAAAGCGTATATTTTTCAGTAAAAGTACATTACAAATTATACGACAAAAATTAAATAGCAATGAAATGTTGCTGTTAAATAGTGTATCGTATGGTCCTCACGAAAACTTGCGCAAGGTAAGCGTCTCCCATGTGGTCTAGTGGTTAGGATACCTGGCTCTCACCCAGGCGGCCCGGGTTCGATTCCCGGCATGGGAAGGAAGGTTCCATGGTGTAATGGTTAGCACTCTGGACTCTGAATCCAGCGATCCGAGTTCAAATCTCGGTGGAACCTGCATGCTATTGTTCGTATTCTGGATGTAACTTTTTGTTGATGGTATAAATTCAGGTTTAATTTTAACTTATTTTAAAGAAAATTATATTTAATTTTTTTAGAAAATCCAATCATTAATTTGTATTATTTATTAATATTAGGTTTTATAATCTTAACACAGTTGTTTTCTTCTGAATCTTATACGTTAAATGAAATTATTAATTTTTAGACCAATGGCTATCACGTAATTGAAATATCACGTTTTACATTCCAACGTTAATGGGAAAGCAATTATTTTTATTACAGGATATTAGGTAAAGGTGTTGGTAGAATACCGTTCTCGTTCCCACGTGGTCTAGTGGTTAGGATTCCTGGCTTTCACCCAGGCGGCCCGGGTTCGATTCCCGGCGTGGGAAGTGATGGTTCTATGGTGTAATGGTTAGCACTCTGGACTTTGAATCCAGCGATCCGAGTTCAAATCTCGGTAGAACCTTCCTTTTTGAGTTTAATTATTCCAAATGCTCACTACGAAAAGGCTGTAACTTTTAAGAAAACATTAAACTAGAAAAGCACATTGCTAAGAGGCGAAGCCCTCTCTCACTTTAACTTTCATATAATCCATGTATATAGATATTTTAAAATTTATTTCTTTTTCTTCAGCATCGTCAATAGTGAGGAAAATTTCCACGCTAAACATATGACGGAAATTTTAATAATGTATACATATAATTATGCTGCTCTCAAAACATACAAAAATTGGGAAAAAGATTAGTAATTTTCATATTGCTTTTAAATATACCTTTACCTGATGCTTACTCAAACTAGAAAGTGGCCAATGCATCCCATGTGGTCTAGTGGTTAGGATTCCTGGCTTTCACCCAGGCGGCCCGGGTTCGATTCCCGGCATGGGAAGCAAACGTTTTATTATTTCACATATCCGGATTCTGTTTTAATGATCACAAGTGAATGAAGTTAGGTTTTAATATTATACAAAAGATATTTACTTTCAGGGCTTTTGCATCAAGAATTCCTTTCTTATAATTCGTAGTCTTCATATCGATAAAATAGTTTTTTATTTTAAATTTTCTCTCGCATCTTTCTTTTATGTCATCTATATACCGCGTTGAAACTCTTTATACCAAATGAAAGCGTATATTTTTCAGTAAAAGTACATTACAAATTATACGACAAAAATTAAATAGCAATGAAATGTTGCTGTTAAATAGTGTATCGTATGGTCCTCACGAAAACTTGCGCAAGGTAAGCGTCTCCCATGTGGTCTAGTGGTTAGGATACCTGGCTCTCACCCAGGCGGCCCGGGTTCGATTCCCGGCATGGGAAGGAAGGTTCCATGGTGTAATGGTTAGCACTCTGGACTCTGAATCCAGCGATCCGAGTTCAAATCTCGGTGGAACCTGCATGCTATTGTTCGTATTCTGGATGTAACTTTTTGTTGATGGTATAAATTCAGGTTTAATTTTAACTTATTTTAAAGAAAATTATATTTAATTTTTTTTAGAAAATCCAATCATTAATTTGTATTATTTATTAATATTAGGTTTTATAATCTTAACACAGTTGTTTTCTTCTGAATCTTATACGTTAAATGAAATTATTAATTTTTAGACCAATGGCTATCACGTAATTGAAATATCACGTTTTACATTCCAACGTTAATGGGAAAGCAATTATTTTTATTACAGGATATTAGGTAAAGGTGTTGGTAGAATACCGTTCTCGTTCCCACGTGGTCTAGTGGTTAGGATTCCTGGCTTTCACCCAGGCGGCCCGGGTTCGATTCCCGGCGTGGGAAGTGATGGTTCTATGGTGTAATGGTTAGCACTCTGGACTTTGAATCCAGCGATCCGAGTTCAAATCTCGGTAGAACCTTCCTTTTTGAGTTTAATTATTCCAAATGCTCACTACGAAAAGGCTGTAACTTTTAAGAAAACATTAAACTAGAAAAGCACATTGCTAAGAGGCGAAGCCCTCTCTCACTTTAACTTTCATATAATCCATGTATATAGATATTTTAAAATTTATTTCTTTTTCTTCAGCATCGTCAATAGTGAGGAAAATTTCCACGCTAAACATATGACGGAAATTTTAATAATGTATACATATAATTATGCTGCTCTCAAAACATACAAAAATTGGGAAAAAGATTAGTAATTTTCATATTGCTTTTAAATATACCTTTACCTGATGCTTACTCAAACTAGAAAGTGGCCAATGCATCCCATGTGGTCTAGTGGTTAGGATTCCTGGCTTTCACCCAGGCGGCCCGGGTTCGATTCCCGGCATGGGAAGCAAACGTTTTATTATTTCACATATCCGGATTCTGTTTTAATGATCACAAGTGAATGAAGTTAGGTTTTAATATTATACAAAAGATATTTACTTTCAGGGCTTTTGCATCAAGAATTCCTTTCTTATAATTCGTAGTCTTCATATCGATAAAATAGTTTTTTATTTTAAATTTTCTCTCGCATCTTTCTTTTATGTCATCTATATACCGCGTTGAAACTCTTTATACCAAATGAAAGCGTATATTTTTCAGTAAAAGTACATTACAAATTATACGACAAAAATTAAATAGCAATGAAATGTTGCTGTTAAATAGTGTATCGTATGGTCCTCACGAAAACTTGCGCAAGGTAAGCGTCTCCCATGTGGTCTAGTGGTTAGGATACCTGGCTCTCACCCAGGCGGCCCGGGTTCGATTCCCGGCATGGGAAGGAAGGTTCCATGGTGTAATGGTTAGCACTCTGGACTCTGAATCCAGCGATCCGAGTTCAAATCTCGGTGGAACCTGCATGCTATTGTTCGTATTCTGGATGTAACTTTTTGTTGATGGTATAAATTCAGGTTTAATTTTAACTTATTTTAAAGAAAATTATATTTAATTTTTTTTAGAAAATCCAATCATTAATTTGTATTATTTATTAATATTAGGTTTTATAATCTTAACACAGTTGTTTTCTTCTGAATCTTATACGTTAAATGAAATTATTAATTTTTAGACCAATGGCTATCACGTAATTGAAATATCACGTTTTACATTCCAACGTTAATGGGAAAGCAATTATTTTTATTACAGGATATTAGGTAAAGGTGTTGGTAGAATACCGTTCTCGTTCCCACGTGGTCTAGTGGTTAGGATTCCTGGCTTTCACCCAGGCGGCCCGGGTTCGATTCCCGGCGTGGGAAGTGATGGTTCTATGGTGTAATGGTTAGCACTCTGGACTTTGAATCCAGCGATCCGAGTTCAAATCTCGGTAGAACCTTCCTTTTTGAGTTTAATTATTCCAAATGCTCACTACGAAAAGGCTGTAACTTTTAAGAAAACATTAAACTAGAAAAGCACATTGCTAAGAGGCGAAGCCCTCTCTCACTTTAACTTTCATATAATCCATGTATATAGATATTTTAAAATTTATTTCTTTTTCTTCAGCATCGTCAATAGTGAGGAAAATTTCCACGCTAAACATATGACGGAAATTTTAATAATGTATACATATAATTATGCTGCTCTCAAAACATACAAAAATTGGGAAAAAGATTAGTAATTTTCATATTGCTTTTAAATATACCTTTACCTGATGCTTACTCAAACTAGAAAGTGGCCAATGCATCCCATGTGGTCTAGTGGTTAGGATTCCTGGCTTTCACCCAGGCGGCCCGGGTTCGATTCCCGGCATGGGAAGCAAACGTTTTATTATTTCACATATCCGGATTCTGTTTTAATGATCACAAGTGAATGAAGTTAGGTTTTAATATTATACAAAAGATATTTACTTTCAGGGCTTTTGCATCAAGAATTCCTTTCTTATAATTCGTAGTCTTCATATCGATAAAATAGTTTTTTATTTTAAATTTTCTCTCGCATCTTTCTTTTATGTCATCTATATACCGCGTTGAAACTCTTTATACCAAATGAAAGCGTATATTTTTCAGTAAAAGTACATTACAAATTATACGACAAAAATTAAATAGCAATGAAATGTTGCTGTTAAATAGTGTATCGTATGGTCCTCACGAAAACTTGCGCAAGGTAAGCGTCTCCCATGTGGTCTAGTGGTTAGGATACCTGGCTCTCACCCAGGCGGCCCGGGTTCGATTCCCGGCATGGGAAGGAAGGTTCCATGGTGTAATGGTTAGCACTCTGGACTCTGAATCCAGCGATCCGAGTTCAAATCTCGGTGGAACCTGCATGCTATTGTTCGTATTCTGGATGTAACTTTTTGTTGATGGTATAAATTCAGGTTTAATTTTAACTTATTTTAAAGAAAATTATATTTAATTTTTTTTAGAAAATCCAATCATTAATTTGTATTATTTATTAATATTAGGTTTTATAATCTTAACACAGTTGTTTTCTTCTGAATCTTATACGTTAAATGAAATTATTAATTTTTAGACCAATGGCTATCACGTAATTGAAATATCACGTTTTACATTCCAACGTTAATGGGAAAGCAATTATTTTTATTACAGGATATTAGGTAAAGGTGTTGGTAGAATACCGTTCTCGTTCCCACGTGGTCTAGTGGTTAGGATTCCTGGCTTTCACCCAGGCGGCCCGGGTTCGATTCCCGGCGTGGGAAGTGATGGTTCTATGGTGTAATGGTTAGCACTCTGGACTTTGAATCCAGCGATCCGAGTTCAAATCTCGGTAGAACCTTCCTTTTTGAGTTTAATTATTCCAAATGCTCACTACGAAAAGGCTGTAACTTTTAAGAAAACATTAAACTAGAAAAGCACATTGCTAAGAGGCGAAGCCCTCTCTCACTTTAACTTTCATATAATCCATGTATATAGATATTTTAAAATTTATTTCTTTTTCTTCAGCATCGTCAATAGTGAGGAAAATTTCCACGCTAAACATATGACGGAAATTTTAATAATGTATACATATAATTATGCTGCTCTCAAAACATACAAAAATTGGGAAAAAGATTAGTAATTTTCATATTGCTTTTAAATATACCTTTACCTGATGCTTACTCAAACTAGAAAGTGGCCAATGCATCCCATGTGGTCTAGTGGTTAGGATTCCTGGCTTTCACCCAGGCGGCCCGGGTTCGATTCCCGGCATGGGAAGCAAACGTTTTATTATTTCACATATCCGGATTCTGTTTTAATGATCACAAGTGAATGAAGTTAGGTTTTAATATTATACAAAAGATATTTACTTTCAGGGCTTTTGCATCAAGAATTCCTTTCTTATAATTCGTAGTCTTCATATCGATAAAATAGTTTTTTATTTTAAATTTTCTCTCGCATCTTTCTTTTATGTCATCTATATACCGCGTTGAAACTCTTTATACCAAATGAAAGCGTATATTTTTCAGTAAAAGTACATTACAAATTATACGACAAAAATTAAATAGCAATGAAATGTTGCTGTTAAATAGTGTATCGTATGGTCCTCACGAAAACTTGCGCAAGGTAAGCGTCTCCCATGTGGTCTAGTGGTTAGGATACCTGGCTCTCACCCAGGCGGCCCGGGTTCGATTCCCGGCATGGGAAGGAAGGTTCCATGGTGTAATGGTTAGCACTCTGGACTCTGAATCCAGCGATCCGAGTTCAAATCTCGGTGGAACCTGCATGCTATTGTTCGTATTCTGGATGTAACTTTTTGTTGATGGTATAAATTCAGGTTTAATTTTAACTTATTTTAAAGAAAATTATATTTAATTTTTTTAGAAAATCCAATCATTAATTTGTATTATTTATTAATATTAGGTTTTATAATCTTAACACAGTTGTTTTCTTCTGAATCTTATACGTTAAATGAAATTATTAATTTTTAGACCAATGGCTATCACGTAATTGAAATATCACGTTTTACATTCCAACGTTAATGGGAAAGCAATTATTTTTATTACAGGATATTAGGTAAAGGTGTTGGTAGAATACCGTTCTCGTTCCCACGTGGTCTAGTGGTTAGGATTCCTGGCTTTCACCCAGGCGGCCCGGGTTCGATTCCCGGCGTGGGAAGTGATGGTTCTATGGTGTAATGGTTAGCACTCTGGACTTTGAATCCAGCGATCCGAGTTCAAATCTCGGTAGAACCTTCCTTTTTGAGTTTAATTATTCCAAATGCTCACTACGAAAAGGCTGTAACTTTTAAGAAAACATTAAACTAGAAAAGCACATTGCTAAGAGGCGAAGCCCTCTCTCACTTTAACTTTCATATAATCCATGTATATAGATATTTTAAAATTTATTTCTTTTTCTTCAGCATCGTCAATAGTGAGGAAAATTTCCACGCTAAACATATGACGGAAATTTTAATAATGTATACATATAATTATGCTGCTCTCAAAACATACAAAAATTGGGAAAAAGATTAGTAATTTTCATATTGCTTTTAAATATACCTTTACCTGATGCTTACTCAAACTAGAAAGTGGCCAATGCATCCCATGTGGTCTAGTGGTTAGGATTCCTGGCTTTCACCCAGGCGGCCCGGGTTCGATTCCCGGCATGGGAAGCAAACGTTTTATTATTTCACATATCCGGATTCTGTTTTAATGATCACAAGTGAATGAAGTTAGGTTTTAATATTATACAAAAGATATTTACTTTCAGGGCTTTTGCATCAAGAATTCCTTTCTTATAATTCGTAGTCTTCATATCGATAAAATAGTTTTTTATTTTAAATTTTCTCTCGCATCTTTCTTTTATGTCATCTATATACCGCGTTGAAACTCTTTATACCAAATGAAAGCGTATATTTTTCAGTAAAAGTACATTACAAATTATACGACAAAAATTAAATAGCAATGAAATGTTGCTGTTAAATAGTGTATCGTATGGTCCTCACGAAAACTTGCGCAAGGTAAGCGTCTCCCATGTGGTCTAGTGGTTAGGATACCTGGCTCTCACCCAGGCGGCCCGGGTTCGATTCCCGGCATGGGAAGGAAGGTTCCATGGTGTAATGGTTAGCACTCTGGACTCTGAATCCAGCGATCCGAGTTCAAATCTCGGTGGAACCTGCATGCTATTGTTCGTATTCTGGATGTAACTTTTTGTTGATGGTATAAATTCAGGTTTAATTTTAACTTATTTTAAAGAAAATTATATTTAATTTTTTTTAGAAAATCCAATCATTAATTTGTATTATTTATTAATATTAGGTTTTATAATCTTAACACAGTTGTTTTCTTCTGAATCTTATACGTTAAATGAAATTATTAATTTTTAGACCAATGGCTATCACGTAATTGAAATATCACGTTTTACATTCCAACGTTAATGGGAAAGCAATTATTTTTATTACAGGATATTAGGTAAAGGTGTTGGTAGAATACCGTTCTCGTTCCCACGTGGTCTAGTGGTTAGGATTCCTGGCTTTCACCCAGGCGGCCCGGGTTCGATTCCCGGCGTGGGAAGTGATGGTTCTATGGTGTAATGGTTAGCACTCTGGACTTTGAATCCAGCGATCCGAGTTCAAATCTCGGTAGAACCTTCCTTTTTGAGTTTAATTATTCCAAATGCTCACTACGAAAAGGCTGTAACTTTTAAGAAAACATTAAACTAGAAAAGCACATTGCTAAGAGGCGAAGCCCTCTCTCACTTTAACTTTCATATAATCCATGTATATAGATATTTTAAAATTTATTTCTTTTTCTTCAGCATCGTCAATAGTGAGGAAAATTTCCACGCTAAACATATGACGGAAATTTTAATAATGTATACATATAATTATGCTGCTCTCAAAACATACAAAAATTGGGAAAAAGATTAGTAATTTTCATATTGCTTTTAAATATACCTTTACCTGATGCTTACTCAAACTAGAAAGTGGCCAATGCATCCCATGTGGTCTAGTGGTTAGGATTCCTGGCTTTCACCCAGGCGGCCCGGGTTCGATTCCCGGCATGGGAAGCAAACGTTTTATTATTTCACATATCCGGATTCTGTTTTAATGATCACAAGTGAATGAAGTTAGGTTTTAATATTATACAAAAGATATTTACTTTCAGGGCTTTTGCATCAAGAATTCCTTTCTTATAATTCGTAGTCTTCATATCGATAAAATAGTTTTTTATTTTAAATTTTCTCTCGCATCTTTCTTTTATGTCATCTATATACCGCGTTGAAACTCTTTATACCAAATGAAAGCGTATATTTTTCAGTAAAAGTACATTACAAATTATACGACAAAAATTAAATAGCAATGAAATGTTGCTGTTAAATAGTGTATCGTATGGTCCTCACGAAAACTTGCGCAAGGTAAGCGTCTCCCATGTGGTCTAGTGGTTAGGATACCTGGCTCTCACCCAGGCGGCCCGGGTTCGATTCCCGGCATGGGAAGGAAGGTTCCATGGTGTAATGGTTAGCACTCTGGACTCTGAATCCAGCGATCCGAGTTCAAATCTCGGTGGAACCTGCATGCTATTGTTCGTATTCTGGATGTAACTTTTTGTTGATGGTATAAATTCAGGTTTAATTTTAACTTATTTTAAAGAAAATTATATTTAATTTTTTTAGAAAATCCAATCATTAATTTGTATTATTTATTAATATTAGGTTTTATAATCTTAACACAGTTGTTTTCTTCTGAATCTTATACGTTAAATGAAATTATTAATTTTTAGACCAATGGCTATCACGTAATTGAAATATCACGTTTTACATTCCAACGTTAATGGGAAAGCAATTATTTTTATTACAGGATATTAGGTAAAGGTGTTGGTAGAATACCGTTCTCGTTCCCACGTGGTCTAGTGGTTAGGATTCCTGGCTTTCACCCAGGCGGCCCGGGTTCGATTCCCGGCGTGGGAAGTGATGGTTCTATGGTGTAATGGTTAGCACTCTGGACTTTGAATCCAGCGATCCGAGTTCAAATCTCGGTAGAACCTTCCTTTTTGAGTTTAATTATTCCAAATGCTCACTACGAAAAGGCTGTAACTTTTAAGAAAACATTAAACTAGAAAAGCACATTGCTAAGAGGCGAAGCCCTCTCTCACTTTAACTTTCATATAATCCATGTATATAGATATTTTAAAATTTATTTCTTTTTCTTCAGCATCGTCAATAGTGAGGAAAATTTCCACGCTAAACATATGACGGAAATTTTAATAATGTATACATATAATTATGCTGCTCTCAAAACATACAAAAATTGGGAAAAAGATTAGTAATTTTCATATTGCTTTTAAATATACCTTTACCTGATGCTTACTCAAACTAGAAAGTGGCCAATGCATCCCATGTGGTCTAGTGGTTAGGATTCCTGGCTTTCACCCAGGCGGCCCGGGTTCGATTCCCGGCATGGGAAGCAAACGTTTTATTATTTCACATATCCGGATTCTGTTTTAATGATCACAAGTGAATGAAGTTAGGTTTTAATATTATACAAAAGATATTTACTTTCAGGGCTTTTGCATCAAGAATTCCTTTCTTATAATTCGTAGTCTTCATATCGATAAAATAGTTTTTTATTTTAAATTTTCTCTCGCATCTTTCTTTTATGTCATCTATATACCGCGTTGAAACTCTTTATACCAAATGAAAGCGTATATTTTTCAGTAAAAGTACATTACAAATTATACGACAAAAATTAAATAGCAATGAAATGTTGCTGTTAAATAGTGTATCGTATGGTCCTCACGAAAACTTGCGCAAGGTAAGCGTCTCCCATGTGGTCTAGTGGTTAGGATACCTGGCTCTCACCCAGGCGGCCCGGGTTCGATTCCCGGCATGGGAAGGAAGGTTCCATGGTGTAATGGTTAGCACTCTGGACTCTGAATCCAGCGATCCGAGTTCAAATCTCGGTGGAACCTGCATGCTATTGTTCGTATTCTGGATGTAACTTTTTGTTGATGGTATAAATTCAGGTTTAATTTTAACTTATTTTAAAGAAAATTATATTTAATTTTTTTTAGAAAATCCAATCATTAATTTGTATTATTTATTAATATTAGGTTTTATAATCTTAACACAGTTGTTTTCTTCTGAATCTTATACGTTAAATGAAATTATTAATTTTTAGACCAATGGCTATCACGTAATTGAAATATCACGTTTTACATTCCAACGTTAATGGGAAAGCAATTATTTTTATTACAGGATATTAGGTAAAGGTGTTGGTAGAATACCGTTCTCGTTCCCACGTGGTCTAGTGGTTAGGATTCCTGGCTTTCACCCAGGCGGCCCGGGTTCGATTCCCGGCGTGGGAAGTGATGGTTCTATGGTGTAATGGTTAGCACTCTGGACTTTGAATCCAGCGATCCGAGTTCAAATCTCGGTAGAACCTTCCTTTTTGAGTTTAATTATTCCAAATGCTCACTACGAAAAGGCTGTAACTTTTAAGAAAACATTAAACTAGAAAAGCACATTGCTAAGAGGCGAAGCCCTCTCTCACTTTAACTTTCATATAATCCATGTATATAGATATTTTAAAATTTATTTCTTTTTCTTCAGCATCGTCAATAGTGAGGAAAATTTCCACGCTAAACATATGACGGAAATTTTAATAATGTATACATATAATTATGCTGCTCTCAAAACATACAAAAATTGGGAAAAAGATTAGTAATTTTCATATTGCTTTTAAATATACCTTTACCTGATGCTTACTCAAACTAGAAAGTGGCCAATGCATCCCATGTGGTCTAGTGGTTAGGATTCCTGGCTTTCACCCAGGCGGCCCGGGTTCGATTCCCGGCATGGGAAGCAAACGTTTTATTATTTCACATATCCGGATTCTGTTTTAATGATCACAAGTGAATGAAGTTAGGTTTTAATATTATACAAAAGATATTTACTTTCAGGGCTTTTGCATCAAGAATTCCTTTCTTATAATTCGTAGTCTTCATATCGATAAAATAGTTTTTTATTTTAAATTTTCTCTCGCATCTTTCTTTTATGTCATCTATATACCGCGTTGAAACTCTTTATACCAAATGAAAGCGTATATTTTTCAGTAAAAGTACATTACAAATTATACGACAAAAATTAAATAGCAATGAAATGTTGCTGTTAAATAGTGTATCGTATGGTCCTCACGAAAACTTGCGCAAGGTAAGCGTCTCCCATGTGGTCTAGTGGTTAGGATACCTGGCTCTCACCCAGGCGGCCCGGGTTCGATTCCCGGCATGGGAAGGAAGGTTCCATGGTGTAATGGTTAGCACTCTGGACTCTGAATCCAGCGATCCGAGTTCAAATCTCGGTGGAACCTGCATGCTATTGTTCGTATTCTGGATGTAACTTTTTGTTGATGGTATAAATTCAGGTTTAATTTTAACTTATTTTAAAGAAAATTATATTTAATTTTTTTTAGAAAATCCAATCATTAATTTGTATTATTTATTAATATTAGGTTTTATAATCTTAACACAGTTGTTTTCTTCTGAATCTTATACGTTAAATGAAATTATTAATTTTTAGACCAATGGCTATCACGTAATTGAAATATCACGTTTTACATTCCAACGTTAATGGGAAAGCAATTATTTTTATTACAGGATATTAGGTAAAGGTGTTGGTAGAATACCGTTCTCGTTCCCACGTGGTCTAGTGGTTAGGATTCCTGGCTTTCACCCAGGCGGCCCGGGTTCGATTCCCGGCGTGGGAAGTGATGGTTCTATGGTGTAATGGTTAGCACTCTGGACTTTGAATCCAGCGATCCGAGTTCAAATCTCGGTAGAACCTTCCTTTTTGAGTTTAATTATTCCAAATGCTCACTACGAAAAGGCTGTAACTTTTAAGAAAACATTAAACTAGAAAAGCACATTGCTAAGAGGCGAAGCCCTCTCTCACTTTAACTTTCATATAATCCATGTATATAGATATTTTAAAATTTATTTCTTTTTCTTCAGCATCGTCAATAGTGAGGAAAATTTCCACGCTAAACATATGACGGAAATTTTAATAATGTATACATATAATTATGCTGCTCTCAAAACATACAAAAATTGGGAAAAAGATTAGTAATTTTCATATTGCTTTTAAATATACCTTTACCTGATGCTTACTCAAACTAGAAAGTGGCCAATGCATCCCATGTGGTCTAGTGGTTAGGATTCCTGGCTTTCACCCAGGCGGCCCGGGTTCGATTCCCGGCATGGGAAGCAAACGTTTTATTATTTCACATATCCGGATTCTGTTTTAATGATCACAAGTGAATGAAGTTAGGTTTTAATATTATACAAAAGATATTTACTTTCAGGGCTTTTGCATCAAGAATTCCTTTCTTATAATTCGTAGTCTTCATATCGATAAAATAGTTTTTTATTTTAAATTTTCTCTCGCATCTTTCTTTTATGTCATCTATATACCGCGTTGAAACTCTTTATACCAAATGAAAGCGTATATTTTTCAGTAAAAGTACATTACAAATTATACGACAAAAATTAAATAGCAATGAAATGTTGCTGTTAAATAGTGTATCGTATGGTCCTCACGAAAACTTGCGCAAGGTAAGCGTCTCCCATGTGGTCTAGTGGTTAGGATACCTGGCTCTCACCCAGGCGGCCCGGGTTCGATTCCCGGCATGGGAAGGAAGGTTCCATGGTGTAATGGTTAGCACTCTGGACTCTGAATCCAGCGATCCGAGTTCAAATCTCGGTGGAACCTGCATGCTATTGTTCGTATTCTGGATGTAACTTTTTGTTGATGGTATAAATTCAGGTTTAATTTTAACTTATTTTAAAGAAAATTATATTTAATTTTTTTTAGAAAATCCAATCATTAATTTGTATTATTTATTAATATTAGGTTTTATAATCTTAACACAGTTGTTTTCTTCTGAATCTTATACGTTAAATGAAATTATTAATTTTTAGACCAATGGCTATCACGTAATTGAAATATCACGTTTTACATTCCAACGTTAATGGGAAAGCAATTATTTTTATTACAGGATATTAGGTAAAGGTGTTGGTAGAATACCGTTCTCGTTCCCACGTGGTCTAGTGGTTAGGATTCCTGGCTTTCACCCAGGCGGCCCGGGTTCGATTCCCGGCGTGGGAAGTGATGGTTCTATGGTGTAATGGTTAGCACTCTGGACTTTGAATCCAGCGATCCGAGTTCAAATCTCGGTAGAACCTTCCTTTTTGAGTTTAATTATTCCAAATGCTCACTACGAAAAGGCTGTAACTTTTAAGAAAACATTAAACTAGAAAAGCACATTGCTAAGAGGCGAAGCCCTCTCTCACTTTAACTTTCATATAATCCATGTATATAGATATTTTAAAATTTATTTCTTTTTCTTCAGCATCGTCAATAGTGAGGAAAATTTCCACGCTAAACATATGACGGAAATTTTAATAATGTATACATATAATTATGCTGCTCTCAAAACATACAAAAATTGGGAAAAAGATTAGTAATTTTCATATTGCTTTTAAATATACCTTTACCTGATGCTTACTCAAACTAGAAAGTGGCCAATGCATCCCATGTGGTCTAGTGGTTAGGATTCCTGGCTTTCACCCAGGCGGCCCGGGTTCGATTCCCGGCATGGGAAGCAAACGTTTTATTATTTCACATATCCGGATTCTGTTTTAATGATCACAAGTGAATGAAGTTAGGTTTTAATATTATACAAAAGATATTTACTTTCAGGGCTTTTGCATCAAGAATTCCTTTCTTATAATTCGTAGTCTTCATATCGATAAAATAGTTTTTTATTTTAAATTTTCTCTCGCATCTTTCTTTTATGTCATCTATATACCGCGTTGAAACTCTTTATACCAAATGAAAGCGTATATTTTTCAGTAAAAGTACATTACAAATTATACGACAAAAATTAAATAGCAATGAAATGTTGCTGTTAAATAGTGTATCGTATGGTCCTCACGAAAACTTGCGCAAGGTAAGCGTCTCCCATGTGGTCTAGTGGTTAGGATACCTGGCTCTCACCCAGGCGGCCCGGGTTCGATTCCCGGCATGGGAAGGAAGGTTCCATGGTGTAATGGTTAGCACTCTGGACTCTGAATCCAGCGATCCGAGTTCAAATCTCGGTGGAACCTGCATGCTATTGTTCGTATTCTGGATGTAACTTTTTGTTGATGGTATAAATTCAGGTTTAATTTTAACTTATTTTAAAGAAAATTATATTTAATTTTTTTTAGAAAATCCAATCATTAATTTGTATTATTTATTAATATTAGGTTTTATAATCTTAACACAGTTGTTTTCTTCTGAATCTTATACGTTAAATGAAATTAATAATTTTTAGACCAATGGCTATCACGTAATTGAAATATCACGTTTTACATTCCAACGTTAATGGGAAAGCAATTATTTTTATTACAGGATATTAGGTAAAGGTGTTGGTAGAATACCGTTCTCGTTCCCACGTGGTCTAGTGGTTAGGATTCCTGGCTTTCACCCAGGCGGCCCGGGTTCGATTCCCGGCGTGGGAAGTGATGGTTCTATGGTGTAATGGTTAGCACTCTGGACTTTGAATCCAGCGATCCGAGTTCAAATCTCGGTAGAACCTTCCTTTTTGAGTTTAATTATTCCAAATGCTCACTACGAAAAGGCTGTAACTTTTAAGAAAACATTAAACTAGAAAAGCACATTGCTAAGAGGCGAAGCCCTCTCTCACTTTAACTTTCATATAATCCATGTATATAGATATTTTAAAATTTATTTCTTTTTCTTCAGCATCGTCAATAGTGAGGAAAATTTCCACGCTAAACATATGACGGAAATTTTAATAATGTATACATATAATTATGCTGCTCTCAAAACATACAAAAATTGGGAAAAAGATTAGTAATTTTCATATTGCTTTTAAATATACCTTTACCTGATGCTTACTCAAACTAGAAAGTGGCCAATGCATCCCATGTGGTCTAGTGGTTAGGATTCCTGGCTTTCACCCAGGCGGCCCGGGTTCGATTCCCGGCATGGGAAGCAAACGTTTTATTATTTCACATATCCGGATTCTGTTTTAATGATCACAAGTGAATGAAGTTAGGTTTTAATATTATACAAAAGATATTTACTTTCAGGGCTTTTGCATCAAGAATTCCTTTCTTATAATTCGTAGTCTTCATATCGATAAAATAGTTTTTTATTTTAAATTTTCTCTCGCATCTTTCTTTTATGTCATCTATATACCGCGTTGAAACTCTTTATACCAAATGAAAGCGTATATTTTTCAGTAAAAGTACATTACAAATTATACGACAAAAATTAAATAGCAATGAAATGTTGCTGTTAAATAGTGTATCGTATGGTCCTCACGAAAACTTGCGCAAGGTAAGCGTCTCCCATGTGGTCTAGTGGTTAGGATACCTGGCTCTCACCCAGGCGGCCCGGGTTCGATTCCCGGCATGGGAAGGAAGGTTCCATGGTGTAATGGTTAGCACTCTGGACTCTGAATCCAGCGATCCGAGTTCAAATCTCGGTGGAACCTGCATGCTATTGTTCGTATTCTGGATGTAACTTTTTGTTGATGGTATAAATTCAGGTTTAATTTTAACTTATTTTAAAGAAAATTATATTTAATTTTTTTTAGAAAATCCAATCATTAATTTGTATTATTTATTAATATTAGGTTTTATAATCTTAACACAGTTGTTTTCTTCTGAATCTTATACGTTAAATGAAATTATTAATTTTTAGACCAATGGCTATCACGTAATTGAAATATCACGTTTTACATTCCAACGTTAATGGGAAAGCAATTATTTTTATTACAGGATATTAGGTAAAGGTGTTGGTAGAATACCGTTCTCGTTCCCACGTGGTCTAGTGGTTAGGATTCCTGGCTTTCACCCAGGCGGCCCGGGTTCGATTCCCGGCGTGGGAAGTGATGGTTCTATGGTGTAATGGTTAGCACTCTGGACTTTGAATCCAGCGATCCGAGTTCAAATCTCGGTAGAACCTTCCTTTTTGAGTTTAATTATTCCAAATGCTCACTACGAAAAGGCTGTAACTTTTAAGAAAACATTAAACTAGAAAAGCACATTGCTAAGAGGCGAAGCCCTCTCTCACTTTAACTTTCATATAATCCATGTATATAGATATTTTAAAATTTATTTCTTTTTCTTCAGCATCGTCAATAGTGAGGAAAATTTCCACGCTAAACATATGACGGAAATTTTAATAATGTATACATATAATTATGCTGCTCTCAAAACATACAAAAATTGGGAAAAAGATTAGTAATTTTCATATTGCTTTTAAATATACCTTTACCTGATGCTTACTCAAACTAGAAAGTGGCCAATGCATCCCATGTGGTCTAGTGGTTAGGATTCCTGGCTTTCACCCAGGCGGCCCGGGTTCGATTCCCGGCATGGGAAGCAAACGTTTTATTATTTCACATATCCGGATTCTGTTTTAATGATCACAAGTGAATGAAGTTAGGTTTTAATATTATACAAAAGATATTTACTTTCAGGGCTTTTGCATCAAGAATTCCTTTCTTATAATTCGTAGTCTTCATATCGATAAAATAGTTTTTTATTTTAAATTTTCTCTCGCATCTTTCTTTTATGTCATCTATATACCGCGTTGAAACTCTTTATACCAAATGAAAGCGTATATTTTTCAGTAAAAGTACATTACAAATTATACGACAAAAATTAAATAGCAATGAAATGTTGCTGTTAAATAGTGTATCGTATGGTCCTCACGAAAACTTGCGCAAGGTAAGCGTCTCCCATGTGGTCTAGTGGTTAGGATACCTGGCTCTCACCCAGGCGGCCCGGGTTCGATTCCCGGCATGGGAAGGAAGGTTCCATGGTGTAATGGTTAGCACTCTGGACTCTGAATCCAGCGATCCGAGTTCAAATCTCGGTGGAACCTGCATGCTATTGTTCGTATTCTGGATGTAACTTTTTGTTGATGGTATAAATTCAGGTTTAATTTTAACTTATTTTAAAGAAAATTATATTTAATTTTTTTTAGAAAATCCAATCATTAATTTGTATTATTTATTAATATTAGGTTTTATAATCTTAACACAGTTGTTTTCTTCTGAATCTTATACGTTAAATGAAATTATTAATTTTTAGACCAATGGCTATCACGTAATTGAAATATCACGTTTTACATTCCAACGTTAATGGGAAAGCAATTATTTTTATTACAGGATATTAGGTAAAGGTGTTGGTAGAATACCGTTCTCGTTCCCACGTGGTCTAGTGGTTAGGATTCCTGGCTTTCACCCAGGCGGCCCGGGTTCGATTCCCGGCGTGGGAAGTGATGGTTCTATGGTGTAATGGTTAGCACTCTGGACTTTGAATCCAGCGATCCGAGTTCAAATCTCGGTAGAACCTTCCTTTTTGAGTTTAATTATTCCAAATGCTCACTACGAAAAGGCTGTAACTTTTAAGAAAACATTAAACTAGAAAAGCACATTGCTAAGAGGCGAAGCCCTCTCTCACTTTAACTTTCATATAATCCATGTATATAGATATTTTAAAATTTATTTCTTTTTCTTCAGCATCGTCAATAGTGAGGAAAATTTCCACGCTAAACATATGACGGAAATTTTAATAATGTATACATATAATTATGCTGCTCTCAAAACATACAAAAATTGGGAAAAAGATTAGTAATTTTCATATTGCTTTTAAATATACCTTTACCTGATGCTTACTCAAACTAGAAAGTGGCCAATGCATCCCATGTGGTCTAGTGGTTAGGATTCCTGGCTTTCACCCAGGCGGCCCGGGTTCGATTCCCGGCATGGGAAGCAAACGTTTTATTATTTCACATATCCGGATTCTGTTTTAATGATCACAAGTGAATGAAGTTAGGTTTTAATATTATACAAAAGATATTTACTTTCAGGGCTTTTGCATCAAGAATTCCTTTCTTATAATTCGTAGTCTTCATATCGATAAAATAGTTTTTTATTTTAAATTTTCTCTCGCATCTTTCTTTTATGTCATCTATATACCGCGTTGAAACTCTTTATACCAAATGAAAGCGTATATTTTTCAGTAAAAGTACATTACAAATTATACGACAAAAATTAAATAGCAATGAAATGTTGCTGTTAAATAGTGTATCGTATGGTCCTCACGAAAACTTGCGCAAGGTAAGCGTCTCCCATGTGGTCTAGTGGTTAGGATACCTGGCTCTCACCCAGGCGGCCCGGGTTCGATTCCCGGCATGGGAAGGAAGGTTCCATGGTGTAATGGTTAGCACTCTGGACTCTGAATCCAGCGATCCGAGTTCAAATCTCGGTGGAACCTGCATGCTATTGTTCGTATTCTGGATGTAACTTTTTGTTGATGGTATAAATTCAGGTTTAATTTTAACTTATTTTAAAGAAAATTATATTTAATTTTTTTTAGAAAATCCAATCATTAATTTGTATTATTTATTAATATTAGGTTTTATAATCTTAACACAGTTGTTTTCTTCTGAATCTTATACGTTAAATGAAATTATTAATTTTTAGACCAATGGCTATCACGTAATTGAAATATCACGTTTTACATTCCAACGTTAATGGGAAAGCAATTATTTTTATTACAGGATATTAGGTAAAGGTGTTGGTAGAATACCGTTCTCGTTCCCACGTGGTCTAGTGGTTAGGATTCCTGGCTTTCACCCAGGCGGCCCGGGTTCGATTCCCGGCGTGGGAAGTGATGGTTCTATGGTGTAATGGTTAGCACTCTGGACTTTGAATCCAGCGATCCGAGTTCAAATCTCGGTAGAACCTTCCTTTTTGAGTTTAATTATTCCAAATGCTCACTACGAAAAGGCTGTAACTTTTAAGAAAACATTAAACTAGAAAAGCACATTGCTAAGAGGCGAAGCCCTCTCTCACTTTAACTTTCATATAATCCATGTATATAGATATTTTAAAATTTATTTCTTTTTCTTCAGCATCGTCAATAGTGAGGAAAATTTCCACGCTAAACATATGACGGAAATTTTAATAATGTATACATATAATTATGCTGCTCTCAAAACATACAAAAATTGGGAAAAAGATTAGTAATTTTCATATTGCTTTTAAATATACCTTTACCTGATGCTTACTCAAACTAGAAAGTGGCCAATGCATCCCATGTGGTCTAGTGGTTAGGATTCCTGGCTTTCACCCAGGCGGCCCGGGTTCGATTCCCGGCATGGGAAGCAAACGTTTTATTATTTCACATATCCGGATTCTGTTTTAATGATCACAAGTGAATGAAGTTAGGTTTTAATATTATACAAAAGATATTTACTTTCAGGGCTTTTGCATCAAGAATTCCTTTCTTATAATTCGTAGTCTTCATATCGATAAAATAGTTTTTTATTTTAAATTTTCTCTCGCATCTTTCTTTTATGTCATCTATATACCGCGTTGAAACTCTTTATACCAAATGAAAGCGTATATTTTTCAGTAAAAGTACATTACAAATTATACGACAAAAATTAAATAGCAATGAAATGTTGCTGTTAAATAGTGTATCGTATGGTCCTCACGAAAACTTGCGCAAGGTAAGCGTCTCCCATGTGGTCTAGTGGTTAGGATACCTGGCTCTCACCCAGGCGGCCCGGGTTCGATTCCCGGCATGGGAAGGAAGGTTCCATGGTGTAATGGTTAGCACTCTGGACTCTGAATCCAGCGATCCGAGTTCAAATCTCGGTGGAACCTGCATGCTATTGTTCGTATTCTGGATGTAACTTTTTGTTGATGGTATAAATTCAGGTTTAATTTTAACTTATTTTAAAGAAAATTATATTTAATTTTTTTTAGAAAATCCAATCATTAATTTGTATTATTTATTAATATTAGGTTTTATAATCTTAACACAGTTGTTTTCTTCTGAATCTTATACGTTAAATGAAATTATTAATTTTTAGACCAATGGCTATCACGTAATTGAAATATCACGTTTTACATTCCAACGTTAATGGGAAAGCAATTATTTTTATTACAGGATATTAGGTAAAGGTGTTGGTAGAATACCGTTCTCGTTCCCACGTGGTCTAGTGGTTAGGATTCCTGGCTTTCACCCAGGCGGCCCGGGTTCGATTCCCGGCGTGGGAAGTGATGGTTCTATGGTGTAATGGTTAGCACTCTGGACTTTGAATCCAGCGATCCGAGTTCAAATCTCGGTAGAACCTTCCTTTTTGAGTTTAATTATTCCAAATGCTCACTACGAAAAGGCTGTAACTTTTAAGAAAACATTAAACTAGAAAAGCACATTGCTAAGAGGCGAAGCCCTCTCTCACTTTAACTTTCATATAATCCATGTATATAGATATTTTAAAATTTATTTCTTTTTCTTCAGCATCGTCAATAGTGAGGAAAATTTCCACGCTAAACATATGACGGAAATTTTAATAATGTATACATATAATTATGCTGCTCTCAAAACATACAAAAATTGGGAAAAAGATTAGTAATTTTCATATTGCTTTTAAATATACCTTTACCTGATGCTTACTCAAACTAGAAAGTGGCCAATGCATCCCATGTGGTCTAGTGGTTAGGATTCCTGGCTTTCACCCAGGCGGCCCGGGTTCGATTCCCGGCATGGGAAGCAAACGTTTTATTATTTCACATATCCGGATTCTGTTTTAATGATCACAAGTGAATGAAGTTAGGTTTTAATATTATACAAAAGATATTTACTTTCAGGGCTTTTGCATCAAGAATTCCTTTCTTATAATTCGTAGTCTTCATATCGATAAAATAGTTTTTTATTTTAAATTTTCTCTCGCATCTTTCTTTTATGTCATCTATATACCGCGTTGAAACTCTTTATACCAAATGAAAGCGTATATTTTTCAGTAAAAGTACATTACAAATTATACGACAAAAATTAAATAGCAATGAAATGTTGCTGTTAAATAGTGTATCGTATGGTCCTCACGAAAACTTGCGCAAGGTAAGCGTCTCCCATGTGGTCTAGTGGTTAGGATACCTGGCTCTCACCCAGGCGGCCCGGGTTCGATTCCCGGCATGGGAAGGAAGGTTCCATGGTGTAATGGTTAGCACTCTGGACTCTGAATCCAGCGATCCGAGTTCAAATCTCGGTGGAACCTGCATGCTATTGTTCGTATTCTGGATGTAACTTTTTGTTGATGGTATAAATTCAGGTTTAATTTTAACTTATTTTAAAGAAAATTATATTTAATTTTTTTTAGAAAATCCAATCATTAATTTGTATTATTTATTAATATTAGGTTTTATAATCTTAACACAGTTGTTTTTCTTCTGAATCTTATACGTTAAATGAAATTATTAATTTTTAGACCAATGGCTATCACGTAATTGAAATATCACGTTTTACATTCCAACGTTAATGGGAAAGCAATTATTTTTATTACAGGATATTAGGTAAAGGTGTTGGTAGAATACCGTTCTCGTTCCCACGTGGTCTAGTGGTTAGGATTCCTGGCTTTCACCCAGGCGGCCCGGGTTCGATTCCCGGCGTGGGAAGTGATGGTTCTATGGTGTAATGGTTAGCACTCTGGACTTTGAATCCAGCGATCCGAGTTCAAATCTCGGTAGAACCTTCCTTTTTGAGTTTAATTATTCCAAATGCTCACTACGAAAAGGCTGTAACTTTTAAGAAAACATTAAACTAGAAAAGCACATTGCTAAGAGGCGAAGCCCTCTCTCACTTTAACTTTCATATAATCCATGTATATAGATATTTTAAAATTTATTTCTTTTTCTTCAGCATCGTCAATAGTGAGGAAAATTTCCACGCTAAACATATGACGGAAATTTTAATAATGTATACATATAATTATGCTGCTCTCAAAACATACAAAAATTGGGAAAAAGATTAGTAATTTTCATATTGCTTTTAAATATACCTTTACCTGATGCTTACTCAAACTAGAAAGTGGCCAATGCATCCCATGTGGTCTAGTGGTTAGGATTCCTGGCTTTCACCCAGGCGGCCCGGGTTCGATTCCCGGCATGGGAAGCAAACGTTTTATTATTTCACATATCCGGATTCTGTTTTAATGATCACAAGTGAATGAAGTTAGGTTTTAATATTATACAAAAGATATTTACTTTCAGGGCTTTTGCATCAAGAATTCCTTTCTTATAATTCGTAGTCTTCATATCGATAAAATAGTTTTTTATTTTAAATTTTCTCTCGCATCTTTCTTTTATGTCATCTATATACCGCGTTGAAACTCTTTATACCAAATGAAAGCGTATATTTTTCAGTAAAAGTACATTACAAATTATACGACAAAAATTAAATAGCAATGAAATGTTGCTGTTAAATAGTGTATCGTATGGTCCTCACGAAAACTTGCGCAAGGTAAGCGTCTCCCATGTGGTCTAGTGGTTAGGATACCTGGCTCTCACCCAGGCGGCCCGGGTTCGATTCCCGGCATGGGAAGGAAGGTTCCATGGTGTAATGGTTAGCACTCTGGACTCTGAATCCAGCGATCCGAGTTCAAATCTCGGTGGAACCTGCATGCTATTGTTCGTATTCTGGATGTAACTTTTTGTTGATGGTATAAATTCAGGTTTAATTTTAACGTATTTTAAAGAAAATTATATTTAATTTTTTTTAGAAAATCCAATCATTAATTTGTATTATTTATTAATATTAGGTTTTATAATCTTAACACAGTTGTTTTCTTCTGAATCTTATACGTTAAATGAAATTATTAATTTTTAGACCAATGGCTATCACGTAATTGAAATATCACGTTTTACATTCCAACGTTAATGGGAAAGCAATTATTTTTATTACAGGATATTAGGTAAAGGTGTTGGTAGAATACCGTTCTCGTTCCCACGTGGTCTAGTGGTTAGGATTCCTGGCTTTCACCCAGGCGGCCCGGGTTCGATTCCCGGCGTGGGAAGTGATGGTTCTATGGTGTAATGGTTAGCACTCTGGACTTTGAATCCAGCGATCCGAGTTCAAATCTCGGTAGAACCTTCCTTTTTGAGTTTAATTATTCCAAATGCTCACTACGAAAAGGCTGTAACTTTTAAGAAAACATTAAACTAGAAAAGCACATTGCTAAGAGGCGAAGCCCTCTCTCACTTTAACTTTCATATAATCCATGTATATAGATATTTTAAAATTTATTTCTTTTTCTTCAGCATCGTCAATAGTGAGGAAAATTTCCACGCTAAACATATGACGGAAATTTTAATAATGTATACATATAATTATGCTGCTCTCAAAACATACAAAAATTGGGAAAAAGATTAGTAATTTTCATATTGCTTTTAAATATACCTTTACCTGATGCTTACTCAAACTAGAAAGTGGCCAATGCATCCCATGTGGTCTAGTGGTTAGGATTCCTGGCTTTCACCCAGGCGGCCCGGGTTCGATTCCCGGCATGGGAAGCAATCGTTTTATTATTTCACATATCCGGATTCTGTTTTAATGATCACAAGTGAATGAAGTTAGGTTTTAATATTATACAAAAGATATTTACTTTCAGGGCTTTTGCATCAAGAATTCCTTTCTTATAATTCGTAGTCTTCATATCGATAAAATAGTTTTTTATTTTAAATTTTCTCTCGCATCTTTCTTTTATGTCATCTATATACCGCGTTGAAACTCTTTATACCAAATGAAAGCGTATATTTTTCAGTAAAAGTACATTACAAATTATACGACAAAAATTAAATAGCAATGAAATGTTGCTGTTAAATAGTGTATCGTATGGTCCTCACGAAAACTTGCGCAAAGTAAGCGTTTCCCATGTGGTCTAGTGGTTAGGATAACTGGCTCTCACCCAGGCGGCCCGGGTTCGATTCCCGGCATAGGAAAGAAGGTTCCATGGTGTAATGGTTAGCACTCTGGACTCTGAATCCAGCGATCCGAGTTCAAATCTCGGTGGAACCTGCATGCTATTGTTCGTATTCTGGATGTAACTTTTTGTTGATGGTATAAATTCAGGTTTAATTTTAACGTATTTTAAAGAAAATTATATTTAATTTTTTTTAGAAAATCCAATCATTAATTTGTATTATTTATTAATATTAGGTTTTATAATCTTAACACAGTTGTTTTCTTCTGAATCTTATACGTTAAATGAAATTATTAATTTTTAGACCAATGGCTATCACGTAATTGAAATATCACGTTTTACATTCCAACGTTAATGGGAAAGCAATTATTTTTATTACAGGATATTAGGTAAAGGTGTTGGTAGAATACCGTTCTCGTTCCCACGTGGTCTAGTGGTTAGGATTCCTGGCTTTCACCCAGGCGGCCCGGGTTCGATTCCCGGCGTGGGAAGTGATGGTTCTATGGTGTAATGGTTAGCACTCTGGACTTTGAATCCAGCGATCCGAGTTCAAATCTCGGTAGAACCTTCCTTTTTGAGTTTAATTATTCCAAATGCTCACTACGAAAAGGCTGTAACTTTTAAGAAAACATTAAACTAGAAAAGCACATTGCTAAGAGGCGAAGCCCTCTCTCACTTTAACTTTCATATAATCCATGTATATAGATATTTTAAAATTTATTTCTTTTTCTTCAGCATCGTCAATAGTGAGGAAAATTTCCACGCTAAACATATGACGGAAATTTTAATAATGTATACATATAATTATGCTGCTCTCAAAACATACAAAAATTGGGAAAAAGATTAGTAATTTTCATATTGCTTTTAAATATACCTTTACCTGATGCTTACTCAAACTAGAAAGTGGCCAATGCATCCCATGTGGTCTAGTGGTTAGGATTCCTGGCTTTCACCCAGGCGGCCCGGGTTCGATTCCCGGCATGGGAAGCAAACGTTTTATTATTTCACATATCCGGATTCTGTTTTAATGATCACAAGTGAATGAAGTTAGGTTTTAATATTATACAAAAGATATTTACTTTCAGGGCTTTTGCATCAAGAATTCCTTTCTTATAATTCGTAGTCTTCATATCGATAAAATAGTTTTTTATTTTAAATTTTCTCTCGCATCTTTCTTTTATGTCATCTATATACCGCGTTGAAACTCTTTATACCAAATGAAAGCGTATATTTTTCAGTAAAAGTACATTACAAATTATACGACAAAAATTAAATAGCAATGAAATGTTGCTGTTAAATAGTGTATCGTATGGTCCTCACGAAAACTTGCGCAAGGTAAGCGTCTCCCATGTGGTCTAGTGGTTAGGATACCTGGCTCTCACCCAGGCGGCCCGGGTTCGATTCCCGGCATGGGAAGGAAGGTTCCATGGTGTAATGGTTAGCACTCTGGACTCTGAATCCAGCGATCCGAGTTCAAATCTCGGTGGAACCTGCATGCTATTGTTCGTATTCTGGATGTAACTTTTTGTTGATGGTATAAATTCAGGTTTAATTTTAACTTATTTTAAAGAAAATTATATTTAATTTTTTTTAGAAAATCCAATCATTAATTTGTATTATTTATTAATATTAGGTTTTATAATCTTAACACAGTTGTTTTCTTCTGAATCTTATACGTTAAATGAAATTATTAATTTTTAGACCAATGGCTATCACGTAATTGAAATATCACGTTTTACATTCCAACGTTAATGGGAAAGCAATTATTTTTATTACAGGATATTAGGTAAAGGTGTTGGTAGAATACCGTTCTCGTTCCCACGTGGTCTAGTGGTTAGGATTCCTGGCTTTCACCCAGGCGGCCCGGGTTCGATTCCCGGCGTGGGAAGTGATGGTTCTATGGTGTAATGGTTAGCACTCTGGACTTTGAATCCAGCGATCCGAGTTCAAATCTCGGTAGAACCTTCCTTTTGAGTTTAATTATTCCAAATGCTCACTACGAAAAGGCTGTAACTTTTAAGAAAACATTAAACTAGAAAAGCACATTGCTAAGAGGCGAAGCCCTCTCTCACTTTAACTTTCATATAATCCATGTATATAGATATTTTAAAATTTATTTCTTTTTCTTCAGCATCGTCAATAGTGAGGAAAATTTCCACGCTAAACATATGACGGAAATTTTAATAATGTATACATATAATTATGCTGCTCTCAAAACATACAAAAATTGGGAAAAAGATTAGTAATTTTCATATTGCTTTTAAATATACCTTTACCTGATGCTTACTCAAACTAGAAAGTGGCCAATGCATCCCATGTGGTCTAGTGGTTAGGATTCCTGGCTTTCACCCAGGCGGCCCGGGTTCGATTCCCGGCATGGGAAGCAAACGTTTTATTATTTCACATATCCGGATTCTGTTTTAATGATCACAAGTGAATGAAGTTAGGTTTTAATATTATACAAAAGATATTTACTTTCAGGGCTTTTGCATCAAGAATTCCTTTCTTATAATTCGTAGTCTTCATATCGATAAAATAGTTTTTTATTTTAAATTTTCTCTCGCATCTTTCTTTTATGTCATCTATATACCGCGTTGAAACTCTTTATACCAAATGAAAGCGTATATTTTTCAGTAAAAGTACATTACAAATTATACGACAAAAATTAAATAGCAATGAAATGTTGCTGTTAAATAGTGTATCGTATGGTCCTCACGAAAACTTGCGCAAGGTAAGCGTCTCCCATGTGGTCTAGTGGTTAGGATACCTGGCTCTCACCCAGGCGGCCCGGGTTCGATTCCCGGCATGGGAAGGAAGGTTCCATGGTGTAATGGTTAGCACTCTGGACTCTGAATCCAGCGATCCGAGTTCAAATCTCGGTGGAACCTGCATGCTATTGTTCGTATTCTGGATGTAACTTTTTGTTGATGGTATAAATTCAGGTTTAATTTTAACTTATTTTAAAGAAAATTATATTTAATTTTTTTAGAAAATCCAATCATTAATTTGTATTATTTATTAATATTAGGTTTTATAATCTTAACACAGTTGTTTTCTTCTGAATCTTATACGTTAAATGAAATTATTAATTTTTAGACCAATGGCTATCACGTAATTGAAATATCACGTTTTACATTCCAACGTTAATGGGAAAGCAATTATTTTTATTACAGGATATTAGGTAAAGGTGTTGGTAGAATACCGTTCTCGTTCCCACGTGGTCTAGTGGTTAGGATTCCTGGCTTTCACCCAGGCGGCCCGGGTTCGATTCCCGGCGTGGGAAGTGATGGTTCTATGGTGTAATGGTTAGCACTCTGGACTTTGAATCCAGCGATCCGAGTTCAAATCTCGGTAGAACCTTCCTTTTTGAGTTTAATTATTCCAAATGCTCACTACGAAAAGGCTGTAACTTTTAAGAAAACATTAAACTAGAAAAGCACATTGCTAAGAGGCGAAGCCCTCTCTCACTTTAACTTTCATATAATCCATGTATATAGATATTTTAAAATTTATTTCTTTTTCTTCAGCATCGTCAATAGTGAGGAAAATTTCCACGCTAAACATATGACGGAAATTTTAATAATGTATACATATAATTATGCTGCTCTCAAAACATACAAAAATTGGGAAAAAGATTAGTAATTTTCATATTGCTTTTAAATATACCTTTACCTGATGCTTACTCAAACTAGAAAGTGGCCAATGCATCCCATGTGGTCTAGTGGTTAGGATTCCTGGCTTTCACCCAGGCGGCCCGGGTTCGATTCCCGGCATGGGAAGCAAACGTTTTATTATTTCACATATCCGGATTCTGTTTTAATGATCACAAGTGAATGAAGTTAGGTTTTAATATTATACAAAAGATATTTACTTTCAGGGCTTTTGCATCAAGAATTCCTTTCTTATAATTCGTAGTCTTCATATCGATAAAATAGTTTTTTATTTTAAATTTTCTCTCGCATCTTTCTTTTATGTCATCTATATACCGCGTTGAAACTCTTTATACCAAATGAAAGCGTATATTTTTCAGTAAAAGTACATTACAAATTATACGACAAAAATTAAATAGCAATGAAATGTTGCTGTTAAATAGTGTATCGTATGGTCCTCACGAAAACTTGCGCAAGGTAAGCGTCTCCCATGTGGTCTAGTGGTTAGGATACCTGGCTCTCACCCAGGCGGCCCGGGTTCGATTCCCGGCATGGGAAGGAAGGTTCCATGGTGTAATGGTTAGCACTCTGGACTCTGAATCCAGCGATCCGAGTTCAAATCTCGGTGGAACCTGCATGCTATTGTTCGTATTCTGGATGTAACTTTTTGTTGATGGTATAAATTCAGGTTTAATTTTAACTTATTTTAAAGAAAATTATATTTAATTTTTTTTAGAAAATCCAATCATTAATTTGTATTATTTATTAATATTAGGTTTTATAATCTTAACACAGTTGTTTTCTTCTGAATCTTATACGTTAAATGAAATTATTAATTTTTAGACCAATGGCTATCACGTAATTGAAATATCACGTTTTACATTCCAACGTTAATGGGAAAGCAATTATTTTTATTACAGGATATTAGGTAAAGGTGTTGGTAGAATACCGTTCTCGTTCCCACGTGGTCTAGTGGTTAGGATTCCTGGCTTTCACCCAGGCGGCCCGGGTTCGATTCCCGGCGTGGGAAGTGATGGTTCTATGGTGTAATGGTTAGCACTCTGGACTTTGAATCCAGCGATCCGAGTTCAAATCTCGGTAGAACCTTCCTTTTTGAGTTTAATTATTCCAAATGCTCACTACGAAAAGGCTGTAACTTTTAAGAAAACATTAAACTAGAAAAGCACATTGCTAAGAGGCGAAGCCCTCTCTCACTTTAACTTTCATATAATCCATGTATATAGATATTTTAAAATTTATTTCTTTTTCTTCAGCATCGTCAATAGTGAGGAAAATTTCCACGCTAAACATATGACGGAAATTTTAATAATGTATACATATAATTATGCTGCTCTCAAAACATACAAAAATTGGGAAAAAGATTAGTAATTTTCATATTGCTTTTAAATATACCTTTACCTGATGCTTACTCAAACTAGAAAGTGGCCAATGCATCCCATGTGGTCTAGTGGTTAGGATTCCTGGCTTTCACCCAGGCGGCCCGGGTTCGATTCCCGGCATGGGAAGCAAACGTTTTATTATTTCACATATCCGGATTCTGTTTTAATGATCACAAGTGAATGAAGTTAGGTTTTAATATTATACAAAAGATATTTACTTTCAGGGCTTTTGCATCAAGAATTCCTTTCTTATAATTCGTAGTCTTCATATCGATAAAATAGTTTTTTATTTTAAATTTTCTCTCGCATCTTTCTTTTATGTCATCTATATACCGCGTTGAAACTCTTTATACCAAATGAAAGCGTATATTTTTCAGTAAAAGTACATTACAAATTATACGACAAAAATTAAATAGCAATGAAATGTTGCTGTTAAATAGTGTATCGTATGGTCCTCACGAAAACTTGCGCAAGGTAAGCGTCTCCCATGTGGTCTAGTGGTTAGGATACCTGGCTCTCACCCAGGCGGCCCGGGTTCGATTCCCGGCATGGGAAGGAAGGTTCCATGGTGTAATGGTTAGCACTCTGGACTCTGAATCCAGCGATCCGAGTTCAAATCTCGGTGGAACCTGCATGCTATTGTTCGTATTCTGGATGTAACTTTTTGTTGATGGTATAAATTCAGGTTTAATTTTAACTTATTTTAAAGAAAATTATATTTAATTTTTTTTAGAAAATCCAATCATTAATTTGTATTATTTATTAATATTAGGTTTTATAATCTTAACACAGTTGTTTTCTTCTGAATCTTATACGTTAAATGAAATTATTAATTTTTAGACCAATGGCTATCACGTAATTGAAATATCACGTTTTACATTCCAACGTTAATGGGAAAGCAATTATTTTTATTACAGGATATTAGGTAAAGGTGTTGGTAGAATACCGTTCTCGTTCCCACGTGGTCTAGTGGTTAGGATTCCTGGCTTTCACCCAGGCGGCCCGGGTTCGATTCCCGGCGTGGGAAGTGATGGTTCTATGGTGTAATGGTTAGCACTCTGGACTTTGAATCCAGCGATCCGAGTTCAAATCTCGGTAGAACCTTCCTTTTTGAGTTTAATTATTCCAAATGCTCACTACGAAAAGGCTGTAACTTTTAAGAAAACATTAAACTAGAAAAGCACATTGCTAAGAGGCGAAGCCCTCTCTCACTTTAACTTTCATATAATCCATGTATATAGATATTTTAAAATTTATTTCTTTTTCTTCAGCATCGTCAATAGTGAGGAAAATTTCCACGCTAAACATATGACGGAAATTTTAATAATGTATACATATAATTATGCTGCTCTCAAAACATACAAAAATTGGGAAAAAGATTAGTAATTTTCATATTGCTTTTAAATATACCTTTACCTGATGCTTACTCAAACTAGAAAGTGGCCAGTGCATCCCATGTGGTCTAGTGGTTAGGATTCCTGGCTTTCACCCAGGCGGCCCGGGTTCGATTCCCGGCATGGGAAGCAAACGTTTTATTATTTCACATATCCGGATTCTGTTTTAATGATCACAAGTGAATGAAGTTGGATTTTAATATTATACAAAAGATATTTACTTTCAGGGCTTTTGCATCAAGAATTCCTTTCTTATAATTCGTAGTCTTCATATCGATAAAATAGTTTTTTTATTTTAAATTTTCTCTCGCACCTTTCTTTTATGTCATCTATATACCGCGTTGAAACTCTTTATACCAAATGAAAGCGTATATTTTTCAGTAAAAGTACATTACAAATTATACGACAAAAATTAAATAGCAATGAAATGTTGCTGTTAAATAGTGTATCGTATGGTCCTCACGAAAACTTGCGCAAGGTAAGCGTCTCCCATGTGGTCTAGTGGTTAATATACCTGGCTCTCACCCAGGCCCGGGTTCGATTCCCGGCATGGGAAGGAAGGTTCCGTGGTGTAATGGTTAGCACTCTGGACTCTGAATCCAGCGATCCGAGTTCAAATCTCGGTGGAACCTGCATGCTATTGTTCGTATTCTGGATGTAACTTTTTGTTGATGGTATAAATTCAGGTTTAATTTTAACTTATTTTAAAGAAAATTATATTTAATTTTTTTTAGAAAATCCAATCATTAATTTGTATTATTTATTAATATTAGGTTTTATAATCTTAACACAGTTGTTTTCTTCTGAATCTTATTACGTTAAATGAAATTAATAATTTTTAGACCAATGGCTATCACGTAATTGAAATATAACGTTTTACATTCCAACGTTAATGGGAAAGCAATTATTTTTATTACAGGATATTAGGTAAAGGTGTTGGTAGAATACCGTTCTCGTTCCCACGTGGTCTAGTGGTTAGGATTCCTGGCTTTCACCCAGGCGGCCCGGGTTCGATTCCCGGCGTGGGAAGTGATGGTTCTATGGTGTAACGGTTAGCACTCTGGACTTTGAATCTAGCCATCCGAGTTCAAATCTCGTTAGAACCTTCCTTTTTGAGTTTAATTATTCCAAATGCTCACTACGAAAAGGCTGTAACTTTTAAGAAAACATTAAACTAGAAAAGCACATTGCTAAGAGGCGAAGCCCTCTCTCACTTTAACTTTCATATAATCCATGTATATAGATATTTTAAAATTTATTTCTTTTTCTTCAGCATCGTCAATAGTGAGGAAAATTTCCACGCTAAACATATGACGGAAGTTTTAATAATGTATACATATAATTATGCTGCTCTCAAAACATACAAAAATTGGGAAAAAGATAAGTAATTTTCATATTGCTTTTAAATATACCTTTACCTGATGCTTACTCAAACTAGAAAGTGGCCAGTGCATCCCATGTGGTCTAGTGGTCAGGTTTCCTGGCTTTCACCCAGGCGGCCCGGGTTCGATTCCCGGCATGGGAAGCAAGCGCTTTATTTTTTCACATATCCGGATTCTGTTTTAATAATCACAAGTGAATGAAGTTAGGTTTTAATATTATACAAAAGATATTTACTTTCAGGGCTTTTGCATCAAGAATTCCTTTCTTATAATTCGTAGTCTTCATATCGATAAAATAGTTTTTTATTTTAAATTTTCTCTCGCATCTTTCTTTTATGTCATCTATATACCGCGTTGAAACTCTTTATACCAAATGAAAGCGTATATTTTTCAGTAAAAGTACATTACAAATTATACGACAAAAATTAAATAGCAATGAAATGTTGCTGTTAAATAGTGTATCGTATGGTCCTCACGAAAACTTGCGCAAGGTAAGCGTCTCCCATGTGGTCTAGTGGTTAGGATACCTGGCTCTCACCCAGGCGGCCCGGGTTCGATTCCCGGCATGGAAAGGAAGGTTCCATGGTGTAATGGTTAGCACTCTGGACTCTGAATCCAGCGATCCGAGTTGAAATCTCGGTGGAACCTGCATGCTATTGTTCGTATTCTGGATGTAACTTTTTGTTGATGGTATAAATTCAGGTTTAATTTTAACTTATTTTAAAGAAAATTATATTTAATTTTTTTAGAAAATCCAATCATTAATTTGTATTATTTATTAATATTAGGTTTTATAATCTTAACACAGTTGTTTTCTGCTGAATCTTATACGTTAAATGAAATTATTAATTTTTAGACCAATGGCTATCACGTAATTGAAATATCACGTTTTACATTCCAACGTTAATGGGAAAGCAATTATTTTTATTACAGGATATTAGGTAAAGGTGTTGGTAGAATACCGTTCTCGTTCCCACGTGGTCTAGTGGTTCGGATTCCTGGCTTTCACCCAGGCGGCCCGGGTTCGATTCCCGGCGTGGGAAGTGATGGTTCTATGGTGTAATGGTTAGCACTCTGGACTTTGAATCCAGCGATCCGAGTTCAAATCTCGGTAGATCCTTCCTTTTGAGTTTAATTATTCCAAATGCTCACTACGAAAAGGCTGAAACTTTTAAGAAAACATTAAACTAGAAAAGCACATTGCTAAGAGGCGAAGCCCTCTCTCACTTTAACTTTCATATAATCCATGTATATAGATATTTTAAAATTTATTTCTTTTTCTTCAGCATCGTCAATAGTGAGGAAAATTTCCACGCTAAACATATGACGGAAATTTTAATAATGTATACATATAATTATGCTGCTCTCAAAACATACAAAAATTGAGAAAAAGATTAGTAATTTTCATATTGCTTTTAAATATACCTTTACCTGATGCTTACTCAAACTAGAAAGTGGCCAGTGCATCCCATGTGGTCTAGTGGTTAGGATTCCTGGCTTTCACCCTGGCGGCCCGGGTTCGATTCCCGGCATGGGAAGCAAACGTTTTATTATTTCACATATCCGGATTCTGTTTTAATGATCACAAGTGAATGAAGTTAGGTTTTAATATTATACAAAAGATATTTACTTTCAGGGCTTTTGCATCAAGAATTCCTTTCTTATAATTCGTAGTCTTCATATCGATAAAATAGTTTTTTATTTTAAATTTTCTCTCGCATCTTTCTTTTATGTCATCTATATACCGCGTTGAAACTCTTTATACAAAATGAAAGCGTATATTTTTCAGTAAAAGTACATTCAGGGCTTTTGCATCAGCCACAAATTATACGACAAAAATTAAATAGCAATGAAATGTTGCTGTTAAATAGTGTATCGTATGGTCCTCACGAAAACTTGCGCAAGGTAAGCGTCTCCCATGTGGTCTAGTGGTTAGGATACCTGGCTCTCACCCAGGCGGCCCGGGCTCGATTCCCGGCATGGGAAGGAAGGTTCCATGGTGTAATGGTTAGCACTCTGGACTCTGAATCCAGCGATCCGAGTTCAAGTCTCGGTGGAACCTGCATGCTATTGTTCGTATTCTGGATGTAACTTTTTGTTGATGGTATAAATTCAGGTTTAATTTTAACTTATTTTAAAGAAAATTATATTTAATTTTTTTTAGAAAATCCAATCATTAATTTGTATTATTTATTAATATTAGGTTTTATAATCTTAACACATTTGTTTTCTTCTGAATCTTATACGTTAAATGAAATTATTAATTTTTAGACCAATGGCTATCACGTAATTGAAATATCACGTTTTATATTCCAACGAGTTAGTGGGAAAGCAATTATTTTTATTACAGGATATTAGGTAAACGTGTTGGTAGAATGAGGTTCTCGTTCCCACGTGGTCTAGTGGTTAGGACTCCTGGCTTTCACCCAGGCGGCCCGGGTTCGATTCCCGGCGTGGGAAGTGATGGTTCTGTGGTGTAATGGTTAGCACTCTGGACTTTGAATCCAGCGATCCGAGTTCAAATCTCGGTAGAACCTTCCTTTTGAGTTTAATTATTCCAAATGCTCACTACGAAAAGGCTGTAACTTTTAAGAAAACATTAAACTAGAAAAGCACATTGCTAAGAGGCGAAGCCCTCTCTCACTTTAACTTTCATATAATCCATGTATATAGATATTTTAAAATTTATTTCTTTTTCTTCAGCATCGTCAATAGTGAGGAAAATTTCCACGCTAAACATATGACGGAAATTTTAATAATGTATACATATAATTATGCTGCTCTCAAAACATACAAAAATTGGGAAAAAGATTAGTAATTTTCATATTGCTTTTGAATATACCTTTACCTGATGCTTACTCAAACTAGAAAATGGACAGTGCATCCCATGTGGTCTAGTGGTTAGGATTCCTGGCTTTCACCCAGGCGGCCCGGGTTTGATTCCCGGCATGGGAAGCAAACGTTTTATTATTTCACATATCCGGATTCTGTTTTAATGATCACAAGTGAATGAAGTTAGGTTTTTATATTATACAAAAGATATTTACTTTTAGGGCTTTTGCATCAAGAATTCCTTTCTTATAATTCGTAGTCTTCATATCGATAAAATAGTTTTTTATTTTAAATTTTCTCTCGCATCTTTCTTTTATGTCATCTATATACCACGTTGAAACTCTTTATACCAAATGAAAGCGTATATTTTTCAGTAAAAGTACATTACAAATTATACGACAAAAATTAAATAGCAATGAAATGTTGCTGTTAAATAGTGTATAGTATGGTCCTCACGAAAACTTGCGCAAGGTAAGCGTCTCCCATGTGGTCCAGTGGTTAGGATACCTGGCTCTCACCCAGGCGGCCCGGGTTCGATTAACGCCATGGGAAGGAAGGTTCCATGGTGTAATGGTTAGCACTCTGGACTCTGAATCCAGCGATCCGAGTTCAAATCTCGGTGGAACCTGCATGCTATTGTTCGTATTGTGGATGTAACTTTTTGTTGATGGTATAAATTCAGGTTTAATTTTAACTTATTTTAAAGAAAATTATATTTTTAATTTTATTTTAGAAAATCCAATCATTAATTTGTATTATTTATTAATATTAGGTTTTATAATCTTAACACAGTTGTTTTCTTCTGAATCTTATACGTTAAATGAAATTATTAATTTTTAGACCAATGGCTATCACGTAATTGAAATATCACGTTTTACATTCCAACGAGTTAATGGGAAAGCAATTATTTTTATTACAGGATATTAGGTAAAGGTGTTGGTAGAATACCGTTCTCGTTCCCACGTGGTCTAGTGGTTAGGATTCCTGGCTTTCACCCAGGCGGCCCGGGTTCGATTCCCGGCGTGGGATTGATGGTTCTATGGTGTAATGGTTAGCACTCTGGACTTTGAATCCAGCGATCCGAGTTCAAATCTCGGTAGAACCTTCCTTTTTGAGTTTAATTATTCCAAATGCTCACTACGAAAAGGCTGTAACTTTTAAGAAAACATTAAACTAGAAAAGCACATTGCTAAGAGGCGAAGCCCTCTCTCACTTTAACTTTCATATAATCCATGTATATAGATATTTTAAAATTTATTTCTTTTTCTTCAGCATCGTCAATAGTGAGGAAAATTTCCACGCTAAACATATGACGGAAATTTTAATAATGTATACATATAATTATGCTGCTCTCAAAACATACAAAAATTGGGAAAAAGATTAGTAATTTTCATATTGCTTTTAAATATACCTTTACCTGATGCTTACTCAAACTAGAAAGTGGCCAGTGCATCCCATGTGGTCTAGTGGTTAGGATTCCTGGCTTTCACCCAGGCGGCCCGGGTTCGATTCCCGGCATGGGAAGCAAACGTTTTATTATTTCACATATCCGGATTCTGTTTTAATGATCACAAGTGAATGAAGTTAGGTTTTAATATTATACAAAAGATATTTACTTTCAGGGCTTTTGCATCAAGAATTCCTTTCTTATAATTCGTAGTCTTCATATCGATAAAATAGTTTTTTATTTTAAATTTTCTCTCGCATCTTTCTTTTATGTCATCTATATACCGCGTTGAAACTCTTTATACCAAATGAAAGCGTATATTTTTCAGTAAAAGTACATTACAAATTATACGACAAAAATTAAATAGCAATGAAATGTTGCTGTTAAATAGTGTATCGTATGGTCCTCATGAAAACTTGCGCAAGGTAAGCGTCTCCCATGTGGTCTAGTGGTTAGGATACCTGGCTCTCACCCAGGCGGCCCGGGTTCGATTCTCGGCATGGGAAGGAAGGTTCCATGGTGTAATGGTTAGCACTCTGGACTCTGAATCCAGCGATCCGAGTTCAAATCTCGGTGGAACCTGCATGCTATTGTTCGTATTCTGGATGTAAGTTTTTGTTGATGGTATAAATTCAGGTTTAATTTTAACTTATTTTAAAGAAAATTATATTTAATTTTTTTTAGAAAATCCAATCATTAATTTGTATTATTTAATAATATTAGGTTTTATAATCTTAACACAGTTGTTTTCTTCTGAATCTTATACGTTAAATGAAATTATTAATTTTTAGACCAATGGCTATCACGTAATTGAAATATCACGTTTTACATTCCAACGAGTTAATGGGAAAGCAATTATTTTTATTACAGGATATTAGGTAAAGGTGTTGGTAGAATACCGTTTCCGTTCCCGCGTGGTCTAGTGGTTAGGATTCCTGGCTTTCACCCAGGCGGCCCGGGTTCGATTCCCGGCGTGGGAAGTGATGGTTCTATGGTGTAATGGTTAGCACTCTGGACTTTGAATCCAGCGATCCGAGTTCAAATCTCGGTAGAACCTTCCTTTTTGAGTTTAATTATTCCAAATGCTCACTACGAAAAGGCTGTAAGTTTTAAGAAAACATTAAACTAGAAAAGCACATTGCTAAGAGGCGAAGCCCTCTCTCACTTTAACTTTCATATAATCCATGTATATAGATATTTTAAAATTTCTTTCTTTTTCTTCAGCATCGTCAATATTGAGGAAAATTTCCCCGCTAAACATATGACGGAAATTTTAATAATGTATACATATAATTATACTGCTCTCAAAACATACAAAAATTGGGAAAATGTGTAGTAATTTTTATATTGCTTTTGAATATACTTTTACTTGATGCTTACTCAAACTAGAAAGTGGCTAGTGCATCCCATGTGTTCTAGTGGTTAGAATTCCTGGCTTTCACCCAGGCGGCCCGGGTTCGATTCCCTAAATAGGAAGCAAGCATTTTATTTTTTAAGATTTCTGGATTCTTTTTTAATGATCACAAATGAATGAAGTTAGGTTTTAATATTATGCAAAAGATATTTTTTGCATCAAGAATTCCTTTCTTATAATTCGTAGTCTTGATATCTATAAAGTAGTTTTTTCATTTTAAATTTTCTCTCAAATTTTTATATTATGTTAACTATATACCTTTTTGAAACTGTTTATAGCAAATGAGAGCGCTTATTTTTCAGTAAAATTATACATTACAAATTATACGACAAAAATTAAATAGCAATGAAATGTTGCTGTTAAATAGTCTATCGTATGGTCCTCACAGAAACTTCAGCAAGCTAAGCGTCTCTCATGTGGTCTAGTGGTTATGATATTGGCTCTATCCCAGGCGGCCCGCGTTCGATTCCCGGCATGGGAAGGAAGGTTGCATGGTGTAACATATATAAGGTGCACCGACGCACTTAAATTTATACGGCGTAAGAACGTTGCTTAGTAATCCAGCCAAATTGTTCGAGTGGTAATCGACAAGCAGGACAGCGGTCACAATAGGTCCTGTAAATTAGGGTCTCAAAAGTGGATGGAGAACGACTTTGGAAACCCTATTTTACAGGTTCTATTTTACAAGAGAACCACTCCAAGAAAATCTCGTAGTTAGAAAGGCAATCTATTTTTACTTCTCTGACCGGAAGATTTTGGTTTCTCAACAGCCTTTATTTACATAAACAGAAAATATTACAAAATAATAAACGACAATGCATGATAATATACATGCATATATACATAATTTACAAAGTTGAAAGAGACATGAACAATTACTAATCACCAGTGTCACAATTCATGGAGTCCATCTGGACTTGGAGTTATTTCTGTATGATTTTCTGATGCACCATTGAGCTGAGCGAATCGTGAGAAGGTGTTTCAGCGAGATGTTCTGGAATTTGCGGGAAAGTATTTTGATCTAATGTCCGAATGTTGTTGTTTACAGAGAAGAATTACATGCTCTGTATCTGAATTTTCATTATCATAACTACAGGTGATAATTTGTTTGTGGAATCTGTGTATATTTTCCGAATACTCCATATTGTGTATAAACCTGATTCAAGAAGAAATCAGGTAATAGGCGATTCCTTGACACCTTATTACAAAAATTATAAAGTCTCCTGGTTTTAGTTGAATCGTTCCAGAGTTTCGGCCAGCTGTTAATTTCCCAGTCATCTAAAATTTTCTTAACTTGCTGACTGCTAAATTTTATGTATTCGCCAATTACTTCAGATTCATTTGTCTCCTTAACCGCCTTATCTGCGAGCTCGTTGTGATGGATAACCACATGGGATATAACCCAGTGAAATGTAATCTTTTCGGGAAATTGCCTCAGACTATCTTTAATGGCTAAGATGAAATCGCTGATTACTTCAAGGGAGAATAATGCCAGGAGTACCGATCTGGAGTCAGTATGAATGTACAATTTAATAATGTTTTCTCTTACGTAATTGATGGAAGCAAGTATTGCCCTAGCTTCAGCCTCGAAGACAGTTGCTTCATCGTTTAAGCGTGTCTTAATTGAGTAAATAAGAGAGTTACTTTGGAAGATTAAAGCTGCATAGCCAGTTCTTCCATAAATTCTTGATCCGTCTGTGTAGGCATTGTGGTCCTCATGGTTGGAGTCGAAGGTCCAATCTATATGTTTCCTAAGCCAGGGGGACTCGATCTGTAATTCGTAGCGCTAAGCATTGTTACTATTAAATTCCAGATTATTAATTTTTATGTTTTTCCCACATTTCTAGAGTTGGAAACGTTTTTGTAGGATATCTACCATAAGATAGATCGCGACACATTCTGACATGATCTGGAGGGCTGAAGTGAAGGTGGTGCGGTAGGCTTTTGTAATTTTAAGTAGAGTAATCCTTTGTATTTGTAGGAGTGTTCTATTCATTTTGACGGTACCATTGTACCAAACTTGGCAACCATATAGGATTACACTTTCTATTGCCATCAAGTAAATAGGCTTGAGAATTTGAGGCTTTATTCCCCATGTTGCCCTTGTAATTCTCGCAATTTTATTGTTTAGAATATTAATGTTCTCTTTGATATTATTAAGATGGGAATTCTAGTTTAATTTCGGGTCGAATAACAGTCCAAGATACTTTAGTTTTCTTGTACACTGTAAACTTTGCCCGTTAATTTTAATTGCAGGTCTTCTAGTAATGTCTTTAGAAAGCTCAAAGAGGGTATAGCTGCATTTGTGGATGCTTAAGTCAAGCCCATGGTTTTTTGCCCAATTGGAGACTAGCGGACGTCTGAAGAGTCTGGAGAATTTGAAGTATGAACTTGCTGTGAGTAATAAGGCAATGTCATCAGCGAACACTTGACAGTGTATTCCCTCACAAAAGTCTTGAACTAGGAGTTTATTTGCTATAAGTAGCCAAAGAAACGGTTCGAGGCTGGAGCCTTGTGGCACCCCAATAGAGTATAGAGTCTTCTGATTTTGATCATTAAGGTAGGTCCTATCCTTCAAAAAAGAGTAAACGCTATAATAAAGGTTTCTGGGGGTTCCATGCTTGTAGAGGATAAATAGAATATCTTCTCAGCGTGCACTGTTGAACGCGTTCCTGATGTCTAGCGAGATAAGACAAGTGTAATGGTGTTTGGCTTTGTTGTCTTTAATATTAACAATAGTGTTGGTTGCGTCATTGGTACTTTTCCATTTGTGGAATCCAAATTGTAAAGGATAAAGTATGCTATTTTTATGAAAGTAGTAGAAGAGGCGGTTCATTAGGAGTTTGTCCAAAATTTTGCCCTAAACTGGAAGCAAAGGGCCTGTAAGTTTCTCCGAGTTGAGGGTCCTTCCCATCTTTTGGGATAAGCACTACTTTGGCAATTTTCCAAATTCTAGGGAAGACGCCTTCGCTGAGGCAGAAATTCATCAGGTCACAAACCCAGTTTTTATCTAATTGGAATAATTCTACATAGATGTTTCGTCAATCGAGAAAGGTGGATCGTCAGAAGTATTAGGAGTGAGAGACGGATAGTTAATAGGTGTAGAGGGGAAGTGGTATTTGAGAATTTCGTTAATAGAGTCTATAATGTTGTTGATGACTTCTCCGTTATCAAGTAGAATTGGATTGATTACTTTAGGGCTTTTGAGTTTATTTTTAATGATTTTGTAGGCACCACCAAAAGCATTAGAGTTAGTAATGTTACTAAGGTACTGAAGGCTGTTTGCTTAACTTCTAAAATCCGCTTTCTGTAATTTGCCGCTGCTTTTTTAATCTTAAATTTTTGTCTGAGGTTTTCATCAATTTGCGATTGGTATTTTTGCCTGAGGGCCCTGAATCTGCTTCTTTCGCAAGTTAATTCCTTGTTCCACCAGTAGTTCTGGTTCCATTTGGTAGGGGTGTTACTGGAATAAGATTTACAATGTGAACTTATTATATTTTCAATGCAGTGAATGGTGGAATCAATGTCCTGAATGCTCGCAATTGGGAAGTCCGCAATTAAATCTTTAAGTGTCTTAGTGAAGTTATCCCATTCTAGTGTTTGATTGTTCCATCTAGTGTTGTATTTTGCGCGAATTTTGGCATTGCTGAGAGAACAGGTCATGAGAAGATGATCGCTCGCAGTATATTTGTCAATTATGTTCCAGTTAATGATTTTAGTTTCATTAAGGTTTTTCGTTTGTAATAAATCTATCCAACAGTCGCCAAGCATGCTGTGGTACGACGGTTTACTTTGTGGATTGTTTTCTACTATTAAGTCCTGTCTTGAGACCAAGTCCAGGAGGAGTTCTCCTCTTTTATCAGAATTGCGTGGTCCCTAGACTGGGGACTTAGCATTAAAATCTCCAAAAATGATCCATCACTTATTAAAGTGAATGGAAAGCTGTGTTTCTAGTGACTTCAGTGAGTCTTGTAGTCGGTTAGAAGGTGGACAATAAATATAACAGAAGAGTGTAGGAAAATTATTAATGAAAGTTTGAATAATTACTGTTTTGGACTCTATGAGAATAGGTAAAAATTTAATGTTTCCTCTTGCGATGATAGCAGTTCTAGGTTTATTACTTGCCACAATTAGTAGATCTTTAGAAAATCCGGTGATGTGGTCTTCAAAGACATAGGGGTCGTTAATGGAGACTAAGTCTAGTTTAAGTTCTTTGATATCTTCAGAAAGTAAGGAGTTTGCAGCCTTACAATGGTTAAGATTAATATGGGCGCATTTTAAATTTACTTTATTGGCGTGTTTATTCATAGTTGGTTTTAGTAATAGTTAAGTTTCTCTCCTTCTCATAGATTTGACATCTTTTGCTATTGGTTAAATGTTCAACATCATATTTGGCCTTAAATTTTTTATTACTCTCTGTGAAATTTACACAATTAATTTTGTTCTCGCAGTCTTTATTGATGTGATTATCGGCACATCTCTTACATGTTTCGCTTCTGTTACAATCGACGGCATTGAGTCCGAATCTAAGACATTTGAAACACTGTGTAACTCGTACGTACTCTCTGAATTGGATGCTGGACCATCCTAGGTAGACTCGCTGTTTTAAGTTCTGTTAAAGCCTTTCCTTTTAACATGATTATCCAGTTTGTGCCGAATTTACTTTTGTAGCCGTGAACTACCTCTAATTCAGCGTCATTACTTAGTGAATTTTGAGTGATAATTCGCTCAGCTATTTCTTCTTTTGGAATGTCTTTATCGACATTATATAGAACTATCCTAGGTTTCTTAGGTATAGGTTTCCTGGCTTCTAATATGTCTCTTGTTTTGTCGTTCTTTTGAATTTCTGCTATAATTTTATCAATTTCCTCATTAGTTTGGATCTCAACTAAGATCCCTTATTTGCGAACCTGACGCAAATTTTTAATATTAAGCCCTAACTTGGTAGGGTTTATTGCCTTTTTAATAACTACTTTAGTTTCTTCTGACGTTGCCTCGTTTTGGGGATAAGTGATGACAACGTTATCTTTCCTATGTCTAGATCTCTCTCTGCGACTTCTGTTCTTGCTAATGTCCCTTTTGGGATTAGCTTTGCCTTTCTTCTTGACAACTTCTGCAAAAGTTGGTGCTTTAATAGTCTCTTTTGCTTTGGATTAATCTTCCAATCGTTTTTCTCAATTTGTGAGATTGCAATATGCATTATCTCTGAAAGTCTTTGTCTAATTTTTTGCTGGAAACCAGCGCTTATCTTGCTAGAAGCTAAGCTGTATTGAATGTCTCTTTCTACTTCAAGTAAACTAAGTAGATCAAATTTTTGCTCTATGTTAACTGCCTCACAATTATATACAGTGAGTTCTCTTACGGTAGACTCTGACTGTGTAGCCACGGGGGAACCACTTAAAGCAATGTCCACTTGTTTTAAGTCGAGCTAAAAGCAGTTTCAGCTCTTTACGTCCCTCTGCCTTCGTTAGCCGTTAGAAACTGACGTTTCCAGGAGCTACCACGAGGAGGTGAAGGTCAGATGGTTTGGAGGACAAAAAACTTGACAAACAAAACCAGAAGGAATTGAATTGTCATGATAGAGTAGCACTTCCCACATAGACTTAGGCCGTTGTCTGGGAACATATTAAGTTCAAAATTACCTAAGTTTTCGCTTGGGACTGGCTCCCAAGGTTCCATGGTGTTATGGTTAGCACTCTGCTCTCTGAATCCAGCGATCCGAGTTCAAATCCGGGTGGAGCCTGCATGATATTGTTCGAATTATGGTTATAACTTTTTGTTGATGGTATAAATTCAGGTTTAATTTTAACTTACATTAAAGAAAATTATATTTAAATGCTTTAGAAAACCCAATCATTAATTTGTATTATTATTAATATTAGGTTTTACATTCTTAACATTTAACATTTCCGGATTCTGTTTTAATTATCACAAGTTAATGATATAGATTTTTAAATTATACAAAAGATATTTACTTTCAGGGCTTTTGCATCAATAATTCCTTTCTCACAAAAAATGTCTTCATATCAATAAAATAATTTTTTCATTTTAAATTTTCTCTCGCATTTATTTCTTTTGTCATCTATATACCGTGTTGAAACTTTTTATACCAAATGAAAGCGAATATTTTTCAGTAAAAGAACATTACAAATTACAAGAAAAAAATTAAATAGCAATATGAAATGCTGCTGTTAAATAGTGTATAGTATGGTCCTCACGATAACTTCAGCAAGGTAAGCGTCTCCCATGTGGTCTAGTTGTTAGGGCACCGTGCTCTCACCCCGGCGTTCTGGGTTTGATTCCCGGCATCGGAAGTGGTAGTTGTATTGTGTAATGGTAACTTTGGAATCCGAATCCAGCGATCTGATTTCAAAGCTTGGTGGAACCTACATGGTATTATTCGAATTCTGAAATTAACTTTTTTTGATGGCATAAATTCAGGATTAATTTTCAATTGCATTAAAGAAAATTATATTTAAATATTTTTAAAAAACCCAATCATTAATTTGTATTGTTTATTAATATTAGGTTTTACATTCTTAACACAGTTTTTTTCTTCATAATCTTATACGTTAAATGAAATGATTAATTTTAAGACTAATGGCTATAACGTAATTGAAATATCGCGTTTTACATTGCAACGAAATAATGGAACGCAATTATTTTTATTACATGATATTCGGTAAAGGTGTTGGTTGAATATCATTCTCGTTCCTGTGTGGTCTCGTGGTTGGAATTCTTGGTTTTAAACCAGGTGGCTCGGCTCCGATTTTCGCGTGGGAGGTGATGTTTCTATGGAGAAATGGTTAGCAATCTGGACTCGCCCATTCGAAGAGCGATTCCATAAATTTTTAACGATGTTATTATCGAATAACTAAAAATATTTTTTTAATCCAATATGGCTGATAAAATGACGCCTTGATTGTCAACGACGGACGCCAGTGATGTGCTATAGTAATAGTAATATTCTGCCCTATAATAGTGGTTTTAATCATAGGATTTTGGGTCTAAAAACAGATAATTTTCTGCTCTTTCCTCCGATACCAATTCGGATTTTGTGCCTTAATTAGTAGTGGACTCGCAAAACTTTGAACATATGTTTTCATTAATTTTCTGATGTTTTTCTATCCCATGGTCATAGTTTTTTAATAGATTAAGAATTTGTATTTTTTTCTCATTTTCCCCAACTGGTTCTTCTTTTTCCCCTATGTATTTTTCCCCTAATACAATTGCATTGAGTTTCCTTTTCAAATTATAACTCACTTTTTAACTATAAAACCTAAAATTTTTAATCTCCTTAAGTCTTTTATGTTCTTAATAATCCCTTCAATCCCATTATATTAAAATAAATTTACAATTATACACTAATTAATGCATTCCTATTTTCCTATTTCACCCCTTTGCTTCTTATACTTCCGTCCCTCATTGGTACTTTCTTTCTGGTTTACTCACTTTGGAATTCGCTCTGAAATCCGCATGTCGGGTGTGCGGTTGAGTGTGTGGATGGAATGGTGACCCATCTGAGTCACTTCCATCCCCTGTGTGATTTTTTCCTCAGTTTATTACAGCTTATTTTCAGATTTATTCAGGACTTTAACCGATTTCACCCTATTACTGTAAAAGGTCCGTGTTTCAACTAAACCAGGCTTCGTCCACCTGCTGCTTAACTCAACAAGTGGGGCATAATCCTTTGAGAAGAGAAGACTCTCCTCCCAACACTCCAGCCACTCTATTCTTTAATAATCCAGAAAAAGAGAAGCAAATCACAAGTTTCAACCTTTAGATCACATAGACCAATCCAATACTATCTTTGATAATGACATATTAAACATACTAAATGAACTTGACAAAATAGTCATTTCTAAAACAGGAGGAAAACACTGCCTCCCAGGGTAGAAGCGATTACTTGCCCAAGGCCTACTAGACAGATTAAAGAGCACCTATCGAAGCCAAAAACAATGGACACGCAAATAAACATCAGCACCCTTGCAAAGAAAATAGAGAAAATGACGGAAACTATAGACACCACAAAAATCCTCCAAAACGAGTCTCAACAATTAATGCTGGATCAACACTCACCTAAGCAATAACTTATCAAAGCAAAACATACCAACTTACAACGAAGTACTCAAAAACGATCAGAACAAGAGACAAAAACAACTATCATAATAAAACCGAAAGAAAATGAGGATATAGGCACTCTCAAGTTCAATCTCCTGCAATTGAATAGAGAAATCTATCAAGGAAGATCGTTTTGGGGAAAAAGGCCGTGAAGGTCCTATTCTCCACAGAGGATGCCAAAGCCTAATTAAAGGAACACCTATTGCAACATAACCTCAACCTAGAGTAGCCATTCACAAGGTACAGCATAGCATAGCGAAGTGGCAGGACCCCGGACTTTACCAACTGGTTATCGGGTTATGCCCCACCATCTCCGAAAGCCTTACATAACATTTACGAGGACCCACTTATGACTCAGCCTTTGGTTTATTAAAAATTACAGTCACATTGGTAGGGCTTGAAAGCCTGCAGACATCCTAGCACAGTAAGTGTCTGCATCACAGTTCAGTTACATGATTGAAACTAGTTATTATGAAATTTAGTGAAAGTTATTAAGAAAAAGTAGAAGTAATTACAGGAAATGTAAATAAGGATTTATACAATCTTAATTTAATAACAATTTACATGAATTGACAAAACATTAATGTATCATATTACTTGAAGTATTAAATTTAACTAATAAAATAACTATACTATTATGAACAACATATGTTATATATACAGAATTAAATGAAAGTATAATTATATAGAATTATTATGCAAGCTTAGAGGACACTATTTACAAGATTTAATTTTTTTAAACGTTTGACTCAATTAACATATTAAGTCATGATGTTATAGAGCACTAATAATGGGTATAAAGTACTCGTGTTCATTATTTCCTTTAAAATTTTGCATGAATTGACAAGACATTAATGTTACATATTACTTGAATCATTAGTTCTAACAGTTAAAATAATTACACTATTATGAACATCATTAGATATAAACAAATATTAAAAGAAGGAAATAGAAGCATTATTGTTCATCTGATGAATTTGATGACAGATAAAGTTCATCATCTGTTATTGTTGATGATTGTACAGGGTCACAACATAGTGTGAGTCCCTGTACTATTAAGAATTTGATTATTTGAATTTTTTTTCCGTCTAAAACCGTCCTTTAAACAAAATTTCACAAATTGAAGATCTGTTTGACTATGGTGCCTTTTTATGTGGAGGAACTTTGTAGATAGACATTTCACTATGTAGTGAAGGGCAGTTCCAAAATCACCACATTTGCAGATGTTCGAATTGGATTTGCCAAATCTTGCTAAGTATTCAGGGAAGGGTCCATGATTCTTTATTAGATATTTAATAAAAGGCTTTGAGATGAGGAGCTCTGTGGAGACTTTTGGAAGTTAATGGTGGTGAACCTACCATTTTGCGATGTCTCCCATGTTATTTGCCAATTTCTGATGGTTCTTTTATATAGGAGGAGTTTTAGGAAGGAGCTTGGTTTCGGTAGATTTATGACTGACACTTGATCATTGGTAGCAGCTTCTTTTGCTTCTTTGTCCGCCAATTCGTTCCCCTAATTGCCAATGTGTGCTTTAATCCAGCTTAATTGGATTCTGCATGGTGTGTTTGTGTAAAGACACTCCTGGATACCACGGATGGTTGTGATTTGTGCACTGGGTTGAGCAGTAATAGGAGAACAGACTCGCTATCAGTCCCTATTGTTGTCGGGGCTAGTTTATTGGTAATTATGTGTTTTACCGCTTCCCTGACCGCTAATGCCTCAGTTTGAAACACAAAGTTATAATTATTTAGTTTAAATTGTTGGGAGAAAATTTTTTGGTCTTTTTGTGTAACCACGAATGCTGCTACTGTTGCCTCGTCATGTCTTGATCCATCTGTATATAAATTTATTGCTGCTGGTATAAACTTTGGAGGTTTACATAATCTTAGGAATTATTCAGGAAGGTTGTATACGTTAGGCTTCTGAATCTATGGAAGGGATGGATAGAATCTTTGTGGGCCGGGTTGTAGTGAGTACCATCTATTTATATTGATTTTTTAAGAAGTAAGATTTTTGTTTTTAGGGTAGCCGATTTGACTGTTAATGGTAAGGGTGAAATGCCTGGTATAGTATTTTGAGCTATGCTAGAAGTTGTTTTAAATGCTCTTGTTATCAGTAGTAGGAAAAATCTTTGAATATTATTTAATAATTTTTCTTTCCTAGCTGTCATGTGATTTGCCCAAGTTGAGCTTCCATACATAACTATTTTTTCGATAATGGTTAAGTATATTACTTTAGAAAATTTTCCTTTTATACTCCAGTTCTGGCTGATCATTCCACGTAGTCTTTGGGCTATTGATATTATTTTTGTTTTGATGTAGCGAAGTGTAGTAGGAAAGAAAGCTTTGAATCTAGATGTATCCCTAAGTAAACCAAGCATTTTGTATTCCTTAGACTCTCATTATTTAAGGTAATTTTTTGATTGGATTTTAGACTTTTATTTTTCTTACCAAGAATCATTACTATTGATTTTGCTGTTGAAATTGTTAACTTTAGATGTTCACAGGAATTTGAGAATTGGAATGAAGATTTGTTATAATTATGTTTTTGTTCTGCTTTTGTTATACTTCCAACAACTAGCATTGTATCATCTGCAAATGCTATAATATTAGTGTGTTCTGGCCAAGATAAGATTGGATAAGATTGAATTTAAATAGATGTTCCATAATATAGGCCCTCCTACGGAGCTCTGTGGGCAGCCTCTGTTATGTTCCATTTGTACTAAGCCAGAGTCACCTAATGCTATCAGTGCTCTATCTTTTAAGAAGCTAAAAATGCATTGGGATACATTTTTCGGGGCGTTACATTTTATAAGTGCTAATTTTAGACCTGGCCACCACAGAGAGTTGAATGCTTTTAGGAAGTGGCCAACTTTGGGTCTTTTTGCTTTTTACTGAAGAAGATCAGTTGACCTTTCTTAAATGTTTTTGGGAAGTAATTTATCTGTAGACATTTATTAAAATAGTTAAGCTAGAATTTGCTATTGGCTCTATGGACCAGCTTAACTATTATGTTGTCTAATCCATCGATACCTGGGGCCTTAGAATTCTTAAGGTTTTTAATTATTAAACTAACTTCTTCTTGTGTGAAGAATGGATCATTTGGACTTGTAGGATTACTAACTGTTGTATGGTAGGTATTGAGTTTTTTCTTCTTGGTTATCTCTGGGAAAATTAGCTTCCATGAGCTCTTTTAAGATTGATTTTATATCTTTATTTGTTGAGTTTTGGAGTGCGACAAACTGAGTCGGAGAAAATACTTTGCCAGGTGCTATTTTTTGCAATATGCCGAATTCTTCGTTATTTTTTGTACAAAATTTGGCCCAACTAGTTAGTTTTGCTTTCAAAATTGCTCTTTTATAAGTTGCTTGTTGATGTTTAAATTTTTGTAACCATGAAATTTTTTCTGTTTCTGAAGTAGATGCTTTAAGTCTTCTTCTAAGTGCCTTTGTTTGGCTCTTTAGTTCCTTTAGCTCTGGTGTCCACCAGTGTATGTCAACTTTTTTGTCTGCAGTTCTTTGCTTAAATGTTGCTTCTGCTGCTCTATGAACATTATTAAAGAATGTGTTGGTGAATTCATCCAAGTTTCCTACGCTTTTAATTTTATGCGTTTGTTTATTTAAACATTTTAGATTGGTTTTACAGATTTTAGAAATTTTTTCTGATTATTTAACGTTTTAAATCTTTTATTAAAGGTTGTAAGTATTGGTTCAGCTATGACACATGTTATGTTGTTATGAAGAACATGTTTCCTCGTCACACACTGTCCAGTCCTGAATCACTTGGAGCAGAGAGTCTGTGCAGAGAGTTAAATCCAGTCAGCCAATACCCATTGGTCCTGTAAAAGTTGGGGTGCTAGAAGAAGTATTTAGCAGATTTAAGGAATTGCAGCTTAAAAATTCTTCTAAAATCAAACCACGGCGATTATTTGAACGATATCCCCAAAGCAAATTTTGAGAATTAAAATCTCCACAAACTAAAATTCGTGCTGATCTGTATTGAAGTAATAGATTTCTGAGGATTCCATGAATTAATGTAAATCTTCACCTGCGGAGCCATATGAAGAAATTAATATTAAGGATGTGGTTTGAGAGTCTATTTGTATTGCAATTAAGTCCTTATTAGAATGAATGATTATGGGATTAATTTTTGCTTTGGATATTATTGCAGCACGGGAAGCTTCCTCTGTTGAATGATATTTTCTCCAAGACAAAGGTAATCCTTTAATTTGGTTTTCTGGTAGAAATGGTTCCTGAATGCAAACGATGTCTTGTTTATTACTATTGAAGTGATGTACGAATTGTGTTATTGCTGATTTAATTAATTTGAAGAATACCAATTTCTGGATTGTGAATTTCGTTGATGAAAGGTGGAAGATTAATTGAAGTGATAATTTTTTATATTATTGATAGTTTAAATTTTTTAAGAAATTTTTTATTGTTGCACAATTTGGTTGCATGATTGGTAGAATATTTTTTCCCATTTTTGTGTTCTTGATAGCAATTAATACAAAACACTATTTCTTCTTTGCATTGATTTCTGGTGTGCTCTCCTCCACATCTTCCACAGAATTTGTCATTTTTACAGTCCCTGGCAATGTGGTTTAGGTCCTTACAATTGTAACAACGTTTAATGGTGGAAAATTGATCTAGTCTATATCTTTTGAATCCAAGATATATAGTTTTATTTTCTAATAGTTTGTATCCAAGGGATCGAGGGAGTTCAAAGATCCAATTCCATCTATTCTGGTTACTTAGCGTTTTCCTTGTCTGGACTATTTTAAGTGGGGATGTTGAGTTATTTAGATTAATATCTCCATTGATTGCTTCTGTTATTGCTTTTTCTGTTATGGCTTCTGGAATGCTTAATAGAATACGTCTTAATTTTGGTGGGTTTTTATGGTTTGCTTCTAAATTTTCTTTGGCCAGTAATTCTTTGATAGTTGTTGAATCCTATGCTTTACATTGTATTTCTATAAAGTTATTCCTATAAATAACTTTTTAGGGCGTATATTTGTATCAATTGATTGATTTTTTGGCGGATATCTGTTTCAGGGAATTTCTTTACAAAAATTTTTGGTGGGGTTTGCAGGATTTCACTCTACAGTGGAGGAGCGGTTGATGAATCGTCTAATTAGTTTGAGAGTTGAGGAGTTGATATGTTTGTTTTAATTTCTGTAAGCTTATTAGAGTTTATGTTAATCATTTTTAATATATTTGTTGAGGATTCAAGGTGAGCATTTTGTAGTTCTGATAGGTTCTCTAGTTTTTTTATTTAAAGTTTCTTGATGGTATTTAAGTTGTTGAGTTTCACTTGACAGTTGGTCTTGTAAGGTAAGATTTGGGGTTGGGTTAAAAAGTTTAAGTTTTTTGAGCAACTTGTGGGTTTCGGTTCTTTTATTTTGTGGTAGGAAACATTTTCTTCCTTTATCTGATTTAAAGTCAATAATAGTCTGAAGGGAAGAAAGAATTTTGAGGTACGATGGGTGACCATTTTCTGAGAGACTCATTGTTGCTCTTGGAATTAATACTTTTGAATGTTCGTCAATGGAACTGTTGGAATCTGCTAAATATATGGAGCCAACTGATAGATTTCTTTGTTCCAGGTTGGTTAAGTTAGACTTGGATTTTAATAATCTTAGGGGTTGATATATGAGAATTAGCTCCTGATTCCATCTTTTGGTCGTGTTTATTGTTATATAGGTAAGAATGAGGAATTTTGTGGTTTTCTACAGTGATGAAGCAGAAGTGGCCCAAATGCCATCAACATCACGCCCAGCACAGAAACCCACGCATTCGATGCACTAATAAAAGGGAAATCCTTGTAATAAAAAAATGGGGGGGAAAACCAGACTGCTGTTTTGGGTAATTCCAAGGAGGGTAAATTGGCAAATAAGTTTGGAATGTTGTTCGTTTTGCTTAGTGCCGAAATTCGCACGGCTGTAGTGTGATTAAGGACTTATTATTGTAATTTAAAAATAATTAAGAAAACTATGCTGTGTTTAAAATGTTAAAAATTTATTCAGGTGATTAGAATGAGTGAGGTACGGCTCAAGTTGTTAAGCTAAATGGAATATTTTAAGTTTTTTTCCCCCGATTGTCATTTAAACCCTAATTTTAAGATTTTAAAGTAAAAGAAAAATTTTAAGGAGTTGAAATTTGAAAAGGTTATAAAAAATGGCCCTAATTAGGAAGAATTAGTTAAGCTGAAGTCAATTTTGGTGCTTCGGTAAAGATGGGACTGTTATTATGGGGGAAATGGAGATTTTAAAATTATGTTGATAATTGGAAATTTTAATCCTTATTAAATGATTAATGCTATTGTTCTGCAATTTCTTTTCTTTAGGAGGGTAAACAATCTAAATATACTTAAAAAATAAATAAATAAAAAGGGGGTGGGTTTTAAGTAACCTGAATAAGTAGGGTGAGAGGTATGGCTAAGCCTATGGGGGACGTGGTCATTTAAGGAGTTCGAATAAAGTTATGACCAAATTCCTAAATAATATTAAAAACCAATGAGATTATGGGGGATTATTCAGTTTAAATACCATGTCCTTAGAAATGTTACGACGTGAATTATGAAACTGCTATGGTGTTAATGACTATAATTTAAAATTGATGGAATTGAATAATATCAAATATAGTAACGATTAGAATTAAGCTTTAAATGTTTATTTTACTGAGATTATTTGCTAATTGTTCTAATTAAGCTATAATTGATAAAAAAATGTTTTCTACAGTGATCTTCTGGTCGTACTCACCCATGCGGTACATATTCATTGTATTATATTCTAATCCCTAAAATTAGGTAATGTGTTGTTTAAATATAGTTAAAAGTAGAATTGAACACAATAAGATTAAATTTTGAGAAAAGTGTAAAGAAAATATTGAAACCGCGTTGTTAGAACTTATATATGAATTATAAACCTAAGAAATTTTAAATAGAATGCTCTAACCTATTATCATATATAACTTGAGTAATACATCAGATTGAGTAAGGGTTAAATTGACAATTAAAGTCAAAATTTGGAATTAAATTATTTCCTTGGAATAATGAGAAAAATATACAAGTCCTGTAGGTAATAAAACCTTAAAAGCCTTAGTTAAGAAAACGAAAAAATTAATCCCTATATTACAGACACTAAAAAACAAATAATAATAATAACAATTAAAAAAATAAAAATGAAAATAAAATAAATTAAAAAATAAATAAATACATACAGAATTTGATGGGGGAAATTGAAACTTTAACACTAAAAAGTTTGTCCTAGATTTAGGCAGTGGAATTGAAAATAAAATAAAATAAATAAATAAAATTAAATTTATAAAAATTAAGAAGAAAAAAAATTAAATTTATTTATAAAATTATGTTTTTTAAGTAGGCTTTTTAGAAGCGCATTAAAAAATTAAGAGCTTAGAAAGTGGTCCCAATTCGCTACGACAATTAGGAGCGGAAATATCGCTAATTAATATTTAACTAATTTGATTAATTAGGCGCAGTGAATTCGGTGTGCAAAGGGTTAAGTTCAAGCTGAACAGGGTGACATGGCGGGAAACTAAATATGGGATTTAGAAGAAATACGTAATCAATGGTTATACATAGGGGAGGAATGAAGACGCATAGGGAGAAAATTGAGAAGAAAAACAAATATTTATAACACTAATTAATCCAAAACTCATTTTCACAAGGTACAAGAAAATACTACTACTGAATATCCCCACGTATTTAGACGAAGAGAACATACATGGAATGCTCAGAACAAATAACAATGATATAATACCAGCTGCACACATTCGCATAGATGGAAAAAAATCCCATAAATTCTACAACCATTTACAACACCTAGTGCTGGAAGAGGACCCTGTAACGGAGCACACCTTACTAGAAGCACAAACAACGCATTTTGGATTCCAAAAGACTTATATAAGGCCATACAAAAAACTTATCAGATGATTTAACTGGCATGACTTCGGGCATATAAGTAAAAATTGCCATTACAAGAGAGTGTGCGGCAAATGCGGTCACAGCTACAAAGAAAAATGCTTTGAAAAAAAGCTCGAATGCATCAACTGCTGGGTAACAAACAAAGAAGGGGTCAACCTAAAGAACAATCACACTGCATATTCATCAACATGTCCAATATATCGCTACCATCTAAACCATTCCAGAACCTAACATGCCAAGCAGCGACAAACAACTAAGTCACAAAAATCCACATATCTAACCAGCAAACTAGCGGCAGCCCTCATCCAATATAGAACACTATTATCTAAATAAATCTCATGAAATCCAGCGCTACAACAGTTCAGCTCCAGATAGTGGCTAACACCAACAAAGTCCTCATCTTCCTTGTACAAGAACCTCACCTCAGCAAAGAAGGTAAAATACTAAACATCCATAGCACCTGGTCCTACTGGTTTTTAAGAAATGGCAAAGCAGATCTTATCGTGACAACTAACATCAACCAAATCTTGATTAGCCAAAAGAACTCAGCAGTAGCCGTCAAATTGTCTTTTTCCCTAATCTCAGCCTATAGTCCACCACTAAATCATCGGCAAAGAACAAGACAACTTCCTCAAAACACACTTGATGAAACACTACAAGAACTAGATTCCATCTGCACCAACCCCAAAGATGAAAATTACATAAAACCGACAGACCAAAATCCTCAAGAAATTCTCTGGGAATTCAAAGATAATGGCAGCCGAGGAAAAAGTTACTGGATTTCATCACCTCTAAAAATCTGCACCTCCTTAACACCATGGGTGAGCCACTTACTTTCTAAAGGATGACTCTAAAGGATGACTGGACGTCACACTTGCCTCTAGCCCTCAACTGGCAACAAAGTGCAACTGGGAAGTGCTCAACATCAAGTCCCTTAGTGACCACTGCTATATCAAGATTAAACTATGCAGGCCACCGGATGCGCCTACACAAATTAAGATCAAAACTAAATATGGAAATTACCATCTCTTCCTTAATCATCTCCTCTTGCAAGTCCCAGCCTTAGTCCAAAGCCTCAACTTCTGTCAATACAGCAAACAATTAGATTCAACCACAAAAGATATCTAGGTTGCAATTACACACTGCTGCAACGAGTCCTTCAAAAAATTAAGCATAGATATAATATAATGCTGCAATGGACACACCAGTCCTAAATAACAGAAAGCAAGAATTAAACCAGAAAAGAAGACAAGCACAGCAAGCTAACAGTGAACAGAAAATACAACTTCTAACATTATATAAACAACTTTGGGCCAAGAAAGACGTCAGAAAAGCAAAACGCTCTGGCTCGCCCAACATCTGCTCAGCTACAACTAATACGTAAGAGAAAATTTACAATGCCACGTTCAAAAGCAAAACCGTACCCACCAACTTGTTCAGTATTGGCCAACAAACTAGCAACACTATTAGCTTTGCAACCAAAAATCTCCAGGAACTCTATCCTCCACAGACTACCACTCTTTTTCAAAGAAACCAAACGGATACCACTGATGAACCAGGGCTAAGTGAAGGAGAAATTAGGAGAGTCATTTCCTTTCTCCCAAATGTAAAGGTACCGGGACCACATTTAGTTCTGAAACTAATATATAATAACGTTCCGGAACTGCTGTCGACCTTTTTCAAGATCTGCTGGAGGTTACATCACTTCCCAAAGTCAGTCAAACTAAGTATTGTCATTCCCTTCTACAAAGAGGGCAAAGATATACACAATGTTAAATCATATAGGCCAATTACACTACTGCCAATCCTAGACAAAGTCCTCAAAAAGCTCGTCATAACAAGATTAACCTATTTTCTGGAATCCAACCACCCCCTTCATAGCAGCAAATATGGATTCAGGCAAGGCAAATCCGTCGAGGACGCCTTAAGCAATCTAGTACATAACATCCACACCGCAAAGTCCATCGCCAAACACTGCGCCAGGATCTCATTCGACATCAAAGGTGCTTTCGACACAGCTCCTCACAACTCAATCAAACATTCTCTTGAAAGAAGAAACTTCCCCACACAAGTCTAAAAAACATCCTTATCAGAAACTTGACGGACTGAATGGTCGCAATTAATACAAATCATGGGCTTGCGACTCACAGGGTTCCTGCAGTAGCATATTGATGTGGAATCTTCTTGCAGATGAGCCACTCCTATAAAATTGGACCACAGTGGCAAAATCTCATGATCCTCAATCCAGCATTATCCTTCAAGCCTTCGCTAATGACTTCACATTCGTCATTGCAGCCACCAGTGAAAGGAAGAAAGAGAGAGTAGCCTCTGAGGCCCTTACTATCTTCCGTCAATAGAACGCCAAGCATCACCTGGAAATCTCTGTGGAAAAGTACTGTTAATGTTGTTTACAAAACTTCAATGTGGCCCACAAATTTTCTGGGATAACCAAATAATAAGAAATTCTAAGACCATTAAGCTGCTAGAAATCACTTTGAAGAAAAATTCAACTGGTTCCAACATATAAAAATGCAAAGAGCCAAAGTTTCCAGGGTCCACCAACAACTTCTTACGCTCTCGGGAACAACTCACAGAAGAAAAGAATTATCCTGTACAAAACAGTTGCAGAGCGTATCATCGCACACGGTGCTCAGATCTGGGGCAGAGACCTCCACGTTAAAAACCAACTTATCCCCAACAAAATTCAAAGGAAATTCCTGCTAAACATAACTGGAGCATTTAACACCACAGCCACAGCTGCTCTACAAGCTATTGTTGGGATACTGCCATTACATCTCTTTATCAAAATGGTGGCAAATGTTAAGTACAGTCTGAAGAACACCACCAACGTTCAAATAGAGGAAAGAGTCCCCAAATTGTCCATCCATCCAGGTGAATTTAATGTTGATAACCGCATAAGCCTCAACCATTCGATGCACTCTTATGAAGACCAAGATTCCTTCCAATTTTTTACGGATGCGTCTAAACTGGAGGGAAGAGTAGGAGCGGCATTTGTTGCAATATATCACAACTCTAAAATCCACTCCGAGAAATTCAAGCTTAGTGAACATAACACCGTCCTCCAAGCTGAGCTCTATGCAATTCAGCAGGCAAAAAAATGGGCAATACAAATAAACCACCCCTGTCACATCTGGTCTGACAGCCAAGCTATGCTTAAGATAATTAATAACCCAACTACCATTAGTCCCTTGGCAAGGAACATCCAAGCTGACCTAAGCATAGCCACTTTAATCACCCTAGGCTGAATAAAAGCCCATGTTAGAATTACAGGGAACGAACTAGTGGACTTCTAGCGAAGGAGGCTATTACATTGAATGATGAGCAAACTACTGTCCTACCCCCATGCACCTACCTAAAAAAAGAAGCTGAAATATGAGATTCACCAAGAGTGGCAAACACTGTGGGATCAGGCCACAATGGGATGCCTAGTTCATAACATCATACCAAACGTTAAGCGCTACACTCTTTGTTAGTCACCGAACAGGGACCCTTCCTCAACGGATTGGAGTCCTCTCAAAAGACAACTGCGCTTATGGATATACTGGAAGCCCGTACCACTACGCCACCACCTGTCGTCCACTCACTAACTCGTGGCATTTTAACAGATCAAGTGAACAACTACGTCTAGAGTGGACTCGGAACATCGTTAGAAACCACTTTGCCAGAGCAAAGCTAATCGCCCTCATTCCATTCCTTCTCGATCATAGAGACTTAATCAGACCGAACGAGAATGAAGATGATGATGATATGACGATAGCCAAGGGGACCTGTTTGACTCGTTTACGGAGCATTAGGAACCACTCTCTCTCAACACCTATCTCGCCAGTGCTCAACCTCATTCGTATTTTTCTCATGACTGCTAAGACTGTATCACTTGCACATGCTCTCATAGCTCATTTCCCATTCGCAGAACATTTGCCCGCAGTACTGCTTTACCTACTCAATACTTCCACCCGTATTCTCTTCTCCTTGTATGTTACTTTTATCCTATTGTATTATGTTTTTATTGTCTTCACTCTACAATCCTGCTTACACTTTTTCTACTTGTGCTCAATATAACCTTTTTTTCTAAATTGCGCAACCTACGCAACTATTTCTCACATTCTTCCAACCTGTCACCCTAATGCTGCAACCGAAACTATTTCCCTCAGTCCCGTTTCCATCCTCTTTTGGATCATCAACCAATGGACTGTAATTAGCTCCACAAATGTTCAACAAAATGTATTTTCTTTGCATTACAAATTTTTACTGTCATTACTCTGTAAATATTCTTGTTTTTAATAATTTTGTCCATTGGGGGCAGTCAGCAAAGGCTGGGTACTGTTCCTCTCGTATACGAAGCTGCTGCGTTTGGGGCACGTGACCGCAGTCGGCAGCGGCACCCCTCCAGCAGTATCTTTCTTTCCTTCTTTCTTGCAACTCCCACCTAAACTGGTGGAACACTTCTTGGATTAGGCACAGGGGACCTTGCTGGTGTATACGTATACATTCCATGTGGTGACACGGGTTTGATCCCCGGCATGGGAGGCATAACGTAATTGAAATATCACGTTTTACATTGCAACGAGTTAATGGGAAATCAATTATTTTTATTACAGGATATTAGGTAAAGGTGTTGGTACAATACCGTTCTCGTTCCCATGTGGTCTAGTGGTTAGGATTAATGGCTTTCACCCAGGCGGCCCGGGTTCGATTCCCGGCATGGGAAGGAAGGTTCCATGGTGTAATGGTTAGCACTCTGGACTCTGAATCCAGCGATCGGAGTTCAAATCTCGGTAGAATCTGCATGCTATTGTTCGAATTCTAGATGTAACTTTTTGTTGATGGTATAAATTCAGGTTTAATTTTAACTTATTTTAAAGAAAATTATATTTAATTTTTTTTAAAAAACCCAATCATTAATTTGTATTATTTATTAATATTAGATTTTATATTCTTAACACAGCTGTTTTCTTCTGAATCTTATACGTTAAATGAAATTATTAATTTTTAGACCAATGGCTATCATGTAATTGAAATATCACGTTTTACATTGCAACGAGTTAATGGGAAAGCAATTATTTTTATTACAGGATATTAGGTAAAGGTGTTGGTAAAGTACCGTTCTCGTTCCCATGTGGTCTAGTGGTCAGGATTCCTGGCTGTCACCCAGATTCGATCACCAAGTTCGATTACCGGCATGTGAAGGAAGGTTCCACGGTGTAATGGTTATCACTCTGGACTCTGAATCAAATGATCCGTGTTCATATGTCGGTTAAATATTCTCTTATTAGTTTAATTATTCAAAGCTTCACAAGAAAAGGTTTTATCTTTTATGAAAACATATATTAAAAATGAAAAGCACATCGTCAAGATCAAGCACTATCTCACTTCAAAGTTCATATATTTATGGTGTATACACATATTTTAAAAAATCATTTCTTTTTCTTCGGCAACGTCAATACTGAATAATATTTCCCCACTAAACATTTAACTGAAATTTTAATAATATGTACATAATTACTTCTCTCAAAACATACTAAAATTGGGAAAATGAATAGTAATTTTTATATTGCATTTGAATTAACGTTAACTTGACGCTTACTCAAATTTGAGTGTAGCAGGTTTATCCCATGTGTTCTAGTGGTTTGCATTTCTGGCTTTCAACCAGTCGGTCGCGGTTTGATTCCCGGCATGGGAAGCAAACGTTTTATTATTTAATATTTCTTAATTCTGTTTTAATGATCACAAGTGAATGAAGTTAGATTTTAATAATATACAAAAGATTTTGACTTACAGGGATTTTGCATTAAGAAATATTTTCTATGGATAAAATAATTTTTAATTTTAAAAGTTTCTTTCGAATCTTTCTTTTTTATAAACTAGATACCTCATTGAAACTCTTTATACGCAATGAAAGTGCAAATTTTTACAAAAAAATACATTATAATTTATACGACAAATATTAAATATAAATGAAATATTGCCTTTAAATAGTGTATCAAATGGTCCTCTCAAAGACTTCAGCAAGCTAAGCGTCTCTCATGTGGTGTACTGGTTAGGTAATCTGGCTCTTACCCAGGCGGACCAGGTTTGATACCTTGCATGGGGAGGAATAGTTAAAGAAATAGTTAAAGAAACATTATAAGAAATAGTTAAAGTTCCTTTTGTGAAATAGCCGGAGATCTTTGTTGATATTTCGATGAATGAGCATCAAATTTTTCGGTAGGTGTGGTATCTGTAGCTAACTATTTCAAGTATAAATTCAAAATAAGTACTTTATTGCGACCATAATTGTAACCTTCGCAATATATCAACTCTTGTTGCTCCGAGTGATGCCAATATTTCCTGAGTACCTTCAGTAGCATTTGCAAAAGCATTGAGCCTTTGGGCTGCCAAGTTGGAAAAGTTTTCGTTCTCCTGACTTCGAAGAGATGGATTTTATACTTTTACTCAGCTGATTTATCCGTCGTGTCAAGAAGGGTGAATAGGGCACGTAAATTTAGTTGCGATTACAATGTCCTTCGACTGTTGGTGCAAGAAGAGAACAGTGCCAGCTCAGGGGTCGGTTCAAAATTACAAGACAATTGGCTGCGTTTAATGGTATTTTAGTTGATAGAAATAAATAGTCGTTCATATATTGCAAACAGGAAAACAAACATAAAATACTTTCACGAATAAATCTTTAACACATTTGAATATAAACAGTCAGGAAAACAATATTTTGCTATTAATTAATGGATAATCATAAGTTTCCAAATTATACATATTAAACTAGGTTTTTTTATCATACGAAATATGTATTTTTATTTTTAAATCGAATATTTCATGATATTTTTCGTCAGTAATATTCTGATTGTTGAGAGAAAATCATGCAAAAGTCAGGATGATCTCACGTAATTTTTCAGACTTAAAAGGTGTCAGCTCTTAAAAAAGCACTTGTGAGTGTTTATGTATATATATATATATATATATATATATCAGCTAATTTCAAAATAAAAAGTACATTCCTCTGTGCTTTTTACACAAAATATTCATTTGATAAAGCCATATATATATATATAAACAAAGCATTATCAAATTTCAAAGTTTATTGTTTTAGTAATGGTATGCAATTTTGTTCACCCCAAAATGAACATTTTATCATGAGTCCCGAGAAGATACGATCACGATTCACTCCGATTCTTAAGCACGACGTTAAAAAATTCCTCCGTGAAAATTCATGCGCGAATAAAACAGTCTTAGCAATTGCAACGTGACGCCGAGAGAGGCTACGGATAGAATTATCCTACCCGTATCTATTAAGATGTTGTAACTCAGGTAAATCAGTAATATTCAGGGCACCTGTGGGAAATTTCCTGAAGTTACATCATAACGCTGCAACCTTTTCTACGTTGATTCTTAGCTTAAAACAAAATTCTCATAATTGAAACAAAAAAGTTTCAGGAAGCCAGTTTATAAAGGTATATTTTAGATTAAAAGCTATCATAATTTATAAGCTAGGTGACTATTTCTATAGTAAAATCATTAGTTAAAAGATGCTCAAGGTTGTCATAAATTATGAATGTTATTTTCAGCACATTATAAGAGAAGATTATGACATAATTGGTACATATAAACTAGGATTGCTAAAATAGAATGTTGTTGAATATCTTTGATATTCTTTACCTTTCTGACGTAATAGTTATTCTATTTTATTAGAAGAACAGTAATATCCGCCAAAAAATACATGAAATTCAAAAGTGAGCCAAAAGGATTATGCAGCATCTGTGCCAAATAAAAAAATAATAAATTCTTATTTTCTAAGTTTGTTGTCAAACTTTCCACGAATTTCGAGCCTGATGCTTTCAATATGTTAAGTTTTCAATATGCAAAAGTATTCTGGAAAAAAATGCTTTAATATTTCTCCATTTCATATTTTAGAGATTTATTTACATAAGCACATTAATAGAGTTTTAACTCAGATGACCATTAACGGTCATCTAAAGATTATTAAAAAGATGTAAACTACAGTTTCTTATTAACTATTACATAAAACATTAATCCATGTGTAATCAAGCCTTCCAAAGTAAAATACCTAAACTATTGTAAGTGCTAGTAATAATGAAAAACAAATGTTGGTTTCGTTAATTTCCCAGCACAATCATGTTCCCGTTATTAGTTGCAAGTTATTCATATCTGATCTTTAAGGATTACTGCATAATTTATTTTATCCAGGCTTTTTCCTGTTTTACTTTGCATCTTCAATTAAATCCTGGCTTTTTCCCAAATGTAGGTATTTTTATTTCTATTTTATTAAGTCTTGAATTGTGTTTTATTATGTTTTTGACTATCTTCCGTTTCTCAGCTTCTTACTTTAAGTTTGTTCTATCTTTTTTTTACTTTATTCTTTACTAGTAGTATCAATTAAATATTTTTGTTTCCAATTTTTTCCTTTGTTAGCAATTCCAGTATATTTTTTAATAATTTTCAACACGATATTTTCGTGTTTTAGTTATTAGTTGCAAGCAATTCAAATTTGATTAAAAATCATTCAGTTAAGAATGTTGTACACACATTAACAATATATTATTATCATTCTTTCCAATCCACATATTTGCATATTTAGGAAGTTTTTGTTTCTTCCTTAAACATCAATCTTTGTTGGAGGATTAAAAATGTACTATAAAATAGAATTTTACACCTAACTACATTAGATTTTAATTATTTTGACTTTTAGTTTTAAAAAGTTACTTAATTATGAACAAAATTAAGGAAAATTAAAAGCTAAAAAAAGATCCATATTATTAAACATTAATAAGGAATTTCATAATTAAAGATATCATTCAGGAAAGGAATAATAATGAAGGAAAGAAAATTAATTCATTTTCTCACTGTCTCTAAAATTGTTTTAAATAGTTCAGCAAAAATTTTACAGGCAAATTTTCATGTAAAGATTTTGTTGTTCACACATTCTGTTTTTATTTTATTTAATTTTTTTTTATTATTCGACATCAAATGCGTCTCAATTTGAAACGGAATATTATAATATTCTTAAACTCTCAGATCAATTGTCTACATTCTATGCATGATATTCGCTATTTTCGGAAAACATCCTCAAAAAATATCGATTACTTTTGAAAAAATAGCAAATATATTCCAAAAAACTTGATGTTTTTTGGAAACGTAATTGTTTTGATGCAAATGAGTTCTTAAAACTAATAAACAATTAGCTTAATACTCCAGCTATATAATCCCACGCAGGCATTGATCTTTGTATTGGAACTGTTAAAAGCTTGCTCACAAGCTGAGTAAAATAAAACTGCAGTCACATTACAACTTATTTCATAAGCAAAAGAATAAAAATATAATTAGAAATATTTCGCATTATTATTCTTATAATAGCCCGGAGATTACAAAGTGTTTCATCCTAAAAAAATAATACACAATTTTTTTTAAATACTTTTGCTTTACATTTTTTTCACTCCTATTTACATATACTAAAACATTTCCTTGCTTGAAAAATATGTTTTAGATTTCGAAATGATCTAAAGTTCATATTCTAAAATTTCATTAAATATTATACACTGCTGGACAATTTCTAAGGACGGATCACAAATGTAGCATAACATTAAGCGAGTCATGAGACCTGGTAGGATAAAATATAGTTGCCATACTGTTCAGACATTAGAATAAAGAACATTTATTGCTCTGGAAAGTACAAAAGCTGTGAAACATCTGAAAGAAAAAAAATGATCATTTGATGCTGCGTATGGAAAAATGGAACAGTGCATCTAAAAGTCAGTAGCCACCTTGAAGAAAGGTATCAATACGGGATATGTCCACCGTGGAGTGTGATGCAACATTCCACACGTCGTATCATACTTTGACATAAATATACTTTGCACAACATTATCCAGCAGCTGTTAAGGCAATTGATCCCATTCCTCTGGGAGTGCACGGATGAGGGTGTTCTTGTTTGTCGGAGGATAGTTTCGACTAGCAACTTGCCTCCCCAAAGCATCCCACACATTTTCATTGGGGTTTAGATCTGGAGAATGTGATGGCCATACAAGGCATTGAATACCCTCGCTGTCTAGACAATACTGAACAGCGAATGTTCGATGACATACTGTTTTGTCGTCCATAAAAACAAATTTATCACCGACAGCACCACGGAAAAGACGAACATGAGGAAGTAGAACTTCATTAATGTATCGTTTGCTCGTCATAGTCCCATTCGCAACCACATGTAGGGGCGTGCAGCCATTGATCATGATGCCGGCCCACACCTTGATACTGCATGCCGGATATCGGTACCTTTCCTGGATATTTTCTGGACAATAAGCAGTACCACTCTCGCGCCATATCAGTTGGTGTCTACAGTCCGATGACAGACTGAACCTACTCTCATCTGATAATAGTACGCATGCGCAGTCCTGTTCAGTCCAATTGTGATGCTCACGACACCATTTTTAACGGGCAGTACGGTGCTGTCTGGTCAATGGGACACACACAACAGGTCTGCGGGTGTATAGTCCTCATCCTCTCAAACGTCTGGCAACAGTTTTTCAGGAGATCTGCTTTGCTGAGGCAGCAAGAAACTGATTTGCCACCTGCTGAGCTGTGGTGCGCCTGTTCCTTTTTGCTGATAAGACGATATACTGTCTTCTGTAGGCGTCGTACTTCTAACATGACCTCCCCCGTGCGACCTATTACACATTCCAGTAGTTTTAAATGACTTCCACAGCCGTGAAACTACGCTGTGAGCGATGTCGAACTCCCTGGCAACATCTGTTATTTTTAGGCCTTCTTCGATCTTTCCAATAATTCGGCCACGCATAAAATCATCTAAGTGATGTCGGGAAGACATGCCAAAAATTTTAAGTTCGTCTATTAAATCTTTCCTGTAAATCTTTGACATGAAACAACAGCTGTCCACACGCGTCAAAACCTTTAAAGCTGTTATGAACGCTATCACGTGATGAACAGACATGGAAAAAAAATTTGCATACACATACTTCTTCTAACTATATAAGGCACTTATTCTATTTTTCTACATTTTGCTTCCTTTCATTTTGTGGTTGCTATGGATGATAGTGTTATCCGTCCTTAGCAATTGTCCAGCAGTGTATATACAGTTACTTACAAAAGTAAGTATGCAACACATAGCTTCAGTGAAAAAGATCTAGTTCTCAAATAAATATAAGAAAAATACTATTTTGGAGAGTGTTGTTTATAGCTTCTGATTCAAGTCATAAAGTAATGAAAAATAATCCAAATCATTTTATTTTAAAAAACTTTAAGAGTAATTTTGTTACCAACCAGTAGAAATTTAAATCACAAAAGTATGTATGCACTCTGAAGTTAGGCTGAATGAAACTTTTCGTGTGATTTTTCGTATTTCAGTAATAAGCTTAGATGTTCTGCTACAAAGCTTGTAAGTTTGAGCTTTAAGTACATCATCAATATACCAATGCCTCCACGTGGAAAAGAACTATCAAAAGATCTAAAGGATGCAATAATAAAGCTCTATAAGGAAAGCAAGTCCCAAAGGCAAATAAGTAAAAGCATTGGCAAAAGTGAAAAAAATTATTGAAAATTTCCAGGCTGAGGGAAATACTCTAAACAAGCCAAGAACAGGACGCCTGACCATTTTCACGGATCGAGAAAGGCGAAATATTGTTGGAAATGTGAAAATAAAATCCGAAGATAAAAGTGCACCAAAATTGACAACTGATGTGAAAAACAATTTTGCGAAGTCAAGCAATCCTGAAACAATTCGCCGTGTGTTACAGAAGGCAGGATAGCATGGGCGCAGCATGTCCAATTTTGGACCTTGCGCCATAAAACCCAACCAACCAACCAAGCAGGATACCATGGTCGAAATATGGGAAGAAAACCATTTGTTAGCAAAGTGAATCGCAAAAAGAGAATAGTTTTTGCAAAAGAAAATATAAAGCCGGACAAATTTTTGGAATTCCGTGATTTTTTTCGGGTGAAAGTAAATTTAACATCCACAGGTCAGATGGACACCAAAAAGTTTGGAGGAAAGCAAATGCAGTTCTAGAACCAAAGAACATGAGAGGCACTGTAAAACACGGTTCGATTATGGTTTGGGGTTGCATGGCAGCAACTGGAGTAGGAAATTTAGTTATATAATCGACGGAATAATGAATCAATATAGCTATTTGAATATTTTAAAAAATAATCTAAGACAAAGTACTTCTAAATTGGGACTCAATGGATCCTTTACTTTCCAACAAGATAATGATCCCAAATATACTGCTGGGATTGTTAGGGAATGGCTGCTATATAACGTGCGAAAACAGCTAACAACCCCACCGCAGTTACCTGATCTTAATCCCATTGAACACTTGTGGGATTATCTCGATCGACAAATTAGAAAGTAAGAGATCAAAACTAAGAATGATCTAAAAAAAGCCCTTTTGGAGGAGTGGCAGAAAATACCATTTTCTGTCACTCAAAATTTAGTAAAATCATTGCCATATAGATTGAGAGCTGTTATAAAGGCCAAAGGCTATTCAACAAATTACTAATTTTTTTCAAAAACTGTAAAAATTGCAATATTAATTTCTTTGTTTTTGTTTGCATACTTATTTTATGATGTTAAATTACATCCTATTTTAAGTTAAGCTCATCTTGCTAATTAAATATTCGTATTTTTTAAATATTTTTCATTTTGTAATTAAGCTCCATTTTGCTGTAATTGAAATAAATTGTTAATTTGAAAACTCTAATATTGTAGGTCTGTTTTTTTATAGTTCATCATCATCACATACACTCTGCATACTTACTTTTGTGATTAAGTATATATATATATATATATATAATTTTGTTATTCGAATATTCGAAGTTTAATGATTTTTAAATAACTGTTTAACTGAAAATAGAATTTAGATTTCGAGAATGATAAAATTTTTGTTCAATAGAGAAAAAATTAATATTTTGTAAGAGTCACAAAGTTATTTTATTTTCATCTACAAAATTATATTTTATGCAATACAAATTTAATACATTTTATTTATAAGCATTATATCTCAGTGGAAATTGATCAAAAAATTTTAACGAAAAACAAGGTGTTCTATTCTCAAGGTGTTAATAAAAGACCACTGGGACAACGCTGACTGTGCCCTCTAATTGGTTGCTTCTTAATCTTCTCTACTGCTTAGGTTTCTTTAAATTCTAGAAGAGAATCATTTGAGCGAGATGTGAAAATTAGAGAGGGTATTCAAGTACACGGCAAGTTAATGCGTATCTTAACTTTGCGTGGAGCACATTTTGGAGCGAAAGTTTTGCGCCTCAATCCCATTCATATTTGAAACAACTGAAGATCGATGTTGTGCATTTGCCTTCTGCATGAAAGTCGGTCTGGATAGGTGCAAGAAAGATTTCCAGGTTTTCTCTCTTAAGACACGTAATTATAACCCACTATCTGGATAAATTTCCCTAGAGCGCGAGGAATATTAAAATGTTTTTTGACATTATGCAGATAGGTTGTCTACTATGTGGTGTTAAATGTCTGAAGTTAGCTGTAGTCTGTAATTAGTTAAAAAAATGAATATATGGGGAAATATTAATCATAATTTGCAAAATATATTTTAGTTAAAAAATTAACTAAAGACGTATTTTTAAAGAATTTTTATTTTTGAAATTCATTAGATATTTTGTTTACCTAAATAAGTGTAGGAAATAAGCAATCATCCACTTGCAAACACTGTTGATTATTATGTCATACCATGAATAATTTAAAAAAGGAAATTTTACTTCTTTCTAAATAATTGGAAAAAACTTCCAACCCCTATTCGCAAGCTCCGTACTCTTTTGTCATAAGAATCGATTATATAATCGTAATCCCATGCAAGCTTTCTCTGACCTTGGCATTGAATTTCCAGCAATGCGGAAAAAATGAAGTACAGGAGTTTTCGATCTACTGCTTTTCTGCGAGCTGAAACAATGGATAATGATATGCACACAATGTGAACAGTAGTTACTTGCATACGTGATTGAATATTTGTTCAAACAATGACTTGAGCAGCTGCATCGCTTGTGAAATAGCTTGTTTCCATTACTGTGTACGATAATTGTCTTTTCTGAATGTCAGACTTAAGAAAAAAAAGTTTAAATGAGAAAATCAATAAAACTGAATTAAATTGAATTAAGTAATGATGCATTTGGTTTTAAATACGTATGCTGCATATGTATATATTTTAATGACACATATAATTCGTTTTATTTTTCCTATAATTTTTAACCAAATTATTACCTTAAATATGATCTATATTTCATTAACATTTAACTTTATGAATTATTAATGTCGTATTTATATAAATTTAAATAGTTTCACACGTTTAATGTTCCTCGTGATTTATTTGTTTATTATTAAGCATTCATTAAATACAAATATTTTCTTAAAATTCAAAAATAAGCGAATATAAGCATTATATTACTAAAAAGGAATAAAGATGCGGAAATTTTAACTTATTTTTATCATAAAAATTATTTATTATAAAAATGGACAGTTGAAATTTATAAGCGATATTTTGTAAGTGCTCTAAACTATTTAAAAAAATATCAGTATATATATATATATATATATATATATATATATATATATATATATATATATATATATATATATATATATATATATATACACAGAGTGCTATTTTTAATTTTATTTGTGTCAATAAAAGTAAGGAATGTAAAAGAATGATATAATTTATAGTAATATTAAAAGAGTATTTTATTTTATTTTTTAAAATAGAAATTTTTGTTAAAATTATAATGGTGTAAATGCATGTAACTCCTTTCGGTTATTATATTATTATATTTTTAATTTAGTATTTTTATATGAGATTTATTACATATTTTTCGAAATGTTACATTAAATGTTTGTGCATTTACTCTATTTGACCTGTTGGTAATAATTATGAATTTTCTTATCAAGATATAATTTTGAGTAAAATTAAAAATATCATATGACTTTGAATTTTTTATCATATGATTTATCGAAACAATAAAAAGCACAATGAAAGGCACATTAAATTTTTCACTTAACATTTCATAAATCAATCATATTTGCGAATGAAGCAATGAATTTTTTTGCAAAGGCTTCAAATATCATTTATGAATCTGAAAATAGCATAAAAATATTTCATTCTTTGTTCATGCAGAATGAGTAAATTGAGTGAGCATTGTTTTTTATTGCTTTTTTAATAAAACAAATAAAATAAAAACATTAAGGTTTCCCTTTTATCCCACATGTTTCATATTTACGAACTACCGGCTTTAAGTCTAAAACACCCTGCTCAGTGTAATACTGTTCTGCAGCAAAATTTAGAGGCACGTGCTTGCGCTCGTGACGTCATAACGTGATGTCAAGGGCAACGGTTACACAAGGTTTTCAAGGTCCTCCATTCGATTTCATCTTCAGGAAGTCAGTTTTTTAGACTCTACTGTGTCTGATAAGAAGACACAGTTGTACTCGTAAAATCTGCAATAAAATTTATTTGATAAAAAAATTACACATTATTATTTTTATTTTTCATAAATAATTTTCTTCAAGACTTTATTGGGCTTTGAATAACAATGGAATTACAGATTTAACATTTACCTATGAATCTTTGCTAGTGTTACAAAAAAAATTTCGTTAAAATGCATGTAATTTTACGTGTTCATGTAACTTTCATTAATATCATAGCTTTTAAATAAATATATATATATATATATATATATATATATATATATATATATATATATATATATATATATATATATATATATATATATATATATTTCATTAGTATTGACGATTTATTTTAACTATTGAGATTTATTTTATAGCTTTATTTTGTGTATAAAATGGAACAAAACATGTAGTCATATCAATAAATTAATAATTGCTAAGAATATCATCGAATGGAAAATAAAAAATAATTACTAATGAATTAAATGAGATAAGAAATTTTAATATTGATGTAATGTCATGGCAGTTAATTTAAAATAAGATTAATTTTATAAATAAGTTTGTTTAGAGCTATAAAAAAGGATTTGGTCTGATTTTGGCTTGCTTTGGCTATACTCGCATTCGAAAACCATTACAATCGGGATTTGATATTTAAATTAGATTCCGAACAATTTTAAATACAATATTTATGTCATTATAAGCTGATTGCTTCTTACACTACTTGAATTTGAAATATTTAAGGTGAATAAAATGTTTCGTTGTGTAACGCAGATTATTTATTTAGGAATCGTTGTATGAACACTAAGAATCTTATTGCTTTCTGAGCGGAAAATATATTTGACATGCCATTAAGTATTCTATAGATTTGTAAACAAATATAGCACTTTGCTCCTAAATCCACAAAAAATATTTATAATTAAAAACACATTCCATATTATCGACTAAGTTAAAACAATTTAAGCAAAACTTAAATTCCCCAAGCACATCATCATTTCATCAATACAAAAATTAACATCACTATGTGACAAAATTTATTTACCATTGCAGCTGACTTCAAAAAGTAGAAATATTTTTTTTAAAAAATCTTAAATAGGATTAGCCTTAACTGTTTTTAAATAATAAGGACGAATGAAATATACAATCCGTTTTTAAAACGTTATTTTAGCAATGAAATTGTTAAAAAAATATTTCATAAAAAAATCAAAGTTAAAAATAAATAAAGTAAAATCAGAAGTATGTGAATTAATTTTTAGATTTGATAAGAAAATTCTAAGAAACAGTGGACAATTCGTATTAGTTTGCATTTAATTAATTTATCTGTATTCTTGGAAAAGATTGCCTCTCGGGTATCTTATATAAACTCTGGAAATATATCGAGCTCTCTTAGATTTTACCTTTCTTTGCAAGATTTAATTCCAAGACAAAAAGAGCTCCGAAGGATATTTGATCTCTTCAGTCTAATATGTACAAGTTCGACCCTTTCATGCATATAAATTACATGAGCATTGAAAAGGTAAAATATACCTTAAAAATAATTAGAAAGTGAGATTTTGAAAATAAGATTTGTGACAGGGAAAATAAATGCATTTAATCTTCTTTTAATAATTTATATCGTTTGATAATTTTTATCAGTATTCTATGTCCCCCAAATGAATTCCAGTCTACACTTTTCACGTGTAAGCTAAACCCTCTAATCTAGGAAAAGAAAAAATAATATAAATTTAATTTTCATACAGAGACTTCTAATTATTTTAATAAGCACATTACAAATGAAGCTAAGATTTTGGATTCAAATTAATAAATCTGTAACAAAAACACGTGATTCACAAATGCATTTATTAATCCATTTAACATGATTTCATGTCCCACCATTTTGGAGTCATTATTTTATATTATTGTAAGAATATATATTTTAAAAAAGATTAGGACTAAATTTCAAATATGTAGTGATTTTTCAATAATAATTTCTTCTTTTGTATTTTTACTGTGCATACATGATAAACTTATTTAGAGATTAACTCGGATTTAAATGACCAGCAGTTTTGCCTGAAAGTAAATGAATTTCATTCCACCTAATTTATTTTTAAATAAAAGTAAGAAACTCTTCCTAATACACCTGTGGAATACAAGGTCAATACTTCCTGGAGCAATTGTTCAACTGCCATTCAATATATCTATTCGAGGACCGAGGCGGCTGCCCTCATAAAACGTTTGTACTTCAACAGCTGCGTGGAATAGTTCCACCTTCATTTGCATCCATTACTGTTTCCGCCTGCTTCTTTCTGTCAGAGCACGTAAGAAAAATGCAGAATTATTTCGGGCGACTTTTATTTTATTCTTTCTGCTTTCTCCTTTATTGACAAAATCGCCCAAGCAGCGGGCGCCAACGGATCAAGGAGAGAGAGCCACATTTGCATCTTGGATGGTAAGAACCCATCTCAACCGGTTTGAAGTCGTTCCGTCGAGTGGAAACCAGAATTTGTAACCGTTTATTTGAATATTCAAATGGGCCTCGGCTGCTAGCTTTTTTTGGTTGCTCGTATTTTCTGTGTTAGCGAGGTTCATACTAATGATAGTTGCAGTTTTTTGTTTCAAGAATTAAATGAAGAGGTTCTTGATGAACGCAAAAGAAAAAACTGTTGATGATATTGAAAAGTAAAAGTACACACAAATATATATGAAATAACATATACTTGACAACGTTCTGTGATTCTGATTAAATATTTTTACTAAATTATATTGGTTGTTGCCAGGTTTTAAATTCACAAAATTCTAAAATTGAAATTCTTTAGTTGAATACATCTGGAAAATAGGAAAGCTTTTATGAGAATGATATGAAGTTAACGTGATTATTAATGCAGATAAATGATATATGTGTGTGTGTCAAGCACACACACACAAAAACTAATTAATTTTAATACGAAAATACTTTGATTATATCAGAGCTCTTGACAGTGGAAAGCGGAAAAAATCAACAATGATGTTATGATCTCACTCGTACTATTAATATTGAAATCCTCACCTTACATTGCATGCTCGTTTTCATGAGCCTCTCTAATTTAAGAATCTTCTTAATTTTAATTACTGGTGGCTAATGTCTATCATAGTCCCATAAACGCAATGATAATTTTGATTTTCATTTACAAACTAAATTTTTGAAGAATATTTTTAATCATAAAATGGTTGTTTCTTTCTTTCCAATTGAGATCCCACCGACATCGCTTTATTACGATTCTCATTGGTTTAAAATATTCATGACGTCAGATAATGTTTAATTAACATCACTCATAATTAATTACGACATCGTATTGAGACGGCGTCATAAATCCGACTTGTCGACGAATTTTCTGCCTGCCTTCAAATCGCATTATTCGAGCTGCAGCAAACAAGGCTAAGTTCATCGTTGGATATCTGTGAATATTGTCGAAGTTCATTTTGTTAATAAAACGGTTCCTTATAGAAGAATCAAAACATTGGTTTGAGAAGCTGTTTTTCATTGATTTAAACTCGTTGACAACAGAACGCAGGAAAATGCCAAATGAAAAAGACCAAACAAAATATCCACTTAAAGGTTAGTTTAAATCCGCAAGGACAATTTAAAATTTTAAAAAGTTCATTAAGTAATAGAACTTTAAATTAATAACTGCAATATTTGTAAGCAATCTCTTTTAAAACGTAGACTAATGCCTTTCTTACGCCTGCATTAATTTTTTTTTTCTAATTTATTTTCAAGTATCTTTGCTTTGCGTTTACTTTTTGCCATCTGACTTTCTAAATATTTTTTAAAACTTTATGATGTCAAAAAATTGGATTGACGTTTTTATTGGAGAATCATAAATCCTTCAAATTATGGATGTTGAAGATGTTTAAATCCTAGATTTTTTAAAACAACTTATGTGGATTTTCTCCTACCTAATCTAGCTCTCATTTTACAGTTATTGACAAATCACGATAGTCAATAAATATAAAATGAGAGGGAATATCTTGTTTTCTCGATATCAGAAATTTGTTATAAGTATCACTCTCAAAACAATAAAATACTTGCCCATATTTTTTGAAAAATAAAATAAATTATGATTATTGTAGAACATTAAGCTTCCTTCTAAATATTAATTCAATAATCAAATTATTGACATATGAATATCAAAAGTAAGAAACTTTGATAATTACTTTATAAATCTATAACTACCTTATAATTCTTTATATGAAGAAATTATATAAGCCATGAATATTATATATGTAAAACATTTATAAGAAATTATTTATTAATAGAAAGATGTGCTTCAAATTCTTTTTTCATATTTAAAGTTAATTTATTTTTATAATTATCAGGAAAAGTTTTAATAAAAAATGAGAATTGTATTTTATAGTTAACGTCAATTATGAGTTGAAATAGAAATGAAATAAACAACAAACTGTAAACGACTTTGACTCGATCATACTAGTAATTATAAATGTTTATCCAGTTATAATCCTTTTAAATACTTTAGTTGCTGCAAATATATTGAAAAAAAATTATTTTGAACTGATGAAGTTTCTATTTTTAACGATAAGAAATGTATTGACATAAAATATCATAAAACTAAAAATACTTCATATTATAAAAGATCTTGCAAAATTAATTGAAAATGTTTCTTATAAAAAGAGAAAAAGAATATTTATTGTAAGATACCGATACAAAGCTAAAATTGTGTAATAAATGGAAGCTATTCTTGCATAAATATTTTGCTAAAGAGTGAATAAAAATGTTAACTTCTGTTACATTCATCTATGAAGATTCTGTTCTATTCAACTGTGAAGATTCTGTTCTATTTAACTATGAAGGTTCTACTCTATTCAACTATAAAGATTCTGTTCTATTTAATTATGAAGATTCTCTTCGATTCAATTATGAAGATTTGTGAAGATTCTGTTCTATTCAACTATGAAGATTCTACTCTATTCAACTATAAAGATTCTTTTCAATTCAATTATGAAGATTTATGTAGATCCTGCTCTATTCAACTGTGAAGATTATCACATTTAAAAATTCTCACTTGTTAAAGATTACTGGAACTTAGCTTTATAAATGACTGCCAAAGTAAATGAATTTTTTTATTCATAATTGAATAACCAATTTCAAGGTTTATTACATATCGCTCTGTTTTTTGTTGGAAATAGCTTTGTCGTTATATCTGAGACTTTTATTTTTGATGTTATAAAATTGTTATTATAATAATGATAACAATTTAATTATTATTATAAGAATTTTATGTTTCATAATAAGCTTAATTCAATAATATATTTAATATTATATTATAATGATTTATCCATTTTTATATCTTCATTGTTAGACACACACAGCTTTTACTTTATTATCTTTTCGAAAAGTATCGATTTTACCATGCATACACTATAAAACAAAGATGTCTTAGCGGAGCCTATTTTGTTAAAACGGATAAAGAAAAAAGTAATTACTTTTTATTTACAAAAGAAAAATAAATATACAATTTAAAATTTATTTTAATTTTAAAATACAAAAATATCTATACAAGCTTTTAAATTTATAATTTTATATCAAAATTTTATTTTCAAACATTTCAGTAAAGTATTGAAAAACGGCAAAATTTTATAGCATTTTCCATAAAGTATTTTTTGTTGTATCTCAAAAACACCCGAAAGTTAAAAAATATGAATTACACCTAATAGAGAAAAATGAATTTTTCCAAACACAGGAATAAAAATAAACTCCAATCCGATAGAATATAAAATCCTGCTTTATCCCTTTTCGAATTTCTTTCGAATATCTACTTAAAATATTCGAGAATAAATAGTCTTAAAAAATAAGTAATATATACTACACATTTAAAATAAAAAGTACATTTTGTTTAAAGAAAATAAAATTAAACATTAAAATAAAATCTCTTTTATTAGCATTAGAATTCCATTTTGTATCGATTTTGATACAAAATTACATTTACTTTCCTTATCATGTGACCTAAAGCTTTTTTGTTCTACCGGGAAATAAGCGGTATAAAAATATACATTTAGAATTAAAGTAGAATTTATTCAAATCTTTAGCTAATACAATTCGAAAAACATACTAAGATGCTATTTATAACTGATTATAAGCTTAGTTTCTATAAAGACTGCTATTAACTTAAAAAGAGAGCTTAATTTAACTAAAACTAAATATAAATTCAGGTCTTAAGTAAAGCTTATAAGTAAAGAGAACAGATAACTTTAATTAATTTGACTTTTAATAAATATTTATTTTTGATTAAAATATTTTGTTACCTCATTATTGATTACGTCATGCATACGTTTGAAAATTTAATTATGATTATTCTCGGTATATGCCAACGAAATTTATAAAACTTAAAATAAATGAATTTTCTGAAATTATACACTGTTTCTAGAATTTTAATTCTATTATTTTGACATTTATGTCGCAATATAGTTATGTATCCGCAACAGTTTAGGATGAATTCTTAAAGAAAATTATTATGAAATCGGCTTAAAAGAAACTGAAAAAAAAATCTGGCACCATTAGAAAAATAATAATACCGCAAAATTATTAGCACTTATAAAAAAACTTTCTTAACCACAAGAAAATGCAATGATGCACTGCATGAAAAAAGTAGGACACTAAGATCTTTCAAATAAGAGAAGAACTTTGAATTTTTACAAAATAATCTTCTTACAGCACTTATAAAAACTTATTTACAATCAGATAACTGTATTTGTTAAAAATAAGTTTAATCACCTCATACAGTGTGGAAAAAGTAGAAGGATAGTTTTAAATAATGAAAATAAAAGTCTTGTTAATAAACAATTCTTCCACCATTTACTTTAATTACTTCAAAAACTTTATTTGGCATTGATTCATTCAAGTATTGAAATACATTGAATTTTGGTAGGACAAAAAGTGTCCCAAACTCACTTCAAATCTTCTCGAAATTCGATTGAAGATTCAAATTGCTTGTCCCCTGTGTTAACAAGCCGAACAATTACTAATCATATATTTTCAGCAATATTAAGTTCCGAACGTTTAGCAAGCCATGGAAAAACCCGAACATTAGTTATTCGGTTTAATTTTATTATTATTAATTTCATAATTTTTCCTTTCAAGTTTTACAATTACTTAAAATCTTTTGGAGAGTCACTACTTAAGATATCACCAATTCTAGGGAGTACAACACGTCATGGTAACGTTTACTGATTAAAGCTATGAACCGGTTTGAAATTTCGACAACCTTTGTTACTCAAAGAGCGTTTAGCTCAATTTAGCACCACTTAATCCACCTGATCACATTACTTAGTTAAATTGAAACTACTTTAATACATATTTGTAAACTAATGGATATTTTATTTTGAATACTTTGAGCAAAAAAAGCATGTAACAACTCTACAAATTTGTGATTATCTATTTATAATGATAGAATCTACGGCATTACTTTCCGTTATGATTTCACTAATCAAGCAACAAATCATAAACAGTTTATTTATCGTTATCTTATCTAATTTGCTAATGAATTGAAAATTTCATTTTCATCATTGCCAGTAATCTTCTGAATAGAAGAAACTGTGAATTTTGAAGTACACGTTTCTTTATCAAAAAATTTTTTTATCGAACGATAAGTTGTTATTTCTAAGATACGATACTAATGCAAATTTTCTTGTAAATAAGAAAATCTTGTATTTTAGTCAGTTTTGCTTCTGTCATAAATTGTCTTGTATTTCAGCATGTTTCTTCATTAACTGCAATGATACGCATAAAAATTTATTATAAAACAAAATTCCTTTATGATAATTTATTTTGTGAAAATGCTCTTAAATCAGTGAAAGAAAATTAAAGTTCTAAATACAGACATTTTTCATTTATGTCTTGCAGACAAAAATTTGATAAAACTTAGATATTAAATTCATGGTATTTTTCAAAGGACTTCTAATCCATTAGAATAACTATTTTCTTGTTTTACTTTTTAGTTTTTATTTTTCCAGTTTATTTCAATTTAACAAAAATTACAATGCGTCCAACAAAATTTACCAGTACTTTATGTATTTTCAACTTCATTGCTTATCAAAAGAAAAAGTTTTGGAATTCCAAATATGACATATTACAACTATTAATTTTATAGTATATTTATTATAAGCTATTGTACGGATCCAATTAAGGAAAATGATTTTGAAGACGTGGAAACCAATGCCACTTTATCATAGCAAAAATACTCAATTACTGTAGAGTAGATTGATAAAGGGCTAAAAGGAATGAATAATACTTTTTTTTAATTGTCTTCTTATTTTCTCAGCATGGCCTTAAATGTTGAATGGTACTTTTTGGAGTGGACAGTATCTGATTTGATTCTAGTCATTTCTGCTTGATAAGAAAGGGTTGCCATACTTCTACTTTCTGCGTATACATCTGTCAATATGGATTTCTGGAAGTTTTCACCCACTATCAATAACCTTTTAGAGAACAAAACGTTGAAGGTGTTGTAGTGTATTTAAGAATTTTCAAGTGGTTGACTGTCAAACGTTGTGTCAAACTCTTTTATTTATTTCAGACATAAATTTTTTATCATAAATAAAAAATTTACTATAGCAAAATTGTAACATATTGTCTTATACTTAAAGCAGTGTTATGACATATACAAAATATTCTTAGGGGGAAGTTATGCATTTAAATGCTGTAAATTAGCGTATTTTGTTAGATATATACCATATGAAAAATTAAGGGAAACATTGATATATTTTCATTTAAAGCAGATAAATAAATAATATTTAACATTCATGTTTTAATCAGCAATTTAACATCAACGTTGAACCTTTATTATTTGTCATTAAAGATCATTTCAAAATATATAAGCACTAAAGTGAACAGAGAACCAAACTCTGGAATACGATATAACTTTTAAGTTAGGAAATAGCAGAATTACGTTTTTGTGTTATTATTCGTGTTTCTTCTTATCATAAAAATTACACTAAAATTATTAAGAATCAAGATATTAGCTATTATGATATTCAGCTCTTACTCTGACATGTTTTTATTATTTAAGAAAATGTTTCTATTATTCTAGTACCTCAATTTTATTAATATATTTGGAAAAGAAAGTGTAACACTGTACAAGGATTTAAAATCTTTCATAACCAAAAGTTTCATGCTTTTCACATATCCATCATAATATGGATATTTACATGGATTACTACACATAAAAAGGTAAATTTACAACTTCACTATTACTGAAAATTTTGTGATTAGAAAATATTTCATCACTAACTTAAAATTCCAAGATTCTTAATTTTTCTTAAAATTCTTATATTTATATGTGTATAACCTGATTCTAGGCTATTAGGCAAATATATTATTAATATTTATAATAAGAATACAAAAAGTAGAATCGATTATTAAAGAAAACTTAAAATTGCACGCATGAATGCATAAAACTGAAATGGAACAATATCGATAGGTCATTAAATATAATTTAAAAAATTTTTCTTAGAGCTGAGTTTTGTACAACTTTCAATAAAAGCATTCACAAATATCAACCGCTTGAGCTGTTAATTCTCATGTTCAAAATATATCAGGTTTCAAAATTCATAAATTTAAAGTAATTTCTAAGTTAAAATGCAGTTCAATTTAAAATGTGTGTATAAATGTCATAATTGTCATAACTCATAGGAGTTTTACATTAATAATTGTAAAAACTCCTATGTCAAATTGGATATTCAAGGATAAGAATTGCTTCACAGGGAAAATAGCTTTTAGATACGCTTCTTACAATTAATGCAAATGCTTCCTATTTATTTTTGTTTATTAATTAAGATTTATTTAAGATCCCAAAGTTACTACTTGTTTTTTTTAATTATGAAAATGAGAAAATGGTTAAAAAAAATTAACAATTTAAATTAACTGAATAAATGCAATTTAATCAGCATTTTATAGAAAAATAAAATTTAAAATAAAGTCGATAAACTCAAATTACAATAGATACGTGCTGTATAAATATCTACTCATATACATACTAAACATTTATAGAAAATGTACAGAAATACTTTAAGAAAAAAACATATAAAATAAAAATATATAATATTTAGCACAGATGTTTTTTATATGTTAGAAAAAAAATAATTCTGTGTTTTATTATAACACAAAAATGATGATGAAACACAACAATATTTTGAATTAAATATTTAATGTGTTAATAACTGATAATAATTAAAAACTTATACTCATGTGTTATGTTTCTTTTCAATATTTCACCTGCTTGCATGAAATAAACATTCAGCGATATAGTGACAGAGCTTTCAAATTGCATAAGCTGAATTGAATATAATAAACAGTAAAAGTTACAAGAAGCATTCTAATAAGAAATACACAAAAAAAAGAACTTGGAACCATCTGCTTTTTTTACAGTAACCATCCCGTGCTCTTGAAGATGGAAAAGAGACATAAAGTGTCCTTTAATTAAATTTAAAACCTCGAATAAAGTGGAATGAATCGTCAATGATGACATCATTGGTGACGCACGCAAGAACATGTCTCAGTTTCAAAAAGAATTTGAGAAATTTCCATTTGCGTAAGTAAAATAAAAGGCTTCATTAAATAAGTGATTATTAATAGCAACATGAACCATAAAAAGAATTTTTTTTTAATTTTAATCAGTTTTTTTTTTTTTTTTTTACATTAAGTCAGTAATGCCCATTTTTTATGAGATTATGATGTGCTTTATTAAAAACAGTTTTTCTTTACCAGTTTTAGATAATAAATTCAAAATTAAAGTATAATATATGAATACATTAAAAATATACTTCTCTTATTGAAATTAATGCTAAATTAAATTAAGTTTAAAATAGAAAAACCTTATCGACATTAGTAATTCTTCCTGCAAAAGTAGTTCCTATGAAAATAATTCCAAAATAATCAACACACTACGTTAATTTGATATAATGTCCATTAATAGTTATGCATGTATATTGATATTGTCTGAAAACTATATCACACTGTATTAATAAATTATCGAGCTTGGTTTTGAAAACTTATTCTAGTTGAATTTTAATATTGTTAAACATAATATTGATTATAATTATTATTCTCAAAATATCTGAAGCTTTTCAAATTTGAAATAGTTTTGAAATACATTAAGTTTCAAAATTTAAGCATAACTGGAGTGAAATGTGGAAATAATTTATACTATTTTGATTGATATGAAATGCTTCAAGCAAATTGCAAATATGTTTAATCATAGTAATCAAATAAAGGATTACATACAAAAACGAAAATATAGAATTCTTATATGTTTAAAATGATACTACGTTATTATTATAAACAAAAATACTTTCAAAGTTTAAATAAGTATGAAACGAAACTAATGAGGCATGTACCCATCTCATCAACCTGAAAAGTATACAATGATTAAGTAATTTTTTCATGAAGAATTTTTATTTTTTCTGTACAATACTTTCCTAGTCAGCATGATTGATTGGTAGAATATAACGTATCCGAAAAGTCAGGTATTCTAAAGATTTACAATGATATTCAGACTGGAAAGTGGAACAATCCATTCATTTTCCAAACTGTCCTCGATGACTTGTGAAGATACGTTTTAGCATTTATTAAAACGCTATCAACTGTGGCTTACAGAGTGAGGTTTAGACAATTTTATCCCTGCAACTCAAATAGAACTAGTTTGTAAATATGCAAGCCAATACAAAATCTCAACATTAAAATGTGTGCCAATGTCTATCCAGTTTATCATTCTATGATGCTTGGTACTCACTGATGTTTTATTATGTCGTGGTATTCACTCCAGATTCTAATTACGCTTTTTTGTAGGTTGTGGGAAAAATCTTGAATACATACATAGCTTTTTTCAGTATAAATACAACCCCTTTGACATATTAACACCACTTTAATCAAGCCTTTTCTAAATTAAACGGATAGAAGAGGAAAAACTTTTTTGTATGCGGTTATACAATACATCTTTGTATAGTCATCTGTGTTCGTTAATCAGAATCGTTTTATCTATGCTAACTACAGCCATTGGTGTAGTACATTTGGAGAGTGCTCTTCAATTCTGCTTGGTTACATCAGCGATATTTTGATTCACCATGGTGATCGCGTCCCTTGGGAGACCAAACACGTGTGTGCTTAATTAATTATTTGGTTAACTTAGTCGCACTGATAAATCATGTAATGATGGAATGGTAAATACTAGAAAAATAATGTAAATTTTATTCAATGCATCCATAAGCACGCTTGATCTCAGAAACTTCAATTCGTCTTTTGGAAGATATAGTAATACATTTTTGTGTCTTGAGAGCGTTAGGAAGCATTTTGGTGTGTCTTGTTCTAATGTTTTAAGCACTTTTTATTATCATTTTCATGCATCTCATGTTATCTTGCATACAGTTAACTTACAACTGACATTTTTTACCCTGTATATTTAAATATCTTTATCCACTCTTTCAAGGAATTACTTTTATCAGACTTGCTTTAATAGTTAAGATAATATTTCTCCAATATTATCTTAACTATTAGTAATAAATTGTTTTAATTTTTGGATGTCAAAAATTGCATTTATGTAAAATATCTGGAAAAAGCCAGATGTCAATTAATAGCTTATATATTTCTTAAGCTATTAGCAAAAAGAATAATATTGTGAGTTTAACTATTTATCGCTATATTAAAAATTTACATTATGTTAATAAATTAATAAAAATTATATCAAATAAAAATAAAATTTAATTATTACTCTACTAAAATGTAATGTAATAAACAGCTTCCTTAAAAAAACTAGATCGTTTTCCTCCGATATGCATTTAAAATTCTATACTGTAAAATGTACCTCGGTTATTGTCGTATATCAGGGATGGCTACACCCCTTGATAATCCGAGCCATTTTTCAAAATTTGAAATTTTTCGTGAGCCGCTGCAATTAAATACGTATATATATATATATATATATATATATATATATATATATATATATATATATATATATATATATATATATATATATATATATATATATATATATATATATATATATATATATATATAGATAGATAGATAGATAGATAGATAGATAGAGATAGAGTAGATAGATAGATAGATAGATGGATGGATAAATATATTTAAGAAAGATATTAAAATTTTTTTACAAAAATTATATTTATTGGAAGCACAAATAAAAGTAGAAAAAATATGTAAGAATTTAAATATTAAAAATTAAACACTTTTATTTTACATCTCTTGTTATTTCTTTAAGATTTGGTGAATAATTAGTGACAGTACTTCTCAGTAATTCTTTGAGATATGGTTAGTTAATATACTGATCGGTGTTTGGATTTCATGAATTTCAAAGTGGAATAAAATGATTCACATCAGTGCATTGTTTCGAGGATTGAAATAATTCGACAAGCAGCCTTTTTTAATTCATTATACTTTGATTGTGATAGAAATTTCCAAAATTCAGCAATCGGCATCGACTTATATTTTAATAGTAAAGCTTGATTTTCTTGTATCCCTATTGATTCTAACTCTCCAGATGCTTTTTGGGTCATAATTATATTGGAAAGGGAAAACTCATCTTGAATTATGTTAATTTTAAATGGATTCAGAAAAAAATCAAGAGACGATTTCAAATATTTCAAGTCTTGATATCTATTTTGGAATTCCGTCAATATCCCTTCTAGCTTTTTTATATACTCGTTGAGTTTTTCTTATTCAATTATTGGACAATTTTTTTAATTCGAGGAAAATGGCAAAATGTTTTATTTTTAATGTTCCTTTGAAAAAGTTGTAATTTTGTTGGAAAACTAAATATACACTGTGAGAGGTCAGATATTATTTTATCATTCTCCTGTAATTGTAAATTCAATGTATGCAAATGTTCCATGGCATCAGTCAGAAACATTAAGTCTTGTAACCACTCATCATCGTCTAATTCTGAATAAGTTATTTCTTTTTCGTTTAGAAATGCAATTATCGGACCAAGCAAATCTACAAATTGATTTAATCTGTTGTAACTAGATAACCATTTAAAAATGCAAAATAAATTAATGTCATTAGGAAGTTCTTCGTTCTTTAATTCTTCAAGGAAATTTTTGAATTGTCGATGATTTTTTGTTTGGTGCAAATATAATTTTCAATGTGTAACACTGTTTTCATAATATAAGGATATTTTAAATAATTTGTAACGAGATGTTCTCGGTAAATTATACAGTAAATATGTATGAATTGTGGAATTGAACTCGGGCACATTTATCAAGAGCCCCAGATAATCCTGAAAAGAGCCGCATATGGTTCGCGATCCGCAGGTTGGCCACCCCTGGTATAGATAGAGAAGAAAGTAATAGCTCGAGTGACGATTTAACCCCTTGATCATGGTTCAAAGTAAAAGACAATTAATTGTGTTTATTGTCTTCAAATAGTCGTATTACAAAAGTATAACAATAATCGAACCTTACCCTAATTTATCTATATATTTTAATAAATAATATTTATTAAAAAAATGAGAAATTTGGAAAATATCTGTATGTTTGAATTTTGCATATTTATCTGCAAGTATGCTTTAATCGAGGAATTAAATATAAATATTAAGAGTTAAATGGTATATATTAACCAAAAAATTCTCGTACGCTTATAAACAAAGAATTTAATGAAGTACGCATATCAATTCAACATAATTCTAGTTTTTGTTACCAGGTGTCGCAGTTTTTGGATGAACTAATAACATTTTTTTGGTTTTAAAATCGTAAGATAAAAATCCATCAAGTTTAATCTCTTTTTATAACTCTGGAGAAAAAACTTGCTTGAAAAGCAAACATAAAAAACACCTTTCCTACTGCGAATTGGAAATATTTTGCATTAAGTAAATTAATTTGAAATTCGTATTCAATAAAAATAAATAATTAATTCTTTTAAAATAAAATTTTTGCAAATCTCAAATGTAAATTTGTGAGTAAACTATGAAGTATATAAATAACAAAAATAAAAACCATATCTTTAGAATAATGATAAACTATTATTTTTTTATTCGAGGCACAAACTGTGAGATACATTATCTAGTGCTCATTTATAGTGAGATTGCGTATAAAAAGGGAAGATATATTTGCACACAGTTATAATTATTCCATTCTAAAATTATGCTATAATAAAACTCAAAATTATAGTTGCAGAAATAATTATCAAAACATTAAATGTATGCTAATAAAATAATTATATCGAAATGCTTTATTAATATAATCTGGTGATTCATATTACTGTAATATTCATTACGAAACAAAGGAAAATATAATTATTGCCTTTAAAAGTTTTATTACCTAAATGACATTATCTCAAAAATGAAAAAATTATACTAGTTTTCCTTTAGAACCATTTTCTTAAAGTTAAATAATTATAGAGTTGGAGCATAGAAAAAGATAATGTATTTAATCTTTTTTTGTAATTTGATTGTTTGTTTCGTTGAATCATTGATTTTTTCACATGGATATATAATATAGGATTTAAATTAATACGTAATACAAAAAGAAATGGGATGATTAAAATTCTTTACAAACCCTTTTTTAATTGTTTCATTATTTATTATTGATTTCTTCACTGCATTGCTTTTTTATATCCCTTTTTTCAATTAAATCTCTTGAATGTAAAAAAAGATCCTTTTCTAAGAAAATCAATTTTATTTCATTTTGTAAAAAATTCTTTTTGAAAGAGCCAACAGAAAAATTACATTAATAGGGTTTGAGTAAAATTTTACTACTCATAAGAACATGGAATAACAAAAACAAATTTGGTTTAAACTCAGTTTCATTAAACCTAAAAATTCCCCTAATATAAAGGATGATCAAATGAAAAGGTACGATATGACACGGTGGGTACAAATGTAGACTTTATTCAAAATATACACCATAGGCTTCAGCACAACGATCCCACGGATGAACAAGCCGCAGAATTCCTTGTTCCCAAGTCCTTCACAGCGTCCTTGAGTACGTCATCCGAATTGAAGTGCTTGCCTTTCAGGTGCTTCTTCAGTGGACCAAACATATGGAAATGGCAGGGCGACACGTCCGGATTATAGGTCGGATGGTCAAACGTCTCCCTCTTGAACTTGGCCAGTTCTATGTGTGTGACTCTGTAGACGCGTGGACGCGCATTATCATGATGCAGAACCACACCCTTCGTGAGCAGCCCCAGTCTTTTGTTCTTGATTGACCTGCGTAGGCGTCGGAGTGTCTCACAGTACACATCGGAGTTTATGGTTTTTCTGTACTCGTTAAATTCCACTAGCATCGGACCTTGAACGTCGGAAAAGACGGTGAGCAAACACTTTTCCTGCTGGCGGTACGCTTTTGAACAGTTTTGGGTTAGGTGACGACTCATGCTTCCACTGGTTCCTCACCTTCCGCTGTCAGAAATAGGATAACACCTCGCTGCTTCTCAAACGTCGAATATTGCAACGCGAATGACATCCTGTCCTCATACGGACTGCCGCATCATTTGGACGGCGCTTATGATAAGAGATGCTTGATGAGAGAGATGCTTGATGAGTAAATCAAGCATCAGATTAAAGGAGATTAAAATTTAATTGTTAAAAGTAAGCTCTGCATACTGGACGAAGCAGAACTGAAGTCATGCTGAGAGGAGACATGAATTCAATATCAAAGCAATACACGTCTCTCTTCTCTTCTAAGGAGGGTTGTCGGCTCTTGACGACCTTGTCACTGGACCGTAATTCAAAATTACAAAAAAGTTAATTTTGCAAGAAAGCCTCGTTTGCAAAAGTAAGCATTTGAAAATATATCATATTAACTTACCTAAGCACACCATAGTCACTAACTATTTGAATTTACTTTATCATATATAATTTTACTATGTTTATAAAAAACCTTAATTTTTTAATATTCTAATTAAATTTTTTATAGTATACATTTTTATTATTCCAATTCAAAATCCGTAGTGAATTTGTACATATATGAATGTATGTTACTGCTAAAATGGAAAAATCAATCGTTAGTGGTTACTATGTAATATGCAGATTAACTATATCATTAGTTATATTAATTATAATCATTAGTGATTACTATATGCAAGTGATTATCAAAATAATGGAAACACTTGTGAATAAAAGGGACATTTAAGAATTCGCTTTGTAAGCATTAAAATATAATCTTAGCTACCAGATTGTTTTAATATAAAAAAATACATATATTAGGTAGTATGAGAGAGCTTTAGCAAAGTTGCCACGTATTGAATTTCTGCCAGGAGTGTAAAATGTCAGACTTCACTGATTTTCAGAGGCCAAATTGTAGGAGCCCGACTAGCTGGAGCAGCAATAACCGAAACATCCCAGCTTTTAGGCGTTTCTAGAGGTACGGTGTCTAAAGTCATGACAGCATACACACAACGCGGAAAGATAAGCTCAACAAAGAAAAATAGTTGACAAAAAGAGAAGCTGAGTGAAAGAGACCGACGGGTATTAAAGTGGATTGTAATGTCTAAAAAGAAAACAACTGCAGCCAATGTGACCACAGAGCTCAATCAGCATCTGGATTCTCCAGTGTCAATAATTACAGTCAGGAGATACCTTCATAAAGAGAATATCTACGGCAGAACAGCAATTACCAAGCCACTTGTCACAGATGCTAATGCCAAACGTCGTGTAGAGTGGTGTCACAACCACAAAACCTGGTCGATGGATAAGTGGAAGACTGTTATATGATCAGATGAATCATGTTTCACACTTTTCCTCTCAACAGGACGGGTACATGTCTGGAGAACACATGCACAAGCGTATGATCTTGATTGCCTCCTTCCAACTAACAAGCATGGAGGTAGATCGTTCATGGTATGGGCAGCCGTGTTATGGTTTTTTGCCGCTCCAATCGTAACCATGAAAGGAAGGATCACTAGGGAGAAGTATAGAGAAGTTTTAGCTGAACAGGTCCATCCTATGATGCAAACTTTATTTCCTGCAAGAGATGGAATTTTCCAAGATGATAATGCCCCCATTCATGCAGCCAGAGTTGTCCAATCATGGTTTGATGAACATGAGGAGGAAATGGAACATCTACCTTGGCCCGCACAGTCCCCAGACCTCAATGTAATCGAACCGTTGTGGTCTATTTTAGAGCTTTCAATCCGGAATCGCGATATCCTCCACCGGCATCTCTGACGTTACTTTCACAATGGTACAATATTCCTCTAAACACTATTCAAAATTTGTACGGTTCGATTCCCAGGCGAATCCAAGCTGTATTACATATCAAAAGCGGTTCTAAGCCATATTAATAAAGGATTCCTTCAAAATATAGGGTGTTTCCATTATTTTGATATAACCACCTGTATATGCCGACTTTTTAAACCTTTATTTTTACGACGAAGTTTTTCTTACTTTTCAAATTACCTAGTAATCTGGAGATTATGTAGATAATCTGCACGTTATCTACTAAACACTCGTTAAAGTGAAATCAAGACATTTTCAGGAAAAATAGCAATGTTTCTGTATGTTTAAGTTCACATAGCATTATATAATATTTTAGGTATTCCAAAAAGTTAATACAACCATACAATAAACAAATTACTTGACAGAATTAATGATTATTCAATTAAAATCCATAATACAAACAATGAAATGGTTTAAAATGCTATCAGAATCAAAGACAACTAACATAACATTTTTTATTCTTTTATATCTAAAAATCAAGCTTATACCCCATCAAATAAACAACAAATTAGTTGAGAGAATCAACTTTTCAATAGTTAAAATTTGACTTTAATTATATGTAAACACGCTTAGAGGAAAGTACTTAAAGCTCTTGAATCCGTGCATTAAAGGAGTGAATCTTTAGCGATAGCATTTACAATAGGATTAACAAAACCATCTGAGGTAAATTTTTAGCAAAATCTACATATCTGTATTATTATTTTTATTATTTGAGATCTGAATTGCAAGTAAATAAATACGTAAATGAATTGGTTTCCAATTTTCAGAGTAGACAGATTCTTTGGCCTTCAGACAAGGGATTTTCAGTTGGATTATAAATAGAACACTTTTTATCAGTCCTAATCACCTTAGAAACCATTGCACTCGTGGGAAACGCATCCAGTATTATCTGGTAGTCACACAAAAGGATAACTTTTTAACCCCTTAATTCTACACCATATCATCCGAACCGCACAGGTGGACGCTGCAGACTCGAAAGCTGCCTGTGAGCGAGGGACAGCTGATTCCAAGGTCTCTCTCCTCTGACACTGCGGGATTATACTCCGCTCCAAGCGGGCTCGGTGGTTCTATTGCAGTGCACGTAGATACGACCTACATACCGATTTCCGCCACATTTCATTCCAAGGCCTGCTCTATTCGAGTCTTTTTCAAGAGGGAACTCTTTCAGGCATTATTTAGATTTCAGCTGATCATTTGAGTGCAGTGTGTTTTACGATGCTTATTAAAGTTGATAAGATTCAACCGAATTTATGATTATCGTTTGCTACATTGTATTCGAATTCCACGGCCTTCGCAGTACAATAAATTCGCGAAAAAGGAAGAATCATAGTAAATGTCGACCTTTTGTCCTTTATTGATAATCTGCATAAAAATAATTTGATTGCGTGTTTCTGTGATAAAAAAAGACATAAATTTTGTTGTTCTCTTGCATGCGACAACTTTTTTATGATTTTATTTATTTTAATTTTAAATACCGAGTTTTTCGTATTATCCATCAAGCATTAACAAACTCTCTTTTACTACCACTTTCAATCCCTTTAACATAGAATTATCATACTTACTCAAATCAGTAATATGTTAGACATTCCTGGTAAGTTTTTTTTAAAAAAAAAAATAAATAAGATTTTGAAACACAACTTGTAAATCAATCAAAATAAAATTGTCTATTAGTCAGAATCGATTGTATTGTACTGAAATTATTATTAAAATTGTATTTTTTAGAAAATTAATTTAAAATTGGCAAAACATTTTTTAATTCAAATAAAAATGGTGAAGGGTTTTTTAATACACTTATACTATCTACTCACATGAACTGTTCTAACACAGGTATTAGAAACCCGATTGTAGATAAAAACTTTACCAAATAATTTTGCATAAAATATTTTTTCCTGGATCGTTTTTGTGCTTTAAACTCTAAGAAAAAGAGTTGACGAAAGAAATAGGAAAAATTAAAAGTTTTGTTTAACTCATAGGCAATTAGGATTATATGCAAAAAGCATTTAGCCTATAAAAATAAAAACAGGATAACAGGACAGGAATATGTTATAATTGAGCATCAATCTATAATGAGCTAAATGATAGATACATATATAAGTTATATATATATATATATATATATATATATATATATATATATATATATATATATATATATATATATATATATATATATATATATATATATGTATATACATATATATATATATAACTAATATATATATATATATATATATATATATATATATATATATGACTTCACATTATAAGATTAAATTTATGTTCTATGTAGTGATGCATTTATAGATGCTATACATGTTATTCTCTTCTTTTGCATAATACCCATTAACTTTTAGAAAAAATTTAATTTAATCATTTATAACTTGATTAATTTTGGGTAACAACACATTATTTTGTATGAGTACATTGTAACATAGTATTATATAAAGAAACTTTCTCAGGTTTCTCAAATCATAAGTTCTAAAATAACTTTCAAATTTACCATTCGTAATTTCTATACCAATGTATTTCTTGTTTATACAATTCAGCATGACTTTTAAAATAACATGTTAATTCATATCAAGTATTTTGCAGTTTGATATGTATCTCTAAGACTAACTGTTAAATAAACTGTGAGTAACTGCTAATAAATACCATTAGCACCAGAAATACTGCACATAATTTGTCTTCATGTTACAAATAGATTAACTGTTTGATGCTGCTATAAGGCATCTTAAATCACCACAGTGTTATCAAGGGTACATTTTATTTATGCGTTGCAAGTAAGAAAACTCTCAAGGACACAGTCAAACTTCTAAGTGGAATATGTATGAACACAAGCATCCTTGTCAAGAACAATGATTAAATATGTTATTTAGCATGACTAAGATAAAATCACTAATTTTTCATTTTCAGAAAGTATACTCAAACTGTTATAGATGAGAAATACGTGAACACATAATAAGTGGATAATTTTAAGAAATAACATTAAAAATTGGTCAGTTCAAATGTTTTGAATGGAAATTTTACAAATTATAAGCCTTTTAAACTCTCAATTTACTTATAATTGGTAAAAAAATTTCACTAGAATTTTAAATAAAATTATTTTTTTCTCTTAAGTGGAAGCCATTATTCGGGGTACGCATTGTTTAATTTTATTTTTACAAATGGAGCAACTTCAAAAGATTTTCATTAAGAAATATTGTCGATTACTAAGTTTATTATTATACTAAATAATTGACAATATTTCTTAATAAAATACTGAATTGTACTTTCAAAGGGTAATCAATCAATTCAGTGTGTAATTTTTAGATTCACATGTGTATGAAAGAAAGTTTTACATTTATGTTAATTGTATCATTACATATATATATTTGCTGAAAATATATAAACACACACACACATATGTGTGTGTGTGTGTGTGTGTGTGTCATATATTGAAAATTTTTATAATACGTATTATATATTGATATATTATTTGAAGCTTCATTTCTTGAAAATTGTTGTAAGTATAATTACATTATTTTACATACATCTATGACTCACAAATAATAAGTATATTTTTTAGAAAATAAAATTATCATTCTGAACTCAATAATTTTGTCCTGAAATTCTGAAACTTTTATAATTTTGATAAAGTCTTTGGTATATTCTATTGCATAAATCGAAAATATGTATGGAAGCATGATAGCAAAAATAAAAGTATGATTTAAGCTACTACATCGTGACATACAGTAATAAACTATTAAAAAATATTTTCTTCAATTAGTGATTCCATTAGCGTCCTTTAAAACTATACTAAAATAATTATACTTTATGTCTGTTGTGTGTTAATAACACATAAAAAAATGCTACTTTTTCAAGGATCCTCAAAGTGTCTTAAAAATGTATTTGGATTTTACTTTGAGAGATATAGAAAATAGCATTTATGGATTCTTTACGTGTAGAAATCAGGCTTTTATGACTAAATTCTAAAAACTTCTCCTTAAAAATGACTATGAATGGTTGTTTAATATTCAGATTACCTAGCAACCCAATATCCATGGTTTAGTAAGTCAAGAAAAGCAAAAGAAGCTTTGGTCCTCAATTGACTGTCTGGTTAGAGAAAAAGATTAAGCTCATGTTTTAGGAAGAGCCAATATAATGCAATCAAATATCTTTTTGTTGCTTTTGTCATGCTTATTTTCTTTGATCTAGAATAAGAAGAAAAATTCTAGCTTCAAAAATAATCATAAAATAAATTTTCTATCTTTAAAATGAATTTGTAAAATATTTAATAATTTTAGAATAATTATATGGCTAGTTTGTTTGTAACTCAAAGATAAATTTTTGCACAGAGAGCATATTAGACATGTGGACTTGCAGTTTAAAGTAGATTCCGAGCCATAATAAATATTCACGTCAGATGCGGAAAAATGTATGAACTGTTGAATCGGAAGGAATCATCATGGGGCAAACGTTAAAAGAATATAAATATTTAAAATATCACCTTCTGATTTATAATATCCGAACCACTGCTTTCTGTTCCGAACTCAGGGTGAGAAACAAACAAGAAACTATTGAACAGAATGGAATCATTATATTACGAACGTTACAAGATTATAAAAACATAAAATATTATGTACTTCTTCTGAGATATTGTACTTAAGCGTCATTAAAGAAATTTGGAATCGACGAATCAATATGCTGTAAAATAACAACAAAAAGGCTCATTATACCAGTTGTATTGGCTTAAAGCTGTTCATGATATTTCCGATATATTCTACTGGTAGACGAATTCTTCAACTAAATGTTGCAACTAAATTATTCTCCAAATAAACAAACTGAACTGATTAAAGATTTATAATGGTTTAGTGAATCTAAAAAGCTTGGAAATCTTTATCTTTGACCGTATATGTATTATATTATTCAAAAAATACGATAATTGACTTTTTCTTTGAAGAAGATAGTTAATTAAAGAGCTTTGTGTTGATAAAGTGCATATATATTCATTAACACAACTCATGCACCCTCTTCAAAACTTGTTTGGAATATAGAATGTATCACGACATTGCTTCGTTTTTGTCCACAATGGACCAACTCTTCTAATAACTTTTGACTTAAAATTCCAATAACTTTAATTTCCAGTAAATTATCTGATCATTAACATAAATTATCTGATCATAACATTTGCAATAAATTCTCGAGGTTACATGAAAAAATATGTGTTGTACGAAAGATCTCTATAAGAATTTAATCATAAGCATATATTTTCGTCTAATATTTTCATTTTCTTGATTATATTTCTTCTATTTCTCTCTCAATCAGGCAACAAATAACTTTTTTTCATGCTGATGTTTATTTATCTTGATCTTCAGAAATACTAATTAAAAAATTATTAAAATTGTAAATTATCCTACACATTGATAATAAATAATTTATTATTGATAATTTAAAAAAATCTCAACACTTCTCATATTAGATATTTTTTTTATTTCACTGTGAAGATAAATTATTATTGTAGAAGGCTAAAATAATGCAATGTGAATAAAGGCTAAAATAATGCAATATTTTTATAAGAAAATTGTTTTGAAAAAAATGTGTATATTTAGAGGATTAGAAACTGTAAATTAAATAAACTATAAATACTGGGAAGATTGCTGCAATCAACAGCGTGAAATTAGCAAACGTCCTTCATATTAAATTTATAAAATCCTGGAATAGTATTTAAATTGCCTTAGGGAAAACTCTTTAAAAGTCAGAGTTCACTGAACTGAAAGGACTTCATGTAAGTTAAAATGTCAAGAGTTCCTTCAATTATCTGAAAGAAGAAAGAAAGGAATTTTTTTCAGTAGTGTATTCTTTGCCTATCAGGAAATAATTTTTTTCAAGACGAATATTACCAGTTTTTTAGAAAAGAACGAAAATGATAGAAATACTTATCAATAATATTAATTTTTATGTTCAAATAATCTGAATTAATATAGTTAGCTAATAACTAATACGATTCTTACATTTTTGACGTAGTGGACTCCGCACTTCATTGAGCAAATACTAAAAGCAAAAGTGATCAATTGGTGGAACTTTTGACTGAAAATCTCTGTTAGGTAAAATTTTGAGGCATTTCATTTTCTTATTAAATAGTACATATTTATACAGAGGAAAAACTGCGAAGCATTTTTTGCCAGCCAGGAAATATTTATTATTACCTGACTTAACATTTTTCTGTGTGCAATTTTCACTCAATGGAGTTCAAATACATTAAATCCTTGAAATTGGTATTTTTTTCTAATGGCGAGCACTAGTTAACTAACCCTTAGCCACAACAAGACCAGAAATCGCTACTCATTTATCGTTACTTGGTGGATATTAGTGAATCAAGTTATGGTGGACAGTAAGATTACTCACGTCCTACTGCCATAAACGTTTATAAGGTGAACCACATTCATTCATCATCTCAAGATAAATGACAGAAAAAACAACATCCATGCCCGAATCGGTATTCGGGCCCGGGTCCAACAGCTTAGAAGTCAGGAATGCTAGCCACTGACCCCCCACCCCTGTCGGCAATCTGGTAAAGGTTGATGATTTGGAAACTGGAATGTTAGAATCTATTTCTTTTGTATATAAACACATCCTATGAAAAAAGCAATCCTAAAAACTTTTATCGAAATTTTAAAATTATTAAAAAAATTCTTCCAAAAAATAATATAAGTAAATAATTACAAGAAAAATAACGGTGTGTAAGTTAAATTGTCAACTAGTTTTAAATAAGGACAGCTTGGATCTTAAAAGCACATTGCAAATCAATTGATCATTGATGGTGAAATGATAGTCAATCACAAAATTCACCAAATTAAATTATCATCGTCATACTCAAAATACAATCTACATTTTTTAAGTGAACATATCTTTTTGAAAAGGAAGGTGTTTAACTTAGACACCTTCCTTTAAACTGAAACTGAAGTCTGTCTGACTGAACTAAGTCCCTTAAACTGAAATCTATGCGTCAATTATTTTATTTTAAGCCTTATTTTTTTATTATTTTCGGAAAAAGTTACTATCGAGCATGCAAGTGAACTGATTCACATCACTGCCCCCCACCAACCACTGAATAGATTGTGTAAAAAAAAGGAATGCTCAATGTGTGTGTGTGTTGTGTGTGGAACTATTTATCTAATAGTTCTATACAATTTACCAGTTTTTTATAAATTTTGAACATTAATAAATATTTAGTAATCTAACATAACTTTCGCTTTTATTTTTTATCAATTTATTTTCAATCAGGTTACTATTTAAACATATTTTTTATTATTTATAAGCATATTTCTTTTTTTATTCATCATTATAGAAATAGATTTACTTATTGATTATTATATCAGATCATCATTTTATGAATCAGATTTTCGTATTTGCATCGATGAACGCTAGTATTTTGTTCCCCTTGGGGAAGAAATTACACTTTATACCTCGTTGTCAAATGTAAACAAATTTCAAAAATAAACCAAATATTATTATTTCAATGAAGTAAGGCAAAATTTAAAAAAATAATTATTCATGGAAAAGAGATGACATTTACTTATATATTCATTAGCAAATTACTTTTATCTAGCTTTATAATATTCAAAATCATTTAATTGTATTCATTTTGATTTTGAGCCGCTGATACATGTTCTGCGCTAAAAATGCACAATTATACCGAGTAATTATAAATTTTCTATACTATATTGAATATTTAAATATAGGACCTCTTACATCTTTATCTCAACTCTATTTTAAGCAGATTTACTTCAAGCATTGAATATGTATTTTTATTAATTAAATACATAAAAGTGATGTTGATATTTATGACACTTGAACAAGTCAAGCTCGTTAGCCGACGCCTATGTAAAATTAAGTCAGAAGGGTACGTCTTTCGTTTAGCCAGAGCACCACGAAGGTGAAAGTATGTCTTTGCTCTGAGACTTCTCCGATAGATGGCACCACCAGAGGATCCACTCCCTCAATTGTGACATTGGTCTAGAGTGGGAGGAAGTTTTCGTTAGGCCATTACAACCATGGTAACGGCTCAACGACACACCACAGGACTTTCGATTCCATAGTTTAAAAGAGCACATCTATCGCTTTCACTTGATGGGTCCTTGGTGGCATTTGGAATCGAACTTAACCCTTCCGAAAGGAGAGCCGATGCCCTAACCACTAAGCTACTACGGTCCACATAAAAGTATAGAACTCAGAAGTCATGATATTTTATATGAATATACTATTGTATAATTTTTATTCATAAAGAAATTATACACTTATTTTAACTTTATATGTGGCCCATATATTGGTTATCACTTTTTATTATTTTATGTAAGCTGATTTTTTTATAAATGTTTCATTAAACTCAAATATAATTTTAAATTTTAAATGTACTAATTACTCTAAATTCATTTTGGTAAATATTATTATTTTTAAAATTATACTTGAAAAGCGCATATTAAATTAATTATCTTTAATTTTATAATTGGAAGCTAGCTAACTTTTTCATATTTTCTTAAAAAATTAAAATAAACTAATGTAATTTCTAAAATTGTGTTCTTAAGATTAATTTAATTTGTTTTTAAATGCTGAATGAGGCCTCATTCCTTTTCTAATTGTATAATCTCAAATTCAAAAAAATTAATTACATTTCCTAGAATCAACTTGACATTTCGTTCAACCATTATATAATTCCTACTATTCTGCTATGCTTAGTTTTTATTCGCTTCACCTCATTTAATAGAACAATAGTCTGATTAGAAGCCTGTTAGAACAATTACAGTTTGATTCCAGCTTGGCAGTTTCGTGAATCATTATAAATTTCGAATGCAAATATAAAAATGGAAAACGAACATCTAGTTAATGGATTTACTAATATTCCAGGTAAGAAGTTCCCAAACTATAATTAAATAACGATTCATCACTTCTCGAGATTTCCTATCTTTACCAATTTCAGAAGTAGTAATAACGTTAGTTTAGGTCCACCTGGGGCATCAAAAATGAAGAGCAGTGCAGAATTCGTCATATGTTTGACCGAACGGGTTAAACTCGGACCACAAAACCAGACATTCAGACAGTGAACGTCCCAAAACCAGACAATGAAAAGTGCATAATCGTTTTCGTAATAGGGGGATATGAGAAGGAACCCAACAATGATCATGTAACATTTCCGAAACAAGCTTAGCAGCAGTCGCACAGTTTGTTTGAAATGCGTCTCGGAAATCGTCTGATTTTCTAATTGAACCCCAGACGATATTATATAGAGTTTTGACGACTACACTTAAAATGGACTGAACTTCATTGACTTTGACCAGTCTGTCCAAGGGCGATCAGACTTCGATTTGGAACCGTGAATAGTAATCTAAAATATTTATATTATATGTTACTGGGGAACTCCTATTTAATAAAATTAAAAATTTAATGGACAAAGTAAAAAACTAAAGTAATAATCTAGAAGGAATTAATTAAATATAATAATGATTTTACAATTAATTTTTAGCCACACTATTTTAAATGAAAGTGAAATATTTTTTATGAAACTATAGTCTAAAAATTTATAGTATATAAGAAAATTTTAAAAAATATTTCTTTAATTTATATGAATAAATCGAATATTTGAATATTTTGCAAATGTAACAATAAATATATTTTTTTAAACTGAATTTAAAGTAAATGTCACTTAAAAAATTTTTGAAACATAATTAAAGTAATTAATGTCTTGATAATTCTAATGATATCTTTTCACTTTCATAAATAAGTAAAATACAACTTATCAAAAATAAATTTTGTTTTTGTTTTGTTTTTTCTATCATTATAAAAACATTAATTAAATATTTTTAACTTAAAAATTCGCTGTGAAGGGGCAAATTTATATATATAAATAAGAGCAAATTATGAAGGGGCTAATTTATATATATAGCTATATGCATACATACATATAAATTCCATATTTAAATATATATGCAGATATATATATGTAAACTACAGAGCATTATAAAATTGCAAAACCATTAAAAATTAAATAAAAAGATATTGTAAACAAACAGTAAGGAAAGAAGACAAAATTATTAAATTGGTAATCAGTTGGAGAATTTACAAGGATCTGAAATTATGTAAAATAGTTGCCACCTGGCAATTAAAACGGCTGTTATCAGGTTAGGCAAAGTCGAACTAGGCCTTGGTGACAGAAACGAACATGCTTCTTTAAGTCTACGCCTTACCATGACCAGATGTTTTCCAGTTGATGAGCAGTTGATGAGTGGTCTGGGAACAAGCTGGTCAGGAAAACAATCGAATACCCTCTGTATCGAGGAATATCACAATCTGTCAAACAATTGGTGCTTTTCCATTATGCAAAAAAAAAACTGGTGGTCCGCAAGCCTCGAAGATATACACAACCGTTGTTTAATATTTCAGAAATATGGTGTTCGCGGTTCAAACTACGGCGGAAGCAAAATTCTGAAGTACCTAATGGCTACCAATAATTTTGCAAAATAAAGGTACAGTGTCCTGGTATTAATACTGAATGCAACCTTTTGACAAGCTTTGTTTTCGGAGCCTATAAATTCAATTACGACCCTCAGAATTCTTCTTGCCACGAACCAGGACTCGTCTTAAAAGACTTCCACTACTATATTTTTTGTTGTCATGTGCACGGGAGTCGCCGTCTGTCTTTATGCTGAACTGGCAAGAAAAGCCAAAGTAATGATCACAACATGCTAATATAAACATCGTCCCAGTGTATTTACGGATGGTAAGCGTGCTGCAAACAACCTAATTGATGATCCATGATGTGGTTATATGGTTTTGAGATTTTCTTATGTGTTATATGGTTCTTAAGATTACGAAAAATAAAAAATAAAAAGCATAATTAGATCAAATTTTTAGTACTAAATAGATTGATCTTGAATCACTGTTATTTGAAGATTTAGCCAATCAGTGCTGTTTGGTGACATCCACTTTATCCTGTTTCTCGCATGCCAAAATTAGCATATTAATAACTTCTACAACTTTCTTAACAATTGCATTGCTTTAAAAGTGTATATCTTTTTGAAATTATATAAGCTTTGTTGTTTATTTTCCTTCAAAAAGTAGCCTTCTGCATCACTTGAGAGTTTGCTTACTTGATCATACTTACTTAATTGATAGCAATCACTTGAGAGTTGATTGCTATCAATTGAAATATCTAGTGTTAAACATGAACAGTTTTATGTACTACAAATTTTATTCAGGATATTTTCTACTCAAAGTAAAACAGTATATCTCAGTCTTTTATTTTGTCTAATTCCGTTTTAAATTAACTTTTGGACAAACTGAAATCAATATTATAGGCATACCCTCATTTTTACAGAAATGAAGCTAAAGAACTCACTCTTAGAACTATATTATATGTGTTATTTTTAATAATACCTACTTAAAAATGATAACTTTCCATTTCATTTTGTTTATAATTTTTCATCACTATATATTTTCAACCGAAAGAAAATATGATTGAATCCTTCAGTTGATGGAGTCACCAAAATAGCCAAGTTGCTTGTCGAATATACATACGTTTCCAGCAACCGAATGGATTTCTTCGTATATCAAATTTACTGTTGGTTTAAGAGCTGCATTCACATTTGAATTTGATCGTATTTAATAGTATTATGTTACAGGTCTTATTATATTCGTTTTTATAAAACATAAGGAATTTGAAAAATTAGAATATTTAAAAATACATTTACAAAATTTAAAACTGGCATATAATAAGAAGAGTAAATTTTTTCTTTTCTCACATATATTACATATTTATAAAATACTCCAAAAACAAAACAGGTTAGCTCTGAAAAGTGTAAATTATTCCAGTCTGGATATCTTTAAAAAAAATGTTTCTTAACAATTAACATATTTTATTCTTCGTAATACATTTCAGCATTTACGAGAATGCTGTTAGTTTAGTACCTTATATTTTGCTTTTCATACTAATATAGTTTAATAAATTTTGAGTTGATTTTAAATTTTAAAGAGTTGGTTTTATACTCATTATACAAATATTCTGTGAGAATGTTTTATATCAAATTCTTCTCATCTGAATCACGATTATTTCTGACTATAAAAGCATCATGAATTATTAATCCCAAAACATCATGATGTGATTTTATTAATTTTTCTTTCTCTTAGAAAAAAGATGGGGAAGTCAATATTTCAGAGTTTACCTTGATTTCTCTCCAATTTGACACCGTGTTGCATGGTGATAAAAATATTTGCTTGTAAATTATTTAATTGCTTATTATTGCATGATGTTTTTGGCAACATTTTGTTTCTTCAAATACACACAAAAACATGATTGGCGGAAAGAAATTCGGCAATTTTCGCCAAGAAACACCTAAAATATATTTTTCCCAAAAGAAGTTTTACTAATTATAAGATATCTAAATTTAACTTAGGTGCTTATATAAACTTCGAAATCATTTTTATTTGAATACCAAAGTCAAACAAAGTTAAGAATGATTAACTACTTAAGCCCTTCCCCGACTCAAATTTATCGCACTATAAGGTTGTTAATCTAATCAACTATCAATCACAGAAGACCAACTGCTCATAGATCTTTATGTTGATGAGATCTATGAAATGATGGACATTGCGTAAGAGTTCCATCTCAGGTGTTGATTGCTGCGCATAACCAGATATCAAATAATATAAGATTATTTAAAATTTCTAGAAATTGAAATTACCTCAAAATTAAAATATCTCAGTAAGTATTAATACTATACATCATTACGTTAATAATTAGACTCTAAACTATACTTTCTGTTATTAATAATCATCTATACATTTTAACAGTTCTTCTAAAATTCACTTATAATAAACATCTAATCAGTATTGATTTTATACGAATGTTAATGTATTCATTTTAATTATTACACACATTGTAGTCTAAATATGAAATAATTTGGAACTATAAATATGTAAATGCTATGTAAAATAAACATCAGCGTCTCTGAAATTTCATCTAAAAATGTTTTTTTCAAAACCAAAATAAATAATATCTCCCTCACGTTCCATATACTCACGTTAACCCTTTGAAGCCTAGACTCCTTTCTCAGAAACTGAAAAAATAAAAATAATTTAATATTATTCCATCGTGAACTGCACGATAATTTTTGTTATATTTGCATAAATTTTCTAATCCCAGCAGCAAGAATCGTGGAATTTAATTCTCGAATGTGCAAATTTCTACTAAATTATTACTAGCCTACTAACTTTTTTTAGTTTGAAAAACAATGCAAATAAAGATTTACAATTGATGCCATTGCCATCCCAAATATCACATAATTCTTCTGTCTAGACACTATGCTTTCTTGAGAATGATAAATATAATTGGTAAATAAAAAATTAAAATAAAAGACAAATTCAGGAACAATGCCAGCCGAAATATTTTCGAATCATAGTAAACATTTTTAAATTCTTATTCGTTAACCAATAATAATTCCAGAAAAGCAAACGATATTTAATTAAATAAATATATCATCTGTACCACGTGACTGCACGCGTTCTAAATCAATCAATCGAACATGATTTAAAGTGCATAATGGTTTTAAAACGATCTCTGACTTCGACCATAACTTTTTATTGTTTGTTAAGTCTCACGAAACGATCGTCGCGTGTTACTGACTACTAAGACTCGTAAATTAGAAGAGGCCGCTTTTCTTAAAGGAATCATCTAAGACTAATACTAAGAATGGATAAGTTTTTTTAAGAATCTCTAATGTGATTGATTTTAAAGAGAGAAAAAAACAATCAAGATAAGAATAAATCATAAAATATTGCAATTACTTTAATGACGGAATTAAAAAAGGGAATAAACAATGAGCATAAAAAAACATCAACTCTTTAATTCGCCGCTTTTAAGTGTGTTTTAAATATAATTATTTTGAATTGAAAAGTCAAGGAACTGGGTGTAACTTTTTGGGTTGTAAATGCAATATTATCACTTTTTACCTCTCTTTCAAAAAATGTTCCATAAAATACGTAAAATAATTAAACAGGGCATTTTCACAAATATTTTTTCGAGAAATTAGTTAAAAGTTTTCTTGGAGGAATGGCATATGGAGTACAGTTGGTGTTAAAGTAAGCCTACTGTTTACCTATTATAGTTTAAAAAAATTAGTTGTGAATATTCAAAAGAACAAAAAATACTTAATTATGTAGATTTCTATTTGATTATATACAAAAGAAAAACAAAATTTAGGAATGCACAAAAAATATTATTTAAGATGACAATAAATGTAAGCCATTTTGTTTATTCATATTCGTTATTTAGAATACACCTAAAAGATGTACAAATCTTACTTCTCATTTCTTACTATAATAACAGCATAACTGATGCTACTCAAAGCAAAAGCTTAACTAAAATGAAATTACGTAATTAATAGGTAGACTAAAAAAATAAGCAACTATACTTATTTGTCCAGTTAATAATTATAAGTCCAATTAATATGTTCATAAAAGGCTATGTATAAAAAAACTTAAGCTAATATGTTAATATTTAATAAAAAAATTTTTATTAATTTATGAAGTTATCTATGTTATTTTATTTTACTTTAAACCTATAAATGGTATAATTGTACTTTATGTAATATTTATTTTTAAAAAGTTGTATAAATGATTTTTTGTATAGATTAAGTGAAGAAAACTTTCAGCACACTTATACATTCATAATTTTTAACAATAGATTTTACTGTAAAACATGAAGCCTACAAGACAAGCTGCCACCAATAAATCTGCTTAGTGACAATTGTTATAGTAATAAGAATCCATTTTAAATGGGGACTAAAAATGTCATGAATTGGCATTATTTTGGACCATTTTCTATACGTTCAATAATCATAAATTGTGCCATTTCTTCTGGTTCCTCCTGTCGAAAGTGGAACATTTCTAGCTTCCACGGCAACGGAGAGGCGCAGCAGAATTTGCGGGAGCTATTCGTGTAATAATCCAAAAAGAAGTGAATTGGTTTTTGAATAAACACTAAAACAAGTAATACTGTCCAGTATCTATAGGAATGAATATTTGCTAACTTTTGGGGAAGTTGTGATTGCTGAAGTTTGATAATAAAAAGAATCTATCTTTCGTTAGACTTATTATATAAATAGGGCACATCCATATTAACTAATGGCATCTTAATGTCTCACTTATGGTGAAGTTACAAAATATATAAAAGAGAATACCAGCTCAGAAGTCCACCTCTCACTTTGATTGTGACCTCGATGGCCTGGTTGGTTATGGTGTCGTTCTCATTATCGGAAGATAGTGAGTTTGAATCCTGGCTTAACCGATGATCTGCTGTGTTCAATAATGGAGGATGAGGCACGTTAAAACTGAGCGTGGTTGCAATGTCCCCCAAGAGAAATGAAACCTCTGGGAATGGCAGGCAAAGTATTAGGGGTCTCCTGTTTGGCCCTTGCTATAAAATCACAAAGACTCCACACGGATGCTTTTATCTAACTGGTAGAGCCCAACTCAGCGCTATGTACAAGGAAACATGCTGGTTCAACAACAACAATTAGATCGTAGTTTATACAGCGAGAAATGACTCTGTTTTGTGTCGCTTCAGCAGGTCGAAATATCTAGACATAAAACATAATGTTACCACAACAATTTTAAAGAATCAAAATACATGAATCTACAAATTAGGGAACTGTTATAGAAAACTTTACACTTAGTATCTTTTACCAGATATGGATTCTACTAATCGAAATTTAAAAAATTATTCTACAAAATCCAGAATGACAGAATGATTATAAAATTTGCGAATAAACTGGGTATTAGTCCTTTTAAGAAATGTTCTATACTGAGCTTAAATTTTAGCGGTACGTAAATAAATTATTTTTGTATTAGTAAATGAAAATAGTTCAGGCATACATTTTTATTTTTGCATCTACTTTTCATCTAAAATTAAAATATTGATGACATAGTTACTACTTTTGAGATTTGTATCTCTTTTTATAAATGGAGTGAATAAATTTGTAGAAAGGGTGACTTTATATTCTTCTTTTTTAAATGATAGAATTTAAATTTTTTTAAGTAAAATTTTTATATTACTTAAATGTTTTCTTATCGTTTAATCCTTTAGTTAAAAAAATTAGAAAGATTTGATAAAAAATAGAATCTGAAAAACATTTATAAAGTTTCAATTCAGACACTAGAAATTTTATGTAACATTTTAATGTTATTCGGTTAAAAATTTAGGTAACTCAAAACTCCAGGAAAGAGATATGCCTATGTATAAATTAATGATGATATTTTACTAAGACAACTCACTTTTGACAGGCAATAACATTTACCACCATATTATACACAGAAAAAAATTTTAGTATCTGTCATTGAGTTTTGTTTTCTTAAAACTCGCTAAGTTTACATTCTAATATGTCACTTTGAAACCATATTTATGCGCTGAAAAATGAATTATTTTAATGATGCATATCACTGAATAAAAATCGAATTTGCAGCGGGGAAAGATTTAAGGAGAAGATAATCATTGATGGTAACCTGGAAACAAGACATTCTTGATATTTTAAATAGAAATCTATTAAATAGATTTTAAATAGAAATATTTTAAATATTTTATATCGAAATATTTTAAATAGAAAAGATTCAACTTGAATGGTCCAAATGGCTAACATCATTAAAGCCACAAATTACATAACAACGCAGAAATATTCTTAAAAAGACAAATTTTTGTTCTATAATGTTATTTGTCGGATTCGGATGTGAGGAAGAAACTGATTGGCATTTGTAAACAATTACTGTAAACTTCGGGAAATTAAATCTGGTGCAGTGAAGACTCAAGCTATCAACAAATGATTGAACAATATTTTCTTCAATTCCTATTATTCATGGTCTAACAAGACAATTTTTTGTGGACACTGCAAAATCTACTTTTGAATGATATCTGGATAATGATGTACACATTATCGATTGATTATCTACCTGTTCAAACCTGAACCAAGAAAGAAATTAGTGGAGCATACTCGCTAGTGTAGTGTATGTAAGAGAGGCATCGTACTATACAATTATACTAAGACTTTCTCCACATGAACTCAAATGGAGACAAACTGCTTACAAAAACTTGCTGAAACCAAAAAAGAATGACTTTATACTCACTCAAAATATTTCTTAAAATTAGTAAAATTGAAAAAATTTCAAAATAAAAAGATCATTAATTTTTTTTTCGAGTGGTTCTATCTTTTAAGCATCTCAGCTTGTATTAATTTTGCATGGTTGTTAATTCCATGATTTTATTTAGGTAATGATATTTTGACTGTATAAATTAAAGTAACTTATAAAATAGTCTCTGTACCAGTCATAACTTTTTTTTGACAATATAATTTCCATTTCTACTGATTACTTATCATTTCGATAACCGTGGTAATAGCTTTAAAGTATATCAGAAACATGCTCCGCTAAATTTAACTCAACTGAAGCCAGCTTAAGGTAATTGCTATGCAAAATGGAATATTTGCATAATATTGACAATGTTGTTACAAATGTTTAAAAATAAAACAAACTGGTGTGAATTTTGGTGGATCCTCCAGTTTATTTATTTAAACAGAGTAAGAGTTTCCATTAATATCAAATAGATAATTTTTTTCTAAAGTATATTTAACATGCATTGCAAAAAAGTTTTCATTGTGCAGAAAAGAGAAAAAATACTTATGTACTTCTTAATTAATAATATTTTAAATAATCAGTTTCTTTGGAAATTATTGATTTCAGATTGCTTTCACTAGATTAAATATAAATTTAAATCAGTTTCAATAAGTTACGCATCAAGTTTGCTCGAATTCACTTGTTCAAATCTCATCATTAGAAATACTGTTTATTGCGCGCCATCAGTATTTTGTAAATTCATTTCCATTACAATGCTGAGAAAAAGAACATTTTCTTACGCTTGTAGCTGCTTGAATAATAAAATATTCAAGTAAGTATTATAACCTTTTTGACCGTTTGAATAAAAAACTGTGAAAGTGTTCATTCAACGGTGATTCAACTAAGAAACAAAATGATATAACGTTGAAATTCTTTTGAGAAAATCAAAATATTAACTTGAAAAATAATTGCTTTATTTTAGTTCCCATAGAATGTGGGTGTTTTTTTATAGTTATATATAATGACTTTACCACATAATTTTATTAATATTTTTATTGTTTTTATTGGGTGTCTCCTTTTTTATCGAATTTTAAGTAACTCATTACTAGTTTAAAAAAATAAATTATTTTAAAAATCTTCATGTCATTTGGAATTTAAAAATATTTATAAAAAATTTCAGGTGCTGCAAGACAAGTCACCATTACAAAAACTTATCTTTATTAATATCTTAAACAATAATGGTTGGCAATAGCTACAAAAATTTCTCTACAACTGTCTCAGTATTTAGTACATCAACACTTCAAGAAGAATGTCTCCCTTCGAAATTTTATTTTGAATCATAAAGACAATATTTTTTATCAAATGCTTCTTGTTTTGAGTTCTAAACAGACATCATACTTGCTTCATATGAAAAGAAATAGGTGAAGCAAACTCACAACGGTAATAAAATAACTGTACAAATTACTACTAATTATATATTTCTTAATACCTAAGCTGTAATGATTCTCCAATATACTGCACATATTTTTCCAACAATTAAACGTTTTTCGAGTAGTTTTAAGATAATTCTTATAAATGCAGGCACAAGTGCCGTATAATCCATGGTTCCAAATTCTGAATTTTTTTGGCGATGAAGAAATATTGCCAAGATGACGTATCGTGACGTGTGTGATACGTAAATACTAAGTTTACCAAAATAGAATTTTCTGCATAATTCTTATAGGTCTCCATATGTATGACGTAACAAAAACAAGATTGCCAGATACATAAGAAAATCCGCCAAAAAAAATCGCCAATCTCAGAATTTGGCGCATGGGTTATACGGTAGCTGTGACTAAATGCAATAATGAATTTCAGTGATATCAATGTTCAACCTCTCAAAATGTGCGGCAAACAATCGCCTTCAGCAGAATAATCTTTTGTAGATTATAAGAGATGAAGTCGAAATGTTGACATTCATTTTCATGAACAGTGATTTTGTATCATGTTTAAAGGACTACGTGGTTTCGGGCATTCTAAAACAGGTATACCATAACAGACAGGATAAAAAGGATTTCACATTTATAAAATTGTTTAAATACTTGTAAAATTATTTAAACAACTTGTAAAACTTGCTTGTAAACTTGTAAAACTATTATTTATAAAATTGTTTATACACTTGACAGTTTTTCAAAATCAACATTCTTTGGAGAAATTTTTTGATCAACGCTGCTAGCTGAATCATGTGTCTTATTAGTTTAGTAATAGAGACAAATGCTTTAAATGTTGGCATTCATTTCATTTTGATCATAATTAGTATTTTTTTAACTCAAGTGGTTAAGAATTTAGTTTACAAATTCTTAAGCCCTATGAAAGCTGATAATTAATTCCAATGATTCTAGTTCTTGGAAAAACTTGAGCCTTCTCTGTGGTATTAAGAGGGCTGCTAGCTTCATTTCACTAATGTTACAGTTTTAAGACGTTATAGTAATACTTATAAATACAACTTTTTCAAAAACCAATATCTTATTCAGATATGAAGAAAATATGAGCCAGAAAATTTTAATGATCTTAGCAATGGGATTAAGCATGATTTTTGGATTCTTCATAAGTTTGAGAAGAACTTGGTAACAATCTTCAATAAATTACGATTAGAAAAAATCTATAATTTGATAATGGTACGATGGTATAATATGAGAACAAGATTTTCCTACAAATTTGCAAGTTCAGTGCAAAGTCACAATTACATCACTTAATTAGACTGAATCCGAAAATGTGAAATAATATTTTACATAATGGTACTCATGATTTCATAAACAAAAAGACTATTTCTACCTTTTGTGATTAGTAATCCAATATGCTAACCACTATTGAAGATAAATAAAGAAAAGGATACATTTATGATTTAAATGCATTAAAATTCCCGATCAAAGTAAAGCTTATAATAATGCAATTATATTTTCATGGTTAAATACTAATTATTAGATGAAAGTATATATTTTGAAATCTCTATTTTTTTGTTGGCTAAAATCAAGTAAAATCCAGACAGATATATTTAATTATTCTTTAATATGTTCGATTCTATAATTGTAAAACATATCTGTTTTCATATATATAAGCAAGAATGCTCTTATTTATAGGATTATTTCTGTAGGATCAATTTAAAGAAGGAATCAATGATTTCTGATTATAATGATGCCTCATATTTAACAATTCTGTTTACATCTATCTAGCAATAAAATATTGAAATTTAACGAATGCATTAAAAAAATTATGTTGCATAATTTACGAGTATAACAAATGTCGAATCAAATGATTTATTATAAAAAAAATAATTTTTAAATGAAACTGGGAAATATTGCTGTAAAAAAACACAAAGTCTAAGTAATATTTTTCACGTGACCACTTAAACACGTTCGAATCCCATTTGTAGAATTTGTTTGTATTAAAAGATAAATCTTCTTCAAAATAAATATTTGCTTATTATAAACTACAGTTAACTGAAGACAAAATGAAAAGGAAAAAATTCTTAGCCCATGCGTGTGACAATATAGGTTAAGATTAAAACATCAAAAGAACAATAAAACCCCCGTGTCAATAAGATCGGCTAGACAGATGGCTCTTTTTGATGGAATGACTCATTCGTTTGAGTTATATCAAATTTTTTTATCGTTTCCTTCTAAGTTGGTTCATTTCAATTCAGTTTCAAATGTGAAACAAAAGATATAACGCCAAACGATTTTCCTTCTCGTTAACTTTCGGTGGCAACAAGAATTGAGTGTAATTAGGTCTGACGTTTTTCCGCTTAGAGTTCAAATACAGCTGATGCAACTCGTCCTTAGAAGCTGGAGAGCACATATACTTCTGCAGAGAGTACCCGGGTACAATAGGATGTTCAGACATTTATTTTTGTGCGGTCTTTCCACTTCCTGGGCTACTCCCTCAATGTTCATCTCATTATCGATGTCTAGACGCCCAGTCAAAGGTATTTTGGGTTAAGATCATTTTTCAAATAAAACTCTTCACCAGACACTTTTTTCTAAGGTTTATTCTACATTGTGAGAAGATGATGACGGAAAAAAATTGTTCAAGAGACTCAATTCAGATGAAGGACATGACGCACCTGATATTTTATTCACTGCAGAAATTAGCCAAAAATATATTAGTTTTTAAATATATCTTATGTATATAATACGGAATAAGTAACATTACCTAAACTAAATATATATTTATATTGAATGACTTAAATCTCTCTCTCTCTCTCTCTCTCTCTCTCTCTCTCTCTATATATATATATATATATATATATATATATATATATATATATATATATATATATATATATATATATATATATATATATATATATATATATATATATATATATATATATATATATATATATATATATATATATATATATATATATATATATGTATATATATATATGTATATATATATATATATATATATATATATATATATATATATATATATATATATATATATATATATATATACATATATATTTATACATATATATATATATATATATATATATATATATATATATATATATATATATATATATATATATATATATATATATATATATATATATATATATATATATATATATATATATATATATATATATATATATATATATATATATATATATATATATATATATATATATATATATATATATATATATATATATATATATATATATATATATATATATATATATATATATATATATATATATATATATATATATATATATATATATATATATATATATATATATATATATATATGTATATATATGTATATATATATATGTATATATATATATATATATATATATATATATATATATATATATATATATATATATATATATATATATATATATATATATATATATATATATATATATATTAGGTCTACCGGAAAGTTCTGTCCGTTTTAGAATGAAACAAAGGAATTCATTTTTTCATACTTTGGATAAACTTTATTGAATATTATAATTGCCATCATTATTTATGACTTCTTGCCAGCGTGATGGCAATTTGTATATCCCATTTTTAAAAAATGTCTTATCTCTAGAGGCCAAAAATTGAACCAGTGCTTGTCTGATATCTTCTTCGTTCTTGAATTGTTTGCCCTGCAAGAAATTTTGTAAGGACAGAAACAAGTGATAATCAGATGGTGCTAGGTCCGGGAAGTATGGTGGATGCGACAGAATTTCCCAGCCTAGCTCTGCGTTTTTCTGACGAGTTCCCAAAGCAGCATGTGGCCTGGCATTGCATGAAGCAGTATGATGTCCTTCCTATTGAACATCGCCGACCTCTTTTATTGGAGTGCTGTTTTTAATTTATCCAATTGCTGACAGTACCTCTCCGAATTTAGCCTTTCGTTTGGTTTCAACAGCTCAAAATGTATTGGTCCTCGAATGTCCCACCATATACTCAACATTCTCTTGTTCAGGCTCAACTTCGGTTTAGAGATAGAGGGGGCAGGTTTTCCGGGTTCACAATATGCCCTTTTTCTTATGATGTTTTCATAGGTAATCCACTTTTCATCCCCAGTTATGATCCGGTCCAAGAAGGGTTCGATTTTGTTGCGTGCAAGCAGAGATGTGCATATAATGATTCGATCATTCAAATTCTTCTCACTTAATTTGTGTGACACCCATCTCGAATACTTCCACACAAACCCTAGTTTCCGAATATGGTTGGAAATAGTTTGTTGAGCTGAATACTTGTTTAAACTGATTGTAACCGGAGTGGACAGAACTTTCCGGTAGACCTAATATACATAATTAAATTGATTATTAATTGATTTGATTAATTTTTACTAATTTACTAAGCAACTAAAGCAACTATCATTAGTTTTGATTTCATCGTTTCTATGTATTTTAAATGATTAAAACCATTTTTTACTTTTTTCTCCAAAACTAGTTTCAAAAATATTTTTTTCTAATCATAAAACATTTTAGTACTTAAGTTAAATATTTATCTGCACTTCTAACTTAAATTAGTTATGACTATTCTACAGACAATAATTCTATATAACGTTTCAGTTAAAGTCAAAATGTATGATGAGATTGATACTTTTAAGTATGATCTTTATAACAACTTAAATAAAATTCTCCGGTGTCGTAAATATTGATAATCTTTCGTAAAATAATTTTACTTAACGAAATTTATATTTTACTTTGAGCCGTTCTATCAAAGAAACTTGAAAAAGTAGAAAATCGATAAACTACTTTATCTGGAGTTGGAAGATCATTGGGTATTGTACTCAAATGATTTGGAAAAAAAATTAGTCAATTCTGTCAAAAGTTAATTAGCAAGTATGATGTAAGTAATTAGGGTTTTTTAAAATTGTTTCAAAATATATTTCCCCATACACAAAGATAAGCTATTTTCTGTTGTCTTCATTGAATCAGTTTTATTGTAAATATAATACAGAACACTAAATTTTAATTTAAAAGCGTGGTTCTTAACAGTTTTAACAAATAAAAAATTAATATGATAAATGAAGTTTATTTTTGAATCAGATGGCTTAGCTAAGAGGGGCGTTTATTCCATTTCGCCTGTGCAAGCGATAACGTCATTACATGTTACTAACAATTATAAAAACAATATCATTAACAGCAACCTTTGCCATTTAGCAAAAATTTTATAATAAAACCAAAATATTTATGCCACCAAAAATAAAGCCTTTTACAGCTAACATTAATATTTTTTTTAAATCTGCATTTCATCCGTTTTACCTAAAAATGTCAGTTTTCCTTAACGACGAGGCGAAGTACCAAAATTAGGTTTAACGAATCAAATTTTACATAAATGAGACTTGCTCAAATAATTTAAAAGCAAGCAAGAATATCTATTAGATTGTTCGTTCTAAAAAAGTGCGATATTTACTAAAAGCAAGATCATTATAAGAAATATAAGCTATTTGAGGATTCAGGTTGAGATAAGTACCAAAATGTAAATCGAGGAAATCCATATGATAACCATCGGTTCCAATCCTGGGAGTGATAAAAAATATATCTATGTTTAAAACCTTTTCATAAAAATAAACATTTTTGCAAGATTATGCGTATTCTATATATATTAATGGCGTAGCTTAACAAAGGGAATGTTCCTATTGTAATTCTTGCTTTTAGTAGCCTGATCATTTTAGACCGATGTCTGCTAAACATATCTTTGTAATGATAGGAAAATATGAAAAAACAAGAAAATTATGAGTTTGCTATCGAATAGACAGTAAAATCGTCATACTGTTGGTCATATAAGACATAATTAATAGTCGATACAAACTACAATGTCTCAAGAAAAAGATTTTTTCATAATGCCACCAGTGGAACTGTGCATTCCATCTTATATTAAACCCACCACATGCAGCATTTAAAATTGTTTCATTTGAATTAAATTATAAGTTCGGAGGCAGAAAGAAAATTAAAAATCATAAACACTACATTCTTCAGAGTAGTTATCTGATATGAATTAACGACAACTACTGTTCTTCACCCACTCTTCTTTCCAGAAATAACTATCGTTGACGATGTCACACGTTTCATGATTAGTTCACATATTTCATGACCATAAATATCACGACGCGTTATAGACGTTTTGTTATGATAATAATTTTTAATGTTAATTATTTTACAAAACTCCAACATTTTTCAGACACTAAATTTGTACTAAATAAAAGCTCAACACATTTAAATATTATTATCGAATGACAGATGCAAGATCTCTTCTTCTTCTTCTCTAAGTATGGGTTTGTATGTCATTGGCACCACTGCTTTAATCAGCATTTTGTACCATTAACTCCAAACCCAATATTTTCTAGTTCCAGTTACTCGGGTCACCCACTTTATTAATAAAGTCCGATAACCCTTTAATGGAGTCTAGGTGTAACTCTCTAGTATGGATGATGCCTAAAGAAGTTAATCTAGGGAGGCCAAGAGTCTCGCATTCGTAAATGTTATGCTTGGCCGTTTCCTCTTGTGTATAACATTTCCTGCAGATAGGGTCTTGCTGAAACAGTCCCATTTTATGGAGGTGTTTTCTGAAATAGTAGTGCCCAGTTATGAAGCCTACGGTTAAACGTATCTTCTGTCTAGAGCATCTTAGAATTTCAGAGGCAACCTTCACTGATGATCCACAGATGATTCTGGTCAGAGAGTCAGCCATACTTGCGATAGCTTCCTGACTTTCACCAGAAAAATATGTTTTGGAGGTTACTTCTATCTCCTATGAAGGATTCATTGCTGCCTCTTCACTAGATTGCCTCTGAGTTCCCTTGTCTTTTTCAGCAAGGTCTACTTCAGAGGCTTCACCTGCAAATGCAGAAAGGTTTGTCATTTCTTGTGTCTTTTCGGCCACAAGATAACAATTAATAAGCTCAGGTAATATGACAGTCCACCCAGCATTGCCTGAGTTACTGGGCAAGGCAAATTACTCTAGAAGTTCGCCAGGCAACTAGAGGCTCCGTTAAGACAACGTTACCGCGGTGCCAAATATCTCTAGGCACGAGTCGCATAACACCAGGGTTTACGGGAACTGGTTCACGGCCTCTGATTCTATATTCAAGGCTATCCTGTCATTTCTACAGGACATTCGGCTATCCACCACCTGCCGACGCGCCTGGTAGCTGCTCAAGCCCCAGGACAGATGCAAGATAGTGAAGTATAGTTCACTATACGATGAAAATTACTTCACTCGTATTATTCGGCCATATCCTATATAAATTCAGACAAACTGAAATTTCCTTTCTTTTGGAAAGGTATATTCTTAGTATATTCTTTTTACCTTTTCCACCTTGATTCAAGTCCCATTATGGTTAAAGCTTACAGAAATCTTATTTCAGTGATAAATCATTGTTAATTTCTTTTATTCACTGTTCCATTTTCCCATATAAATACCCATCTAATGAATATATCAAAATAAATACTTTTTTAATTTCTTGAACCCATTTTGTACATAAAAAATGTGCTAAGTTTGACACCAATCCATTCAGACTTAACTTCAGGTTATTGTTTGTGGTGGTAAAATTAATTATATGTCTAAATTATAAACTACATACATACATAGCGGTGCAGACGATCCCTGGACTGTAGCTTTAGGTTAACAGATTCGGAATCTCGCTCATCACCGAGAGTTTTGTAATTTTGAACTACTGTCAGGTGACGAGATCACACAGGAATGGCACCCTTTTCTCCACATCAACGCCACACCAGCGACTTTGGACGTTACAGAATTACGTGGACTCGTCTCTAACCCACTGAGCTCCAGCAACCTAGAGAGGGCGAAATTGATCATCCTCCCAGTCATTGCCCATGGCAAATGGTCTTCAATTCGTTGACTTTAACGGAAAGTGGATTGAAGGTATTGAGCCATGGAGCTCTACCTATGAACTACTTACACGTGTTGTACAAGACGCTAGTTTTTGCAAAACGCTAATTTACGAGCTCCCGTCAGTTTTATGAATTAGAAGTTGGTCCTAAACATAGTCCCATAGACGCAATGATACATTTAATTCTCATTTACTGAAGAAATTTTTAAAAATCTGTTTTCTGTGAACTCCTAAATCTCTTTTGCGCTACTTTTTTATCATCGAAATTTTTTCTCAAGTTTTTTTTTTCCATTTTTTCTTACTTTATGGTTGAGAAATGACGTTGTTATAGGAGAATAATAAATATTTAGAATCAGAATGATGAATTATTGTACTGTGCTGATGTTGAATTCCCAGAGTTTCCAGAGAGAGAATTCGTAACAAAGAGCTTCTACTGTGTAAAGAGACTATTAAAAATATTTAGTTATATATAGAAATAAGATTTATATATTTACTCCAATGATCACATAATTCACATAACTCAACTTAGTTTTAATTTTTGTGTCAAAATTATGTTCCATTCATCATGTGTCTTTTTATTAATTTTCAACATAAATATTATATTAAAAATTAATAAAAGACCGTTCTTCTTACCGCACTATATCTCCTCGCTATAGTGCGGTAGATGGTATATTGATGATATACATATCGACTCGTTTTATAAATTATAAGCAAATGAATTTACAATGCGCGCTTGCCTTTGTGAAATAGTAACACAATGAATCAAAGCAAACACACAACGTAAGCAGCACGGCACTAAGATAAAATAATTAAATTTTCAAGCAGTTTGGAGACATGCAGAGGTGCGAAAGTAGTAGAAGCATTTACCACTCTGGCAGCTTAAGCGGATTTTATCTGATTAAGCATGAAATGGAACTGCACTTCGATGACATAAATGGGTAATTCCATGTTATTTCTAAGTCTATATCATTCTTTATCAATGTAATAGTTGGAGAAGAATGCTGGATATTTTTCTCATCTATCCATGAACACATAATCTCCATTGGAGAAAGATCTGGAGTCTGTGTAGGCCAGGGAAACAATAAAATACACTCTATATCTAGAAAGGTCAAAGTGTCACGTACAATAAGAGCTCTTGCATTATCTTGTTGAACGAGGGCATTTTTCAGGTCACTGCCCATAAATTATCAGAAATTTACAGATTGCAATTCAAATTACTATCGATCCGAACTAAAATACCTAGAAAGCCTTAAAGTATCAAGGATGTTAACCACAATCGCTTCTAAAAAATTACCTTATAAAATATATAACTTAACAATTTTAGTTTATTATTTTAAGTTCGGAGTTTAGTTACAATATAGTAGCTTAAAATGTTATAAATTTGGTGTGTTCAAGAACAGAAAAATGCTTAATATTTTTCCTTCTAATGGATGTTATTGCAGTTGAATATGCAACTAATTTATCACAATATTGCAGTAGTTGCAGTTTGACAAACATATCCTAATAAAATAGTTAAAATTTGTGATATCTGTTTAAAAAAATTTTCAGGAAGGAGTATCTTAAATCTCCAGATATCAGAATCCTCGCGAATACTCACTCCACATTTCTCTTTCTCCATATATACATACATACATACATACATATATATATATATATATATATATATATATATATATATATATATATATATATATATATATAGGATATATAGGATATATATTATTACGTATATATATATATATATATATATATATATATATATATATATATATATATATATAGAAATATATATATATACGTAATAATATATATCCTTATAAAATTGTCTTTAAATTGACAAACAGCTGGCTAGTATTTCCTTTTAACATTCAAATTTCCAAATTCCTAGAGCCTATGAGTAGAACTTTGCGATCATATTTTACTCAGTTTCTTGCTTATAAATCCTTAAAAATGTCTGAAATGTTTAATGATTTAATGAAAAATTCTTATTTGGAAACTAAAATTTTGTTTTTTGGAGATTACTATTCAGTCAAAAAGCAGATAATATCTCGTACAGAGCAACAGTTTTTGAGCAAGGAGTGCTGCTCCTGCTCACTTCATTATTATTAGTAGATTTTAATGGTTCTTTGAATGACATTTAACAATTTTAACAAAAATATTTTATTCAGATTGTTTCATAACGTAAATTTAAGTCAAAAATAGAATTCACAACAAATCGCGTTTCTAAAGTAAAATTTGCTCCTAAATAGACATTACATATTTTTTTTTCCTAGCACAGTGGAGTTACATTTGTGAGATTATATCTCATAATGAAATAATATACAATAATAAAATAGAGAATGTCGAATTATGTAAAATAATGTTTTTAGTTATTTTTAAAAGTTGTTAAAAACTAACATACCGCTCTTCATTGTACACTTTTGTTCCTATACTTATTCTTTATTTTATTCCATTTTGGATTTTCTAATTTTCTCCTTAAAATTGCTGGTAGGTAATCTTTATTTAATCTAACAAAATATATTCCAAATTCTGATTAAAATATTTAAACAAGGAAATCATTTACCTTTCTAATCACAAGAAATAAAAATCTTAAGTTATAATTATCAATCAGTTAATAAGTTTTTATGTAACAAGACTACAACAACTTTTACAATTTACTTCTTCCAAAAATTACTTTTCAATAGTTTTTATTTTTTTAATGATCTTCAATTTAAAACCCAATCTTAAATTATTTTCTGTAATTTTTTTATAATCTTATTACAAAATTTATTTCATGGTTTGTTCTCACTCAAATTATTTAAAATATTCAAAATTTCTCCTTACATTTGGGTTTATCTGTTCTTTTAATCTACATGCCAATTTTAAAAATTCAAAATCTGTAATTTAAATCCATAAATTTCAACTATTTTCCTAAAATAAATATCATTCTTTGTTTCAATGTTCCAAATACTTGTTTTTTAAATTATAAATCTACCGCATTTTCACAGAAACTTTTGATTGAAATTTCAAAATAATATTCCATTTTCAAACAGATAATTTTAAAATTTTATCCTTAAATAAAAATTGAAATATGTTGAATAATGGATATCATAAATAACTGATATAAATTCAATTTGTAAAACAGATGTATAAACGTGTTAAATTTTAAATACTGATAGCCTTCAAAATTTATAATAAGTACGAAAAATTTCAGCAAATTTAATTTTCTAACAATTGTTGCTGTAAAAATTTTCGAGTTTAACAACTGAATTGCCAAACTATTGAAATTTTATGTCTTTTGATAACGTATGGGTAATAAGTATGAAATTATAGTTAAGACCATAACATAAAATTCACACGCGATATTTACTCGTGTTAAATTTTAAAATATTTTCCTAGGATGAAATAAAATCTTGTATAATGATTGATAACTATAGTCACCGCTATATGAGACTAAATATTCTGTGTAAAATCAGACAACTTCATAATTCGGTTAATATGAATTATAGGTTTTTAAAATATGAATTATATTGTTACAAATATGAATTATAACGTTTTTATCGAATTACGAATCCTTATGAACGCAATTTCTTGCAAAATATTTTAAGTTATTTACTATGATTTTTTCAATTAGTGTTGTTTCTTACTTTACTATGGATGTAAATTTGGAAATACATTTAAAATAATTTATGTCACATTTATTAATGGCATCACGTTATCCGTTTAAAGCTGCATTCAGTTATTACTGATCATTTTAATCTACATTCAGTTTAGCTGAAGTACTGAGTAGTCATCAGTTTGGCTGAATGGGTTACGAAAAAATATCAGATTCAGTCGAATCATTTATAAATCTAAAATGTATTTGTTACAATAAAATGCCTAGTTAATTTAAATTTTAGAGAAACTTAACATTATACTTTGTTATGCCTACAAATTTATAGCAATAAGGATTCTTGCGCTACTGTGTGTCTACAATCTTGATAATGCGGAGTAAAAATTTCATTTATTATATTTTGATAAATATATCATCTCATTTCTTAACAAGCATAGTAGACAGCAAGATGGTGAGGCCTCTGTAGCCTGGTTGGGTAAGACGTCGTTTTAAGGTAATGAGCTAGAATCTTGACTTATCCAAAGAACCATCGTATTCAATAAAAATAATGGCACAGTGACCTCCAATAGAAATAATACTTTTGGGGTGACAGTTCAAGTCTTCAGAGATCTTCTGCTTGGTCCTTGCTTCTAAAATACAAAGGCTTCCTCCCTTCGGTTGTTTCCACTTAACTGGCAAAGTCTAATTATGGATTAGGTACAAGAAAGTATGCTGACGCAATAACAACGGCCTGAGGGTATTGTTAGGCATTTCCATATCCACCGGGAAAACTGCTTTCCGAACGGGTTTGTCAAAGATAGGTCACATTTACGTATCTCAAGCTGGGAAACTCGGTAAATTCACAAGCACCAATCCTGATAAACGTTGTTGCACCAACATGCTTCCCTGTACCTGGACCAAGCAGAAAACCCCCAATACTGGGACTGCCACCGCCAGAGGTATCATTTCACTTGGAGGACATTGCGACCACTCCCAGTTTAACGTGTCCCAGCCGCCATAAGCGAACACGACGGATCTTTGGTTAAGCCAGGATTCAAACTCATCCTGATAAACGTGCATGCAGATGTCAAAAGAGGAACATCCCTTTCTACCGTTGCTCAACAAGGGCTGGAATCCATCCTGTGACCTTCCGCTCAGGAGAGCGCTGTCCTGCCATGATGAGCATTCTCGCATCCTTACAACTTATTCTATAATCTTGGCGCATAATCTTAAACATAATTTTGAAATCCGATGTCATTTTTGCATGGTACTCTATGATTTCCAATAATTATATCAAAATTGTTACCACTAAGTTAATTTTTAAAAAAACATTAATTTAACTCCTTCCTTACTTATGAGAAATGGATGTTCAGAAAACTTTATCATTTTAAACAATAATGAAACGCTTCAAGGTGAAAAATCTTTTGCTAATTAACAACTGCATTCATCCGATAGTAAGCATTTTTCTATGAACTTAATTTCTTCTTAACATTTAAGATTTTGCTGTTTTGGGAATATTCTTAAAAATGTTTACATAAAAGAATCATTTGAATTCAATATAATAGTTCTTATCTCGTTTATGCCAGCTTCAATAATTGAAGAAGTATGAGATTAAAAGTACTAACTCCTTACATATATGTATATATATATATATATTCCAACGCTTATCAATATAAATCCTAACTTAAATAGCAATAAAATTTTATTTTTTGTGAGAAACTAGAATGGTTCGCAGTCATTTCAATTTTGAAAGCCATATTTTGTGGTTGAAAAAAATTAATAAACGAATTTATATACTTAAATGAAGAGTAAATAAAATTGTAATTATTGTGATGAAAATAAAACTATTCACTATTTTTAACTAGAAAAACATCTAAGCAAATATTTTTCCACAGTGGATGTTAAATAAGAAGAAAGAGAAATTAGTCTGAGACTAGTGACAATAAAATAAAATTGGTTCGACGAACCGAACAATTACCTAATATCAATAATAAAAAAAAGACTAGAGTTTTTCAAGAAATAAACAAATCAACCATGACTCTAAGTGACAGACTTCTTCCTGGCGTGTGATTTGTCAGCTGGTAGCTCATATATCGTCTGGTCTGTCATAGCTGTCGTGATTGGCGAGAAAAACAAACCAGGTGGAATGCCTATTGGTTTCTAACTGACTGGCTATTTTCCTCTCAGTAAGATGTAAACAAAGGAGCCATTTTCTCGTTCAGTAGGACAACGGCCACTGTCCCAGACACAATACTCCAGTATAATGTTTACGTAAAATATATTTTAGCATGAACGAGACTGGCAAGTTTCCCTTAAGAAGGCGTGTTTTTCCAGCAGAACAAAAATATGCACTGTTTTTTTTTCTGGAAAAACTTTAAATACATCAATGTTTTCTCAAAAGTTCCGAGAATACTATCTGAACAAACACAGGAAATTTTCTAGGAAGTTATGCAGACATGATTTAGAAGAGAGCCACAATAGGATATTATATGAAAATCAGATTCAAGTATAAAAAAGAAAAACTGGCAGAAATAAATAGATGAATAATCGTATTTATATATTGAATGACTTTAAAAAAGGACACTTTATCATTTTCAATAATATTAATCTGAACTATTTATTTTTCTTTTAATCATTTCGAGATCAAAATCAAAATTAAAATTTTACTATTTTCCAAATTTTAAATATATATGACCTGTTTAATGACTACTATTAGATTTTGCTCATTTTTTTAATTAAAAACATTAACTTTTTCTAATGCTTAGTATTTTATTTATAATAATAAAAAATCGAGAATTTGACATTTATAATCAGTTTGTCGAGTGATTATAAATGTCAAACTCTCTATTAATTTCTTTTATTACTCTTGCATTTACTACTCATTAATATTTATTGGTTTGAGTATAATTATGAGACATACTTTTTTTAGCACAACTGTTCCACATTTTGTGCTTGAGCATTTCTATCACACTAGAGCTACACAATCCTTTATATAGAAAACGTTACATATAAAAACCCTGAATTAGTACCTAAGAGTTTACCAATAGACGCTCTCATTTAATTTATTACTCATATTAAGCTATTAAATTGATTCCTGATATAGTGATATATGATCTAAGTGTATACAAGAGGTCTATGATTGTCATTGGAATATGACTGCTCAGATTTATGTAACATTCTATAATTCTATAAATCCATCTCTAGGATTTCATAGACCCTGAATTAACATGTATATGCATTGCCCAAAACAATTAAAAGATAATAATATAGTGAGTTGATGTTGATTGATATATTATTGATCAGTATTGATCAGTATCATATATGAAATAAAAATGGTATTTTTTTGGCCATTATTATATATTCAAAGAAAATATAGACTTTATTGAGCACTTAAAGACAAAATGAAAAAAAGCATATAACAGAAATAAATATTAAAAGTTTTCTCTTAAAAGATAATCATTTTTAGTATGGGATATGGTTTTCAGGGATGGTTAACAACGTTGAACACAATTGAGGCATCAAATCAATGAGGCTATTAATGAGGGACTGGAATACTGTGTCCCACTCCTCCAGAAAAGCTATTTCCACCTCTTGGTGAGTTTGTGGGGGTGATAGAACTCCAGCAACTCTTCTACTAAGAATGTCTCAAATATGCTCTATAGAATTCATGTTCAGAGAACATGATGGCCAAATCAATTCATATGATTCTTCCCTCCAAAATAAAATCATTCACTAAGTTATACGATGTGATTTGCAGTTGTCGTCCATATAACATAAAGTCATCTCCAATTGCTGCAGATTAAGGGACTACAACAGGTCAGAGAACCAGCTGTCTGTATAGGACCGTTTGTCTCTGCACGAATGATATGGAGATCATTCGAAATGGAGCCATGACCATTGCTGATGGTGTATGCTGGCATCTCCATTGATGGTGTACGCGTCCATCAATGGAGATGGCAGCATATACCATCACTTCCCCACCGCTAAATCTGACATTTTCTGAGCACAAACGCAGGATTTTTCTAGTGCCGTTATCTCTCTAGATGAAATACGGCTAATGTCAAGATAAAAAGAAAAACAGGACTAGTCAGAGAAAAGAATATTGCGCCATTAATCTCTACTCGAGTTCACTTGCTCTGTTTCCCACTCCCTGCGACCACAATTGGTCCTGGTTCTTAGAATAACCATTAGTCGACTAGCTGATAGCCCTATAGCGTGAAAGCGGCTTCGGACATTTTTTGTCGAAAATTTGGTACCAGTAGCTAACCGAAGGTTTTGAAGAGTGATATTAATAGTTCGGTGTCTTCGAGCCGTTAGCTTTAAATAACTTCATTGGGCGTTGTTGCACGTCTACGACCTTGTCCTGGTTTTTGTCCTGCAATTTCAGTCTCCAAAATATGTTTCCGAATCCTAGAAATCACACTTTATAAAAGTGCAATAGGCTATTTCAAATTGCGTTTGGGCCCCTCGAACAGGTCTACAACCCTCCAAGCTTCTGATTCAGTTAAATGGGGGTCATTGAGTCATTACGCTTTCCAAAACAACACGTTTACTAAATGTCTCTCATTCTCTTCCACTTTGTCTTACATTAAGTTGAAAGCCAAATCTAATTCGCTGCGTACTAAAGAACCGTCTTCGACGTCAAACTCAAACTTGACATAGTGCGAAGTTCGAAAATGAGAAAAATTTGCATTTGCGACTCTCTTCTTCAATTTTATACTAAAAAGTTTGATTATAACCGTTATTTTATAAAGACTTACAGTATCTTTTAATTATTTTGAATAGTGTATTCCATTATTCCATTGATTTGTGACTTAAGCTGACATCTTTCTTTAAGCTTCGCTTTACATCATATAATAATGAATAATATGAAGAGAAAATATAATGCGAAAAAAAGATCCTCAGTCCTTTCATAGTCGGAAAAAAGCAGTTTGCTGTGACCTTCTTTTACGAAGACAAGTCCATAAAAAGCACTGAAAATTAACGTCTTTCATTGTAGTTTGAAGGGCGCACTAGTTTATTTATAATACTTGTTCCAAAAAAGAACGGAGACTTTGTGTTTCTCATGTGTACTTGAAGAACTTATTCCTAATATTAAAGTAACTGTAACGTACATTTATTTCCATTTGGAAACATTAATTTTACTCTTGAATGTTTTAATTAAAAATATATATTTTAAAAATACTAAGATAAATATTACATATAGTTAAGATGTTACTATTTTTGGGACATTATTATTACATTGCTCAATCATGACGTCAGATTATTTTGGGGCTAGTTGAATTCTTTTTCAAATGTATTTGCTAAAGCTGGAAAAAATTCTAAGACAAACAATTTTTACATTTCAAAGTACTACTATTTATTTTTCCCCAAATCAATTATAAATTATGAAATTGATATTAAGCATTTATTTGTAAATTCATCTGCTCATTTTAGAATAAATTTCAATCATGCATTTAATTAAGTTTTCTTTATAACTTTATTAACATTTAAAAGTTTTTGACAAATAGGTTAAAGCATTGAAATAAATAAAATATTTTTTTAAAAAAATAATGTAAGAAAATTTTATTAAATAATCTTAAACAAATACCAGATAGGTATTAAAATTATTATGGTAAAATTAAAACTCCTCCTTGCTTAAATTAATAGCTAGCAAAGTATTTTCAATATATTATTCGAACTGAAAGCACATTGACCTCTACTTTTAAATTTAAAAAAAATTACTTTCTTAAAGATACACGTTTAAAAAGGTGATGTCTTTTGTCTCATTTCACCGTGTGTGTATTCCCTGGTACCATATTGTTTACCTTTTTTCTCGAAGGATTTGATTTGATATAATACATCTCATTGATCTTGTGATGCAAAAAAGTAGTGTTCAAACAAAATATATATAATTTTATGCAATAACATGATTCTGTATCAATATGTATTATAAAATAATTAATATTCTTGTAAAATTTTTATGAAATTCTTTGTACTATTTTAACACATATATTTAAGAGCTTTCCTCGTAAGCATTCCGCAGTAAAAACAGCAAAAGAAATATTTTATAGAAGTTTTAAATATTTTCCTTTTAAAAAGCACATCAGTAGATCTAAAAATAAGTTAACTATTTTCTTATTATTAACAGATTTACTAATAACAATGGGCCGAGGTAGCCTAGTGGTTAGGGTATCGGTCTACCATCCGGAAGGACGGGGCTCGATTCCCAATGCCGTCAAAGACTCACCGAATACATGCGACGTACATGCTCCTTTAATCTGTGGAATTAAAAGTCCTTGGGTCGGTATTGATGATGGTTACCATGGGTGCAATGGTCTAGAGAAAATTTCCTCCCCCTTCAGATCAATGTCAAAATTGAGAAAAGTGGATCCTCTGGTGGTGCCATCTTTTGGAGGATTTTAAAAAAAGAGCAAGGACGTACTTTTACCTTCATGGTGCTCTGATTAAAACGAAAAACGGTTCCTATTTACTTAAATTCGCATTGCCAAGGCATAGCGAGCATGGCATGTCCTAGTGTCATAAGTAACAACAACACTAATAACAATATAATAGTTACTTTCAACAGTGCCATTGTATTGAATACACACCATGCAAATGAGTCGTACACTTTTTCCTTGAACATTATTATAATTTGGAGATAATATAAAACAATGCTTATCTTTATTTTACGCATTGCACATAATATAAACACTTGATTTTTCAAATTTATCTATAAATCGTCTCGAGAAGAGAGCCTGAAGCAGGATCAAACTTAACCAATGCCAATTAAAAAAATGATTCTATTGGTTTATTTCTAAGCACTTCTTGGTCCAACAAGCAGTTGATTGGTTAAAGCTCTGATTTTCAACAGCTCGAAGGTTTGATTCCTAATTCGGGCATCGATACTTGTAATGGTTAGGAAATCACTCTAAATTGTAGGTGCCGGTCTAATTATCCCTCGTGTTCCAAAAATTACCATTAAGCGGCAAACAAACTAAAACCGAAATATTTTGTCGCTTTATGATAATTTTTTATCTAAATGAGGGTAAAATAAACAAATTTAATTTAATCTGGATTTGAAACTTTTACAAGTATTCATACGAAAGAAAAACATATAAAATCCGAGAACTAATAAACAAAAAGCAAAATACTTAGCATTAATGATGACAATATTATCAATATGCTATGATAATCTTTAGTTAGTTTGAAGCAGATGTTATATAGTCAAGAACATATCTTTTCACTCTCAGAATTCAGCGATTCATTTAATTTTTTTCACTTCCTCAATTATAGTCTTAATAGTATTTTTTGGTTTCAGCTAGATCTTTGAGTCTTATTAAGGCCCTATTTACTTCAATAAACTCATTTGAATTAATCCAAATATTCTAAGCATAATTTCTCAAAATATTTTATAATTCGATGATAAAATAAACTCATCTAACAGAAAATGATATCAGAACTTTTTAAAGTATGATTTACGAATAACACCTTGAAATATATATATATATATATATATATATATGTATATATATATATATATATATATATATATATATATATATATATATATATATAATTCCACTTTAGTCAAAAGGAAAAAATTATATTGACTGAAAAAGTATCTCTGTGAAATTTCAAATGATTGTTTCGTTTTTATGCCCTCTTTCGAAAAATAAATTAATTATTAACTATATAATCACACCGAGAATGTTGCCATCCATATAATTCTAAATACTATCCCATCTGCGTTTAGAAATTAAAGTTTGGTTTTAAAAGATAAAAGGCCGCAGTAAATACTTGCGGCTTATCTCTGCCCATCTCTTTTATCTTAAGCATTCTTAAAACTAAGATTAAAACTGAGATATTGTCCAAGGCGACTTTTCGTAATTTAAAAACAATTTTTTCACATCTCGAAAGAAGCTTCTAGTTTTTCTCCTGTTTTGCTGAAGAAGAATTTCTAAAAGAATTAGGAAGAGATTTGAAAATGCAAGGTTAATCAAGCTAAAGCCCAATTAGAAACGCAGATTCAACAGATAATCTGTGACAGAATCATTTTTTCCAGCAGAAATTCCATATCTGCTGGTATCACCATTTTAAAAATCTTCCTATGTTTTGTTTCCTTCAATTTACAAACAGAAATAAATTGTTTTCGGTTTTGCCTTTTTTGTTTTAAGTGATAATTTGTTTCTTAAGTGTTGGGGTAAAACTTCAAAACAAAAATAAATGATGGACATTGTTTTGCAGGAAAAATAAACATAATAATTTACTATTAAAGAGAACAATCCTTAATCTGCTATCTGTAGACTTTTTGTGAAAAAAAGCATACTTTTCAAGTTGATGTATAATGTCTAGCTTAAATTGAAAATATTCTTTTTTGAGCTCAATATTTTTAAAAATCCTTTTGACTAAACTTCTTCTAATTATCATTTAAAATTTGACAACCTTATTTTCATCTTTGTTCAGAAGTTTATAACTTTTATAACATTTTTTGTTTCTTTATTGCCATATTATTTCACTTCGTTTCATTTCGATTATGATTGATTCGATTAATCACGATTATGATCAAATGTAATCATTGATTATAATAGGAATTCAAAAATAAAACATTTAAAAATCAAAGTTTTTAAATCACGGAATTAAGATATTTTCCTGAAGTTCCTTTCGATAGCAAGCATTTTAGAATTCATATTTAAATTTTAAATGCGAATAATTTGCTTCATAATCTTTTATACATTATTTATTCATTTATTCAAAAATTATTTTGTTGTATTTCATAAATAATCTGTATGATTTCTCATGGGATATATCGATATCAGTCTATTTGCCGATATGACTTTTACTTATGGTAAAAATTAAAAACTTTTAAAGTACCATAGTTTAAAATTTAAAACAAAATGAAAAATAATTTTAAAATGATTAAAAATGTCACAGTTACAGTTTTAACAAAATAACATAATACACGTTACTTGGAGTATCATGTTAAATACTGTCTTGACATGACATGCTATGCTGCAATGCTGCAAAATCATCCTGTTTCGAAAACTGAAAAGTATTCTGCAAAAAGCATATACAGTTGGCAAAAAAAGCATTAGAACAATGAGAAATTAGTAGTTTTGAAGTTAATAAAATCAAGTAAATCGTATAAACAGCTTATAAATGATAACATTTTCTTAGAAAATTATAACTAAGTAAAAAATAAAATTTAAAAATATTTACAATATTATTAAAATTAAAATAAAAAAATTTGCATCGCAAAAAAAGTATTAGAACAGAAGCAGAAACATGCAAATTACAGCACTGGTGACGTCATTAAACTTTCAAGGTTACTTTCAACCGTATCAATGTCAAGAGCTCTTGTCGCATTCACTGCTAATTTTTAGAAATTCAGTTTACGTCGACTTTTCCTGCCATGTCACCCAAAATAAAAGAGATATCACTTGCGAAGAGAAAACAAATCGTTCACCTGCACAATAGTCGCAAAACGTTTCGAGAAATTTCCAGTAAGTTGAATGTTTCACTTTGCGCAATTGACAACATTCTAAAAAAGTAAAAAGAAACTGGGATTGTGGATAATAGGCCAAGATCAGATAGACTAAGCAAGCTATTTGTCAGAAAAAAAAACGATAAGTGGTTAAAGATGCCCTACAGTATCCGACAGAAAGTGCAAGGATGTTGGCCGCAAATATTGAATCAATCTCAGGAAAGGTTGTAACACCTCAAACATTCAGAAATGGATTGAATAATGCTGGTATAAAAGGAAGACGGCCAAGAAAAAAATCCTCTATTTCAGAAATCAATAGGAAAAAATGACTAGAATTTTTCAAAAATTATAAAAATAAATCATTAGATTTCTGGAAAAACGTAATTTTCTCAGATGAGAGTAAATTTGAAATTTTCAAACCTAAACACGTGCTTACAGTTTGGAGAAGAAAAAGAACTGCTTTTCAGGCTCAAAATGTACAGAAAACTATAAAGCAAGGAGAAGGGAATGTCATAGTCGGGGGCTGTATGGCTTACAATGGAGTTGATAATCTCCAGTTCATTGTTGATAATATGACAGCTTTGTCATATATTGATGTGTTACGAAATAATTTGGAAGATAGTGCAAAAAAATTAGTGTTAGAGAAGACATTAATTTTTCAACAAGATCAAGACCACAAACATACTGCCAACAAAACCAAAGAATGGCTATTATAATGTTCCCCGAAGATTGGTAATTCCCCCTCAGTTCTATAATGTTCTATAAGCCTGAATCCTATAGAACATTTGTGGCATCTATTGGATAAAAAGTGAGAAAATTCCCAATAACAAGTAAAGCAAGCTTTTAAAGATGCCTGGACCAGCATGTCATCAAACGTCACCAAAGATTTGGTGGAATCTATGCCAAGACATCTGGATCCAGTAATTTCAGCTAAAGGACTACATACCCAGTATTAATATCACGTTTGAATTTTTTTAGTTATTTTATGTATGATTCAATATTGAAGTCCGATGTTCTAATACTTTTTTTGCAATGCACATATTCTTTTATTTTAATTCCTATTGATTCTAAATATTTGTTTCTTACTCCATGAGTAATTATGTAAAAGTATTACATAATATAAATACTATGTGATAAATGTTTCATTTTATTACCTTGAAAACTTAAAATTTCCTACTGTTCTAATATTTTTTTTTTGCCAACTGTATAGTTTTTAAAAACTAAATTAGTTCAAATTATTCAAGTTATTATTGATCCTTTTAAGATACTATTGTATTAAATATACGTTACATTCTCCTGATTGCTAATATCCAAGCTGATCAACGAATAGTTAGAACTCTCATATTTATATAAGAAAGTGGTTGTTTAAATTTCTACCTTGAGTAAAAATGTTTGTAGTTAGGACTTGGAAACGAATTAGCTAAAAGCATCTATTTAGTTGAAAACATCTAGATAAAAATGCTAGCTTAGTTAACTTCGATGTTCAAAGAAGGTACATAATTGAGACAAACCAAATTATACCTAGTGAAAATTGTTAGTCTATTTTTTGTTGTTTTCTTTGACCCTAGCATTTATACCAGATCAGTTGAAAATTGAATTTTTAACTGTAGTATAGTTTTTGTATTTTGCGACAAATTTGATTTCTTACTTTAGTTCATATAATTAAATAATACAGTAATAAAGATTTCTTATACACTGGAATTAAGAACGTTAGTTTAATATTTTGAAAATTGTATTATATTTCTTTTTTAATGCTTAAAGCTAATACCGATTAGATGATTTTATATAAATTTGAATATCCCATAACAACTCTTGAGCGTTTTCAATTAATTGTAATTACATTTTTTTTAAATAATTAGGGCATTCATCATGTAAATTAAAAATAAATATATAACTTGGTATTTAGCGCTTTCTTCCAAATAATTGCATCAAATTCTTTCACCCAACCTACATCTTTCCATTCTATCAGGAACTATTGACTGCGTTATGATAAAATAATTAGAGTTAATTACAAATTAGCGTTAATTCATCGCCAAAGGCGTCCCCTTAGAAATATCACAATTAAAACGCGCCAATAAGAATGGATTCACGGATATACTGCTCACAAACAAGACATATAATAGGAGTCGCCAAATTTTGATAGGTATGATGGATTTTGATAGATTCGCCAAATTACTTCTGTATGTGGATAACTAAGATATTGGTCGCAGAGGAGCTATAAATATGCAAAAAATAGGTGTGGTAACGACTTCGTCCTTTTTCTTAATTGTCTGGGAATGTTTTAAAAAGAAATAATTTAGCGTTTCCGGAGTCTCTGACTGAGATTGATAGAGTAAAAATAAGGTCGTCTCAATTTAATGGCAAGAAGGTTTGAATTTTTAAAATCTAGTTTCAAATTTTATTTTACAAACTCTTGTCCAACTTAATTGAGCTTCATTAAATATATATATAGAGAGAGAGAATTAAAAGTTAATTTTTAAAAATAAAATATTAGTAATATTTGATAACATGTATATAAGCATTTAATAAAAGCATTCATTCTTACCGTATGATGAATATTAGCTATGCTATAATAATATTCACCAATAAATATGCTTAACATCAACGAGTTTTATCGAATGTGTAGATCAAATAATATACATCTCTTAGATATATGTTTGAAGTACATGTTGAGGAAATAGTAAAATCCAGTTCGATGCCAAAATTTTTACATAATGTTTTATAGCTTCGAAGTCAATATAAACATAAATAAGATAATTTCATATGATTCTGTATAAAGTGGGGAAAATAAATGACATACCAAGATAAAAATTATCAAAAATTAAATAAGTAATGATCTGTGAAATATAACACAATTAAATCTTTATCACGTACATCAATTCAAACTTATTTAAAAACTAAAGAGATATATATTTAAGCATATGTTATTAAAAACGATTTTTTTATTATTAATGTATGAAAATAAGTTAATATATATATTCATTATCATCTATCTTTTATAATACTTCTCATAAGCGTGAAAATTATACGACTGCGTAAATACGTAAGCAAAAATTAAAATTAAATATAAAAAATGCTAATTTTTATAAACATCAATAGAATTTAATTCTGTGAAATTGATAATTTACACTTATTTTAAAGGTAATTGAGTAAAATCTTTATACAACCGTCACACAAAATTCGATAAAAAATATCTACATTCTTTATCCGTAATAGGCGTGACAAATACAGCTTTTTTTCAGTTTCATATATTATATGAAATATTCTTGCTCTAAATGCAATACTATGAGATATGCATAAAATATTTTTTTCCAAGAAATGGTCAACCTCTGACGCTATAAATGTAATATTTTCTCATTTACAAGGAAAAATTTTGTTCCTATGACATCTTTTCTCTCCATTTTTTAAGATTTATCCACATTATCACTTTAGATAAAAAAAATTCCTTTCACATTGATAACATACCATAGAAATATTTTAAGGTTTACTTATCCCTGAAAAAATAAATTTTAATCTTTCTCATTCTCTCGTAAGTTAAAATTTTATTTACTTAATAGGTAAACTAATTATTTTTTTAAGTAATCAATTCCTCTTATAGAAATTATGAATAATTATATAGATCTTAATAGATACAGACTCAAAATATAGCTTAGTTTTCATTTAATAATTTTATTTTCATAGAACTTGAAAAAATAAAAAGTTTCAATATATACTTAAGCAATACGTTTTAATGTATACATAATCCAATCTTAAAAAAATGAATAAGGTATATACTAATTCACATTATGATTAACTATTTAAACACTGATCAAATAAATTTATTTTTAAAGGAAAAAATTAAAAATATAAAAGACATTAGAAAATCATAAATTTTCTACTTTTTTGTATCGCTGTTCATAGATATAATCCGATAGGAAAACATTTCTAACTTAATTAATCTTTATTCATAGCTACCCTTAAATTGCAAAAATATAAAAAAATATTTAAAGAAATTTGCATTTTTTTAGTTTTTGGTTTTTTTCTTTAATATATGCTATGTCATCCAACAAAAATTTTAACTTCTTTAATAAAAATTTGTTTGATATTTTATTCTGTGCTGCAAAATTTAAACTTTAGCATATTTATAAAAAATTTAAATTGTTTTGAACATTGGGATTTATGAAATTAAAAATATAAAATATATATATATATATATATATATATATATATATATATATATATATATATATATATATATATATATATATATATATTAGGTCTACCGAAAAGTTGTGCCCGTTGATGATGACGATGCTGTTGTTAAAACCGCATTACAGCAAGATCTTTTCTTAGAACACGGAAATCACAAACAGCTTATTTCAGCTCAGCCAATTATTTCGGACCCTATTCGGAACATAGAATTGGTGTGGAAATATTCAAAATGGGTGCCACATGAATTAAGTCAGAACAATTTTGATGATAGAATCATCACATGCCCATCTCTGCTTGTTCGGAATAAAATCGAACCCTTCTTGAATCGAATTAATAATTATGATTAAAAAGTGGATTACCTATGAAAACATCGTAACGAAAATTGTATATTGTGTGGAAAACCTACCCCTTCCAACTATGTAAAACAAATTTGACTCTAAATAAGAGATTGGTATGTATATGGTGCGATATACGTTATCAGCTTTAAAAACTGAACAAAAAGCTCAATTCGGGAAAGCATTGTCAACTGGATAATTTAATAGGAGCAGTTCAAGAAACGAGGTCGTCGATGGTCCGAGAAAGAGTTGTCCAAAATACACGTCAAGAAAAGTGTTCGTCAAAAAATTGCAGAACTAGACTGGGAAATTCTGTCTCGTACACCATATTCGCCGAACTTATCACCCTCAAACTATCACTTATTTTTGTCCTTACCAAATGTTTTGAAGGGCAAAAAAATCAAAAAGGAAGAAGATATCAGTCAAGCACTGTTTCCCTTTTTCACATGAAAAGATTAAACATTTTACAAAAATGGGGGTAAAATTTACCCTCACTCTAGCAAGAAGTCATTAATAATAATAGCAATTATATCATTTAATTAAGTTCATTGATGTTAAAAAAATGTATACTTTGTTTTATTCCAAAAGTGGACAGAACTTTCAGGTAGACCTAATACATTTAGATAGATCTTTACAGTTTATTAATTACATTATTCAAAACAAACAATTTAATTTATAGATGTATAATATATTAGATTGTTTTTAAATTCAGTAATTTACAACTTGACTGAATTAAAAAAGAAAAACGTTGAAAGTATAGCTGTCTAGTGTTGAGTGCTTATGAGTATAAGGCGCAGATAATTTCTAAAAAAAAACGCTTTGTTTAAGAAATAAGTTGAAATTGTATATGTTTAGCTCAGATATAATTCTGCCGCCCAACTTTTCTAGTGGGCGTGCCTGACTGCGGATAAGGAGGTCCTGGGTTCGAATACCGGTTCGGGCATGGATTTACTTTCTCTATCTATCCTGTCTCTGTCCTTTCTTTGTATGAATGAGGTGTGAATGGTTGCCTACCCTATAAACGGGTACCTATCTATGGCATGTGTGTAGAACGAAGTCGTACTTTCACCTTCATGGTGTTCTGATTAAAACGAAAGACTCTCCCAATTGACTTAAATTCGCATAGCCAAGGCATAGTGAGCTTGACTTGTCCAAGTGTCATTAGTAACAACAACAGATATAATTCTCATAGTGGTTAGCAGTATTTTGACTATTTCACATTGGAATGAGTTTTATGTAGTGGATGCTACGGGTTTGTTCAAAAGATCGGAAATGTCTTAGGAATTCGCTAAACTTAAGTTTTTTGGCCAGCAATTGGTTTCACTGAATTGATAACATGAAGAAATATTCATATAGGTTGTTTCACAACGAAATTATTCAATAATTTTAATTTAGTTTTAACTTAATATTATAAATCCCCCTTTCAAAAAGTAAGTGGGAAATGTCAAGAATATTTTCAACGAGAAATATACCCGAAAATGAAAATTTAACAATATTCAAAAATACACTATGACTAGATACAGTGTATAAAAATGATAAATACCAAGTAAATTATTAAATAGAAAGTTAAGTATTAAATATTAAAATTTTTTTGTTTGCCAAACTATTCTCTTTTTAAAATTTCTATTAAAATTATTTAGAATGCTCTATATAAAAAATACATAAGAAATTGTTCTTAGAAACAATTCTTTTATGATAAAAAATCAAGCAAAGTTATCTCTTATATTTTTTCTATTTCAAAATTTAAACGCATGCTTTTCCAAATTTTTCATTTATGTTCTCAGTTATTTAATCTTCTGATATTTTTATGTGCAAATTACATATCAGTCCATACATAAAAAGTCTTTAAATAAAATTTTGGTTTGCAGTGGATTTCTTGGTCGAATTTCTCTCTCTCTCTCTCAATATATTAATATTAATTTGTCAGGTAAACGTTCATCGGTGTCTTCAATTAAGATGATTTCGTAAAGCATGCATATCAAAATAACGACTCACAAGTGCATAGCGTTTATAGAATGTCCATTTCGTAAAGCGATTCCAAGTCTTCATAATTACTTACAAAAGTACCTTGCAATATTTTCACTGGAATCGACCGATTATACTTTGATTTGTACTTTGTAAGACAGAAATTAGATGAGACGAGGGAAATTTCGAACGAATTGCTTAAAAAGATCCGTTATTTCAAGATCAAGCAGTGACAGTTTATTATCGATAGATCAAATAATTACGAGATTCTTCTATAAAAACGTTGATCAAAGTTTCTTAACCATAAAATAAAAAAATAGATGATAAATATTAAAGATGGAACATGCGGGAAAATGAATTCAGAAATATTTTTAAAAATCAATTGAAATTAAAATTATGGTTAGGTTCCAGCCGTTATCATGAATGTTGGGACGATAGGGGTTCTTAAAAACGAGCATCTACTGCAATGAAAACTAACATCAAGAATAAAGGACCAATTTGATTTACCTTCATACCTTCCCTATATAGATCAAATTAAAGTATAAATAATACTTGAAAACAAATAATCAACTCAAATGAAAATAACATTTGTGTAACAATAATTATCAGTTTAACTGAAAACAATGATTTGCGTTTTTACATCAGTGGATTTTAATTTTAAATTATTTATATAATTATTTACAATTGTAGGCTATCTAAATCCTCAATTTGCATTCAATTATTCACACATGTACATACATAAATCATAGAAAAATGCTCAAGATATAAGAGCTAACTTCTTATAGCAAACAACTGTAAAATTAGTTGTAATTTAAGAGTGATAAATAGTACACATAAAAGAGCTCAATCATAATACATAAATACTCTTTACACATTATAACAAATTTTAAAATGCACTTTAAACAACAAAAAATAAAGGATGCAATTATAACATCAATTGATGTTTCTTATTATTACTGCTCTCATAAATCAAATATTATTATGGCATAATATGAGAGATTCATAGTATAGTTTCAATTACTTAAATAGAAAATAACTTATAATCAACACACAATATACAAAACTTTATGATGATAATGAAGTAATGAAGTAGCCGTGTTCCCGGCATTGTCTGGTGATCGAACGATTAATAAGCAATCTTTTCTAAAGCAGGTTGATGCTTCAATAATTGGAAAAAAGCTCATTTTTCTATTCAAGAATTTTATGAAGAACAGGTCCATTAGTGAATAGACGTATAAAATATTTTTGCAATATTGAATAACTTTCTAATTGTTTTATTAGCTTAAAATTGAAAAATAGTTAGGAGATACTGGACTAGAAATGCAGATACATTCGCCTAATTATTTTTGCATGTATTTTCTGTATATGAATCAAAATCTCTTTTATTTGCCATGAATGAGCTTTTCTGCAAGCGCATTTTCCTCATCAGTTGAAAGAAAACGTCTCATTAATCACAGAGTGAGGAGAACTAGTCCCTTTTGCCACTTAGCCTCTTTGTAATCTGGTCGTTGGTGCTGCGGAGCCACACCGTCTGACACAATGTCTTGACCCCACTAATGATTTCAGCGGTGTCTTTTTCCATCCTGAATTGTCAATTTATGTTAACAAGCAAACTTGCCCGAGAGAGAATTGGAGAGATTCCAGATGAAGCTATTCAAGCTTATATGTATAGTAGGAGAGATGAACATTACACTTCTGACAGTGGAATTTACATCCAATAACAAGACCATTAAATAAAGATTCAGAGAAGAAATTCTGATTACTGATCAGTATTTCGAAGTGAACAAATATTCATTGACGAAGCTCTGAATTCTCTTGTGTCCCTCATAACTGAAAAAGAAATACGGGTTTTATCTGAGAGCAAAAGTGCGATTCATCACTTGACCAATTGGCAAATTATGAGAAACAGTGTTGGAGTATCGGTACTCAATAAATTAAAATGGCTGCCATATCCCATGACATTCACCTTTAGTGGATACCTTCTCATGTCAATCTAGAGGGAAATGAAACTGCAGACACCTTGGGCAAGGCGGGAGCTCGTGAGGACCCTGAGCCGTTGGAACGTCTCACCTTTTTGGAAATCTTTTCAAGGGTAAAAAGCAGGATTAAGACCACATGGCTTGTTTCTCCAGAGCTCCAATCGTATCATTGCTTTCGACCGGGAAGCTCATGGCTTTAAAAAGCAGGAACTAACTTTTTTCCAGCTTTCAAAGTGGCCACTTTATATCATTAAAATTTTCTAAGGGCTCTAAAATTTTCGAGACCTGAACCAACTGTTTTGTCGAACAAGCCGCCTGAACACATCCTTGAGTGTCTGGGGCTATCCAAGTAAGATTTATACGACGATCCTTTGATGGTGCTAGATTTTTTGGGGGTGTTTAACGTTATGGACCTGGTCTAAGAACTGGCCAAAGGGGACATACAACAACAAATGGTTTCAACTAGAAGAAGAGAAAATTGTAATCCGAATTATTTTATATCAAAGCTAGGAAGCGTAATAGTGCGGTACTTAGTAAAACCTCTTAGATCAATATCATAAGTTTTTGATTTCAGCCCGGGCATTCCGTTTTTTTAATCTCAAGACAAGCTGAAATCCTGTCGTTTTTTTATTACACCGAATTGTTTTGCGTTCAATAATTTATACCCTAATTGTGTAGCAGTATCCAGTTGAGTATGTAGACATCAGGAGGCACAGATAACTTCCAAAAATCATTTTATTTAAGTAATAATTTAAATTGTTCCTCTTTAAAATAGATGTGAACCTCATGTTGATCAAGGTTAGCAGCCTTGTCTGTTTCTTATTGAATAGACATTATATGGCTACTGATGATAATTTGAGTCAGAACTCATATCATTATTTCTTAGTAATGATTATTTGAGTCAGATGCCAGAATTTTGACCTTTAAACAATCAGATAATATACAAAATAAAGCTTTGTGTAAGAAGGAATACTGTAATGCATGTTGCCATTTTTTCAATTTTTTTTTAGAAAAAGTAGTTTTAAATAATATACACGTAATTATATTCGTTTAATTTTACAGTATTGTTATCCTTTTCAGTGTTTGTCACTATTTCAATCAATATATTCAAAATTTCCTGATGCGATAGCAGTTATTTGGAATGTGCGAAAGTTATAGCAAAACACATAATAAATGCATTAATAGAGAAAAATTAATTCTAGCATGATATTATTAGAGTTGATTGCTGACGCATACACGTGCATGAGGCATCACGTTTCAAGGAAGATGTTTCACAAAGGCAAGTGCTAATTTCTTTACCTTAATCGCTAGCACACATCAGGAAATGTCATGATGTGATTTTTTGGAATTGTTTGATGAAACTGAAAAGCAAGCATTTAAGCTAGGATAATCCTAAAAAATCGAGAATTGTTAGCATAGAATTGAGGATATGCAATTTTAAAGAAACATCATTAAAAACTTAAAAAATAATAATTCCATTTATAATTTACAATTGTTGATCACTGCAACTAAGGTAAATACATTTCTAAATTCACCACAATTAAGCAGTTCGTCAGTTTTAGAGAAGGAATAGTAGATATACGATAGTATCTCAGATCCTTCAGGGATTTCATTACGCTGCAGTCTCAAAGGTTTTTTTCCCCAAAAACACAGATACTTTTAAAAAAAGGATTGAATTTTAATAGGATTAATTTTAGTGTTAGAGAAATTCCTTTCATGTGGCACAATGAACATTTGCATAGATGGAACAACCAATGTATATTTGTTAAAAGCATTGAAGGAACCAGCTTTTGTCTATGCACTAATTCTCAGAGTACATGATAGATACCAGAAATAATCAACTTTTTTCCAACATTCGATTCCTTTATCCCAACAAAAATTCAATAAACATGAGAAATGTCAGTTTTGATGCGCGCACGTATCTAATCAAAATATCTTTGATTGCAGTAAAGTACAACAATGCTATGAAGTACAAGTGGAGGAGTTGAAAATTCGAATGGAGCTCTAAGCAAAGAGATCGATTTGAATTTTGGAGATTGGCTTTGATTACAATTTAATACATGATAACTGTGCCCTTAAAGCTTATTTGTGTTTAATGATTTCTAAAAACTAAACAAGTACTTTATCAAGGAAGGGCTCAATAAATACTTTGAAGATGTACTATCTTTGCACACGTTCCTATCATGCTTAGGATGTGGTCTTGAAATAACAATTGCAACTCGCAAGAATTGTCCTGATTTCCTCGCTTTGGGTTTCCTAATGCATTCATAACGTGAAAGCAGATTTGTAGATGAAATTGATTGAGCTGCCGTATCTTATTTTGGAATCAATTCATGCTGTAAAAGCTTAGTCATTATAAAAAGAAGAATCCAATCTCGTATTTATGTCTTTTTTATTGTGTTTTTTGATTAAATATTAAGTCTATTAACCAATTTTTGGTCGTTTTAACTATTCTTACTAGCATTTCTTGGCTAATAGGCGTACAAGCAATCATGCGCGTGTTCTGTAAATGCTTTCCATTAATTTTTTTATAAAATCAATTTATCTACATTACTTAATTTCATTAAATTTCATCCTATGTTTCTAGTGACAGTAGATCATATTTTTTAATATTCGAAAATCACTTTATGAAAAGAAACTGCGGTAAATCGAAATACAGTAGAAAAATCTGTGCACTTTGAAGATGTTAGCACTCTCGAAATAGCATAAAAGTACTAATCCATGCTTTTTCCAAAAATTGAATAAGTTTCATCAATTATATACTGACTTAAAATGATAAATAGATAGTGTGTGTTATTAACGTTGAAAACATGATAAACATTGGTTTAAATCTGAACATATTTATATGTGTGTGTTTAAATATTTATATATGTATTAAATTAAACTACTATATATGATATTAAAATTCAAGCTAATTTTCTTTGCGATAGAATTTCTTTTTCCTTTAAGAAAATTTGACTAATTATGTATTGAAATAGAATAGGTTTTTTTCAAATAACATTTTCTACCTTTAAAAAATTAAGATATAATGTATTGCATTTTTTTGCATAAAAAACATATAGTACTAAATTCTGAGCATATTTATACATTTCAAATATAAATAATTCGATATATGATTTAACTTGTGATGAGTAATTAAGTGCGAGCAAGTCATAAATCGAAATGTGGTGTAAACAGTATGGAATTGTGAAATAGATATACAAATTAAGCAAGTCATATTAATTAAGGAAAAACAGATATTTCTTAAAACAACTGCACTGGATTTCATCTACACATTCCAATATAATCATAATTAAAACACAATTTTCATAATCATTGTTCTTTCGATAGTCGTTAATCCAGAGTCATTGACAGCTAAAATCTTTTTTTTTTGCAAGGAGTAGATCTTGCATGTGATGTATAGCTCCTCCTACTAAATTTACAGCCAAACTAAATTGATTTTTAAGTATATATTGGAGATGAAGTTAGCCTCTTTTTTTACAGAGAATAGTATCTTTGGAAAAAAAATTAAAGAGCATATCAGTATACATATTAAGTAGCATTCATGCCGTGGAATTAAGTTACCGGTGAATGTCTTTATGCTGCCATTTTATCTTATCATATTACTTGGTAGGTGATACAATGTTAAAATCTCATTCGAAGACAATGTATCAAAAAATTCTTGAATACACAAAACAACAAAAAATCACTTGAAAACACTTCTTCCTGCATTAGTTACACTGGCCCTTATATCAATAAGACAGACAAAGAAAAAGTCGATAAGAAACTAATTTGGCGATTTTAGTGTAAAAAAATCGAGATAATATTTGTAACAAGGTGGCAAATTTTCTTGGGAAAATAAATACACAACGGCGACGATTGATATATCTTTCCATCGTACCAGGGTGAAAGACCTAATTCTGGGAGTTGGAACAGAAGATATCAGTTTATTCAACTTTTTGCATATCAAGATGCGAGGAAAGAAGGGTTACCTGATAATTTTTATGAAACAACACTATCTGTCAGTACTGAGATCGGTCTTTTTTAAGAAGCCTCAGGCTTTGAACTGATTTTATTCAATGCCGACGCAATTTTAAGTACTCATGTTGTTTTCGAACAGTACATAACATTTAGAATGATCCGAGACAAATTATTTGATTGTAAATATAAATCTGAATTTTTTTTAATGTCTGGTTTTAGAGTGTAAACGAACAGATGTCTTATATATCTTAGTTTGAATAAATTAAACATTAATTTCAACTTTACATTTCGATATACTCGTATGATAACCAAACCGTTATATACTTCTTAGATCAAATTAACTTCAGATTTATTAGAAAATCTTAGCATTGATTGTTTTACCAGTAAAAGTAAATTTAATATTTCTAACAGTAAATAAATTAAGTATTCTTTAACTAAATATAATTTTTTTCTTTTATAATAGGTAATATAATTGAATTAACAAGCCGTATATTATCTAAAATTGTACTCAGTTGTAGTATTCGTGTTCTTTTCTTGAAAAAAGCGAGAATATTGAGCCGAAGCTATTATAACTACTAAGAATATTCTTAAAAAAGGTAACTTATCTTGAGCTAAAAAAAATTCTTAATTTTTTTTAAATTACAAATTTGATACATTGTTATTTCAAACGTTTCTCATTCTATTGTTTTCCCTTGACAGTTTCTGAAAAAAAATATTAACAACTGCGTAAGGTAAAATTATAAAATTTACCTTAACTCCCGTACAAAATCTGAAATATAAGCAGTTATATTCTGGTGGAATATGAAAAATGGAGTTTACCTAAATAATTTATAAAACATCAAATTTGCTCCACCATTTTCTTCCTATTTTAAAAGTTTTAAAACTATATTTTTATGAAAAACTTAAAAAGAAAGTATATTACTTTTCATTAGCGTTTTAAAATAATATTATTAGTGAAGAATAGTATAAGTACTTATATGTATAAAAAACACTACTTAGAAAATATGCAAGCCAAAAGTTATTGTTAGGAATATGAAGACTTTTATACTATGATTTAAGTTGATTCTATCCTAAAAACTAATATTTGTTATTTATTCATACATTATTTTATACAAAAAACAATCAAAATATTATTTCATGTTTATATGTATATGCGGTCAATTAATGCAATTAATTTCAACTCTGCTTATCTTAATTGGGGAAATGATAGCGAAAAGATAAAAATTGTTTATTTTAAGTAGTTCTATGCAAACATACTACAGCAATATATATTTGATACACTGCATGTTAGTAAATTATCACATTTTATGCAAACAACGTGATTAACTTATCAAATACACCAACAAAATCTTATCTTTTCAGAGTGATTAGAAATTGCGACTGGTCCGGAATGGAGTAGTTTATTCATGCATGTCGATAATGGTTTGTGGAAATGGCAAATTCAGTAGTTCTTTAAATAACAAATTCTCTAGATTTCTAAAATGTTTATTTATTATTATGATATGTGAGCAACAATAACCTTTCAATTTAAAGAAAAAGTCACTTCAACTATTGCATTTACTGGAAGATACAAAACACAACGGTAATTATCTCTAGTATAATTGAGAGAATAAAAATAAAATCTCATCGAAAATTTATGTGACGAGGTATGAAAAATATCAATGGTATATCTCATTTTCAGCAAAAAAGAAAATTAAGATTAAGTAAAAAGAATTTAAGCTAACTCGTAATAAATAGAAAAAGTAGTACCGGGTCCTTGAAGAGAAAAATGTATATCAATAAGTTCAAAGCTGTATTGTAGTCTCTAACACTTTCAATGTTATAATCAGTGAATGTTTTTAAGATTCTATGATCCTACCAAAGCAAGTTATTTAAGAATTTATGATGCTATGCAAACACCAACCATCAATACCACTCCCTTAATTGTATATTTCAACATTATAATGTGCACATGATGACACGCAACTCTTTTGAAATAAACTATTTCTAATAAAATAAATAAATTACTTAAAAAGACAATAAACTTTAAAAATACTTAAATAGTTAATGAAAAAAACCGAATGAATTTTAGTTTTCTTTTGGATATATGTAGATAATAGGCCCATCTCACATAAGCTTTCCTACGCGTGAAAAAATAATTGTAAAGAGATAAGCAAAACCAAACAATGAGGTTTTTAATTTAACTGAAAATTCTTAGTCAGTTATATGTTGTCTCTACATAAAAAAATTTTTCTTACGCATATTCATTAATTTTATTTCTCTATTCAGCTAACAAACTTCAATTCGCAATGAAATAAATTATTATATTTATCAGATTTTTCCACAAAGTCCAGATGAAATTTGGATAAGGTTTTCACAGTCATCCTTATTTGCTTTTCAATTTTATTTTCGCGAAATTCAGAGCTACATTTTTTAAAGCTAAACATATCTTCTCAAAATGATAGGTTATCTTAGAGAACAGATTATCATGTTGCAATGAAATGTGTTCAAAATGATTCCTCGATGTTGTATGAGTGCCATCAGGTTCTCGCAATCACAAGGGATATCATCTTTAAAATGTCGTTTGTACCTTAATAAATACAAAACTCATCTAGAATAAGAGCAAGAAACCCATAATTATTCTCGAATAAAATATGAATAAAAATTACTCAGCGTGACATTACTACCCAGGAAATATGCATATATCTTAAACTTTAACAGAAGGACTTACAGTGAATTTACCTTTTCAAAATTTACTGAGTAATGATGATTCAAAAATATTTAGATGAATGAGATATTTATTTTTGAATAATCATATTGCATTTCATAGCGGAAATTTTTGATTTATTTCCAGAAAATTTTAGAATATTCTTTTTCGCATTGTAGTTATTTTCCCAATTTTCGAAACAGTTTGAATTTGAACTTATATCACATGTCTTAAATTAATATTATTTATACCCGTATCTTAAAATTGTCCATAAATAATAGTTATTTTCACTCCAATAATTCAATTAGTTTTTAATTATTTATAATTAAAAACAGGATGTTGTAATGAAAATTCGAGATATTTTGTTAAATTTCACCATAGGTTTCTGAATGACTGACAAAATTGTCTGAAATATTGATTTTACATATAGTTATCTATAAAGCTATATTATATTTTAACATGCGGTGAAATATATATAATAGAATAAATTCAGAACTATATTATTTCAACATTTTAATTAAATGTTTAAATTTAAAATTACGTTAAAGATTAATATAGATATTATTAAATTTTGTAAAGAAAAGATGGCATTTAAAATTAGAATCTAATATAATCTTAAAATTTTGTAAGTCAATACTTAATATTTTTCACTTAAATATGGATGGAAGAATTTAATCAACATGATTTGAATTTTCTCAATTAAAATATTCGTCGCTTGAATAATATGACATCTGCAATTCATTTTTGTGTAATATTCATAGCAATTATTAATTTTTTTTTTGCATTACTTTCCCGTCTCTGAAAATGAATCTTTTAAGAAATCATTTTGTTCTATATTAAAACTATCTAGAAAGTACAGCTAATTTTTATTCAGAAGCAAAAAGTAGTTTTTTAATGCTCCAAATTTAATTTATGTATTGAACAATGAATATCTATCTTTATTTTTTTCGAATTTCATAGTCATTATTTTATTTTAATTAAAATCTTTTTTTCATTTGTAGCTATCATATAAAAATGATTAAATAAAACTTGTGACTTATAATTATATGATAATACAATAATATGGTTTTGGAAAATAAAAATGCTATAAATGTTAAATGATTTTCAAATGGATATATTTTTGTAGTTTATATGTATGACCATTAATTTTATGAGAAATAGTAATAAAAAATTTACTGAAGTTGTAAAATTTTAAAATTGTTTTTTTTATTTAAAAAGTATTAATTTTTATGGGAAATATTTTACATTTTTTATTGAATTTATTTTATGAGACTACTATTCCATTTATATATTTATTCAAAACAGTTTTTAAGAAAAAATTAATTAGTTTGATATCCACATTAAAATTTGACTCTTAAATTTTTATATATTATTCTGTTAGTTCCATAAATATATAAACTTGCATACATCGGAAATACTAAAATATAAATCTTAAAAAATTTGGTGAGATATTTCCATTGTAGAATAATAACACGCTAATCTTATAAGAAAAACATCCTCCTTTCAAATTTAAAATGCTATTTTCCCTTTCAATAATATCAACGTATAAGTAAAATATTTTTCTAACTAAAGGAATTTTCAATTATATTGAAATATTATCGATACGAAAATAGTTTCTCAAAAAATAATGATTCCATTAAAACATTCACATTTATAAAAATGGTAAAAAAAAAACAGCAAGACATTTTTATTAATGAAAACTATTTTTTTTTCTTTTTTTTAATGTTGCCAATTGATTATTTATTTCTTATTTTATGACAAAATGTTTTTCTATTTGTTTACAATTCTCTCATTAGCTAAGAATAATGGTAGAAAATTCTTGCTTGTATATGAGTCATAAATTGCTTTTCTCATGAATTATCACAATTAGATTACTCTAAGTCTCTGTCATTCAACAAGCTATTTGTACTAAACATTGATTTTTTTTATAAATTGACTATGCTTCTTTCGTTAATATTTGAAAATTAATTTAATTAATAAATATTTTAGATTGCACTTCATCCTTTTACAAATGAATTTAGAAAACAGAAATCTTTTTATTTTCTACTCTTTAACTTTTATTACATATAAAATATATAATTTTTGTTTGCTTATAAAAAACTTTTCTTAATAGAACTACTTGAATAATAATTTACAAGAATGTGTGAACAAATTTGAGATTTAAAATTAAAATTAGATAACGAGTGAGAAAAATTCTTCCAAATCGAAGTTCAGCATAAGTTTTCATGGAAGTACAAGAAGAACGGAAATCGTTAAACTGAGGTTCGTAAAATCAGAACTTTGCTGCAGAGCACAAAATCTATATTTAAACAACAATTTGGTTAAATAAAATTTTTATATAACATTATAAATATGTTAATACTCTTTTATGCACAAGAATTGTCAAATTATGTAATCAGAAAGTAGTGTAAAACATGTATACTTTTACAAAGATGTCAACTGCAGACTGAAAATCTCTCTTTTTATTTCACTTTACTACTATTCAAGTTTCTACTATTTATATCCTGATGCTAATAACTATATCAGAATAAAGTATATAATTTGAAACATATTCTTAACAACCAAATATTAAAATATTGTATATTTTAAACATTGAACACAAAATATCTTCTTATTTTAACATTTTTAGCTTAAATTTTAGCAGGGATAAATTTCATAAAACATCCATGCAATTTTTTGAGTAACATAAATGAATAAAAATATAAGAAGAAAATAATAAAATTATAATTGAAAATATTTGCAAATAAAATAAAAAGAAATTAGTTCTTTCAAAGTATAAGGTATATTTGTAATAGAATTATTTAAATTATTCTATTTTTTAAGCAAGTAAATCCCACATTTTTAAGTAAAATTAATAAAAAAGCTGATTATAGATGTATTAAAACTATCATAAAGATATGAAATCTTTTCATACTCGTATTTTTTTGTTTTTAATTATGTTCTTACAGTGTTTTTTTTAAAATTCCGTTCAGTAATTTCAACAATTTATTTAATTAAATTTAAATTTACTGTAAAAACGATAGATATAATTAAAATGTATTGCAAACATATATTCTAGAGTAAAAATTTCCATCCAAAAAAGTTAATTTACATATATAGGATGTTGAGGGAATATATTGATCGACAATTTTTTGCTTTAAATATATCAACAAAATAGCAAAATTATATATATATATATATATATATATATATATATATATATATATATATATATATATATATATATATATATATATATATATATAGATATAGATATATATATATATATATATAGATAGATATATACATAATATTTTTTTAATTTACGTTTAATTTAATCAATATGAGTGTGATTTTGCTGAAAATTAGACAACAATAAATTTATATACAGGGTCTGAATTGTGAGCAGATTTGGACAGTTTATTTTGCACATTTACATTTTTCTGCCTTAAAAGCATATAAAAATCTTATAAATGAAATGTAAATCTTTTTATTGCATTTCAAACAAACGATGAAATGGTATATATCATAAAATGTAAAAGCATAACTGAAATACTAGGATATTTCCAAAGAGGACTGATATTTCTGTTTCTATCTGTTGCAAAGGTTCTAGAATTCTGAGAGTGATATAGTAGAACCATATTTTCGTGACATTTAAAAGATAAGTGTCTACTGCTCAAAATATTCCAAATATCATCCACACGAACTTTGTCCAGATACTCTTGCAGCTTTTCGCAGAAACTTTCTAAATGGAGGGGTTTCTTTATTTGTAATGTTGTTTTTTAGCCATCTTCACAGCTGAGTCAGTTTCGAAGGAATTTAAAATATCTCTTCTTCGAATTCGGGGAAGAACTAAGCTTTCTAAATTTTAAAATTCGCATTCCACATCAGTGTGTGGTCGTTTTGTTTTTGAAATTCTTTCTCTCGCAAAAGGAAATGGAAATAAATTTTTAAAACGTTTACTTGTAGATTAATATAATCTTCTACACATGTGAACATTTGCAAAGAAATATGCAATATTAAGCAATAAAATATACGTCATGCGAAAATTCATGCAGAATTAATTATTTATAATACTTTTCAAACATTTTTGTCAATAAGGACTATTGATTTAAAAACTCCTTCACCCTAAACAGTTTTTAAAATCTTGAAAATATTATTTCATGATTTTCGACAAATCAGCTGCAATATCAAATCATACTATGATTAAAACAAACATGATTAATCATTCTTATGTATAATATAAGCTTCATACCTATTACACTAACTTACAATAACTATAAATCTTACTTTTTCTTTTTAATAGTACCATAATTATAAAAAGTAATATCAAAATCATTACAGTAATATATAGAACTTCAATTTGAAAATATTATATAATTCACAATTTATAAAAATATTTAATGAAATTATACGAGAAATGTAATTTTTTGTAATCTTTAGATTATTATTATAGTTTTATTTTTATAATAATAATTTTTAAATATCTTTTATATATATATATATATATATATATATATATATATATATATATATATATATAAGATAAAACATGAAGAAAAGTAAAATCAGAAATATAAAATTAGAAAGATACTAAAGTATATGAAGCAAAAGACAAGAAGGCATAGGGACCATGTCTTCATCAGGAGGGAGATGGTCAGCTATGCAAAAATGCTCTTTTCTGACATGCTCGATGGACAAATGTCTAAATATCTTCGAGCAATTCCCCCGAAGAGTGTTCGTATTAAAAGAACTTAACTTGCGCTGGCTAGATTTCCTATTATGCATTGTAGTTACAACATTATATTTTTAGCATTGTATTTATTACTTTATATTCATATATGTATTTTCTTTATATTATATATATATATATATATATATATATATATATATATATATATATATATATATATATATATATATATATATATATATATATATATATATATATATATATATATAAATCATTACTAACCAATAAATTATAAATTAGAAGCTTTTAAGATTTCCATTTAAATGCTTCCTACAGATGAAGTACGTATGTTCTTTTATGACTTATACTAAACGTCGCAAAGTTCTAGCGTAAGTCATGAATAAGAGTACATTTCATGATGAATAAAGTGAAATGGGAAGAACGACAAATCCTTCACTATTTGAAAAAAATGGTTATTGCAGATGCCTGTTTAGTGAAAGCTAATTTGAATTTTACAAATCTCCCAGCGCTCTCTAAAGTAAACATATCAAATATTTTCAAAAGTTGGAATCAGAATATACAGCCTTTGTCTAAAACACGTAATTCTGGTTCGATCACACATTTCCAAGATTGTCATGGTAATCGACGAACTGTACGAAAGAACAAGGATTCTATAGTGCTTCAAATAACAAAAATTGTCATTCAATGATGCTCAAAAATTGTCATTCAATGATGCTCCCAAAGATTTCTGTCCGAACCATGAGTAGAGACTTGAAGAGTATAGGGATGTATAGTCAGGTGCCTATGAGAAAGTTCGTCTGCAGTTTTGTCAACCGCGATATCAGAGTAGTTACCCAGGTGGTTCCTTGGATCGGGACAATAGTAGACGAGATTAAACTGCTCTCACCCGTTTCATTAGTAGTCATTTGTCATCAATGATTATTATTGGAGGCGTTAAACAATTCGAATTCTACACTAGGTGCTCTTCTGCACAAGCCTCCCTTGGTAATATTTTATGTTTTCTGGGACTTACCAGGCAAAACCCTTTTTAGTTCTCGATTTCTCCAGGGTGAATGAACTCATGGACCTGATTTAGCATTGCTGGTCACGGGGATAAGAAACAAAAACAACAGAAAAGTCACTGATTATTTGACTATTGTAGCATGTGTAATCATGTTACCTCTTATTTTGTACAGATGGAAAATTGAATGTGGTGAGTACCCCACGAAACCATAAATCCTTATTACTTTAGTCACATTGTGCATGGGTTTGGTGGGAATACCATTATATGGGACATGTAGCATGCATGAAAGAAGTGTCCTGGTGTTTTCCAAGGGAAAACAAACAGTTGTGATGTAACTAGATATACTAAAAAATTCTAGAGTTTTTAATTTTTCTTTAATAGCAATAAATTCTTCATCAACGATAATGTAACAATAAATCTCGCCAGAAGTGTTAAAAAAGAGATTGTTTGAATGTTTGATTTTGAACACCTTCCCTGTGTGGATTGGTTTGGTGGAAAGTCTCATCCCGTAGTACTCTCTTCTTCCATTTAATTTACAAATTTTAAAATTTTACATAGCTAATGCATGGTATTCTCTGGACATGAATATTGTCCAGAAGCATGTAGACTCAATATCCATATGAATAATAACTATTATCCGTATATAAGATGGTCCAATAAAATATTAATCTGTGGTTTCTAATTCATTAAACAGTATATCCTGAAATTACACTGAAATATACATCATGAAAAAAATCACCAATAAAAGAAATCGCTCGAAATCTAGAGAAATAAATGGAAGTTAAATTGCAAATACAGTATAATGTCCATATATAGTCATAATTATATATAAAATTAAATTGCATAAATAAAATCTATTTGTTTTAAGAAATTTTCTTCATTATCATATACAGAAATTTTTTTGTGAAAATGATATTTCAGTAAAAAGTCTTGTAATGAGGTAAATGTATCATCCAAAATTTTCATGCCTTGAAATATTCAAATAAATATCTGAATGTCCATACGTTGCAAAACTACTATTCGCTAAGAATGATGATAGTTTTGAGGAATTTAATTCTGAGAAAATAAGAAAAAAATCCTTTAGGTCAAAAATTTTGGCTCTATAATTCCGCTATTAAAAAAATATTAAAAAGGAATTCTTTTTTCGCTTATAAATTTCATTAATCTATGTTAAAAAAATAAAAAGTTAATGCTCCAATTAATTTAAAATTATCGAGATAAGTTTGCAATAAGATTTATTTAATTTTAAAATGTGTTCATAAAAATATAAACATGTTATGTATACATTGAATACATATAGATAATGATTCAAATAAGTTTCACATTAAATATGTATGTATAAAATGTTCAATATTAGTATTAAGGAATATTATATTAGTGATACATCTATTATAGATGAAACAAGTTTCGGCAGAAAACTAGCTACATCTATTTTCTTTATAAAGGGATAAATATTAGATATGGAATGATGGATATAATTTAACAAGAATGTTGTCTAACAAATACATTATGTAATTTATTTAGTACTATGATAGATTGAATTCCCCATCGATGGCATATGAAACATTTGAAATAATAATGAAGAAGTCAAAATATTTTTATATTTATCAGCATTCAATATAATTTATTAGTTTCTTAACTATATTGTCTTTTACATTACTGGTAATAGTTGATAAATTAGATGATGTGAAACATGACTGAGTGTTAGTGAAAGATATCTAACCTGTTGGAAATGTAATTATTTAAATATTCTTCTGGACTTCACAGCAAAATCCTTTAATTTCAGAAAAGCATTTTGTAATGTACTATGATTTTCGGGAGAATTTCTCCTGTATATTTTTGTTCACACACACACACACATATAAATTATGCAAATATAAAGTATATAAAGCAAATAAGTGAAAAAAACACAAGTATTTGACAAAGTAGGAATTCTTCGAGTACAAGTGCAAACAAGACGAAAAACAATGTAGATCACATTGAAATACAAAATAAAAGATACTAAATTAAAGTAACTGTCTTTTAATTTCATATATTAAGTTAAATAAATTTTTGAAAAAAATAACATTTATCAATTCATCAAAAGTTATGTTATTTTTAATAAAATATTTAGGGAACAGAAATTTTTCTTCCTTTTTTTCGATTAAAATATTTTATACAGTAGAAAAAAAACTACTTACATATTTTTAAATTATGTTGGCGTTTTTCGTTCCTTTGGGAAAATTGCAAATTCACGAAGTTGTCAGTTAGGAGAGAAAAATAGTTATTTACCACGCGATATTACTTGTATCGATTATATCTTCTCACGCATATTTCTTTGATTACAACACAAGGCATTGGCCAGCAATTTATTTACTCTGCGCCCTTCCAATTTTACTCAGTTCATATGCATACACGTGGGTGAGCAATATCAACGGACGCAGAAATGAAACAAAGAAAATTTTTGTAGATGTAATTGCGTCAATATTATCTCATTTCGAAAATATATCTTCATTAATAAAATAAATCCTCGACAAAATTTTCAAAAAATTTAAAAATCATTTATTAGCATAGTAGTTATATACAATCAATTCTTAATTTAAGTATTAGAAAGTCTAATTTTCTTAAAATTCATTTATTTATACATATTTATTATTTTTTAAGTTAGCTGCATTGTTTTTAATTGAAATTCATTGAGTTTATTCTTTTTAAATTATCCTCAAAAATAATTCCACATTAATATCATACTATAAAATTATTTACATCTAGATTTAAATATTAGGTTTGTGTTCAATGTGTTCATATATCGTATATATCTTATTATCTTTTCATATATTTATTATGCATCGAAATTTTTGTAGAGTTCAGTTGAGATGCTTTTTAACTGAGAAATCTTTATTGAGTTATAGTAGCGATAGCTGATCATCGTATAAGCTGTTGAACCAAATAAAAAGTTGTAAAAAAGCATTATAAAAATATTGTTAATTTTTAATTTCTTAAGAAGATGCATTTTGATCAAGAAATGGTAATGACAAGTGTCTATATATTTTCGTTTCGAAATTTCATTTTATAAATTCATAGCCTATATTTGTATTGTATTACTATGCAAAAATTGTACAAACAAAATTTAATTGGCACTATCATTCAGTTTCGTACTGACAGTTAACAGCAATCATTAACAACATCTTGATATGTTGTTAAAAATTGCTTTTAAACATTATTGATTAATTGATTATTCTAAACCTATAGATGTATTCCTATAATTTCTCAAGCATACTTGCTACTAAAATCGTGAAAATAGAAAACAGAAAACTTGAAAAATTTGTAAAACATCTCAAAACATATATAAGAAACTATTGATGACTCAGTATCATGTTTTATTGTAAACAAAAATCCTTACAAAAGTGGTTTATAAATGCATCGAAATAGTATAGTTTTATCTTTGATATTTTATTATTAGTCTATATATATATCTGCGATTGTGTGAATATTTTGTTAATGCTATTGAATATTCAATATCATCTTTTATTGCAAACCGAAATCTTTACTAAAGTAGTTTATATGTTGGACTATAAATATAATTTTATCCATTGATGTCGGATCATTAGACTACAGTTATCTAAGGTGCCATGAACGCAAGAGATTGTCATTACAGCTAATGCTCGAGTTTTACTTATGAGACAATCTAATGAGGGATTTTGTATGTATACATATATAAAAAGGGGCATTTTATCATTCCAATCATTTTGTTTTGAGACATATTTGGAAGTGGCTTTTGGTAACAGGCTTTTGGAAAGATATCACGTTCGCAAGTCATACTGGTTTTTATATCAACAAAAGAAATTCTATTGCAAGTATCATCTATCACAGCGATTATTTGCAAATTTTTTTAATCTGGATTGATTTACCCTCTATAAGTATCAATAATTCACCTAATCGTACCATGGCTGTCGACGCAAACTTTATGAAAACTAAAATATTTAATCACTTATTGGTATTTAAACTAATTCTAAGGGCAAAATTAAGTGTCATAAAACTTCAAAAAATTTTTGATTGCTAGGATATATGTATGTATATATATATATATATATATATATATATATATATATATATATATATATATATATATATATATATATATATATATATATATATATATATATATATATATATATGTATATGTATATATATATATATATGTATATGTATATATATATATATATATATATATATATATATATATATATATATATATATATATATATATATATATATATATATATATATATATATATATATATATATATATATATATATATATATATATATATATATATATATATATATATATATATATATATATATATATATATATATATATATATATATATATGTATATATATATGTATATGTATATATATATATATGTATATGTATATATATATATATATATATATATATATATATATATATATATGTATATATATATATATATATATATGTATATGTATATATATATATATGTATATGTATATATATATATATATGTATATATATATATATATATATATATATATATATATATATATATATATATATATATATATATATATATATATATATATATATGTATATATATATATATATGTATATGTATATGTATATATATATATATATATGTATATGTATATATATATATATATATATATGTATATATATATATATATATATATATATATATATATATATATATATATATATATATATATATATATATATATATATATATATATATATATATATATATATATATATATATATATATATATATATATATATATATATATATATGTATATATATATATATATATATATATATATATATATATATATATATGTATATATATATATATATATATATATATATATATATATATATATATATATATATATATATATATATGTATATATATATATATATATATGTATATATATATATATATATATATATATGTATATATATATATATATATATGTATATATATATATATATATATATATATATATATATATATATATATATATATATATATATATATAGATATATATATATGTATATGTATATATATATATATATGTATATATATATATATATATATATATATATATATATATATATATATATATATATATATATATATATATATATATATATATATATATATATATATATATATATGTATATGTATATATATATATATATATATATATATATATATATATATATATATATATATATATATATATATATGTATATGTATATATATATATATATGTATATGTATATATATATATATATGTATATGTATATATATATGTATATATATATGTATATATATATATATATATATATATATATATATATATATATATATATATATATATGTATATATATATATATATATGTATATGTATATATATATATATGTATATGTATATATATATATATGTATATATATATATATATATATATATATATATATATATATATATATATATATATATATATATATGTATATATATATATATATATATATATATATATATATATATATATATATATATATATATATATATATATATATATATATATATATATATATATATATATATATATATATATATATATATATATATATATATATATATATATATATATATATATATATATACGTGTGTATTTATGTATGTACATATTTATACGGATGGATTGAGATGGATGGATGTTATATTGTTGTTAGAATGTACATATTTTTCTCAATATATATAAGATATATATATGAGATAAGATATCGATAATTTGATTCTTTTGTACTATTACCTACTAGAAAATGTGCTTACAACATTCCGCAATATTGGATATATTCGATTGTTATGAAAAATAGACTTTACTAAGAATAAATAAATGGTTTTCAAGAACTTTTGATGCCGTCTTTGAGCCTGTTCCAGGAGATGAGAAAAGGGCATGAGAAAGATTAAGTTCTTTACAAAAATTGCAACTACCGGAATTTCAATTAAACTCTAAGATTAATTTCCATTTATTATTAAAGCAAAATGCTGCACATCAGCAAGAACTTGCAGCAAATGCAATGAATATTTCCTATTTTGCAAAAATATTTTGCTCTTTTTGAAATAATATTCCGAAACTTTCTATTTCGTTTTACTTGCTGATCAAAGCGATTAAAATTTTTCTCGTTCTGAACATTCAGTTAGAACTATGTATTGATTAGATGTTCAGTCTTTATTTATTACACCATATACTGACAGTGGTTTGGAATTTGACTTTAAGAAAATTACTGGCGACAGTTTTCAAACACATGAGGAATAAATTTTGTACTAATCAACATGCATACCGGTTCTAAAACAAGAGTTTATCGATGGAAAAGCTCAAATCTAAGCTACACAGATGGCCTGATTGTGTTAGAAACTCTCTGTAAATCAACTGTTTCGGGCTTTTACGGTCATAGTTGATAAGATAAAAAATACCGTTGGTAAGAGACGTAGCATAATAACACAATTAAAAGGGAAAGACAATAAACCAATAATGAGATAAATTCTTTCTACAGTGGAAATCTCTTATTTATTATCACTCTTATAATACCAAAGGAAGTATATTTCAAATAAAAAATATATCATTAACAAATTGACTTTCTTAAAAATCTTTCAAATCAATATAAAATTTTTTATCATTTTCTTCAAATGGAAAGTATATTCACTCTGAATTACGTTTTTCTATATTATTCATATAATTTTAAAATAAATCTATTTGTGTTATAGTTTAAATAAAGTGTGCATAAAAAGTGTTATGATAGTGTTGCGATAAACTATGTGAATAGTAAAAGTGTTATAATAAATTAAATAAAAATTAATATATTTCTTTTTCTCTGAAAACTTTATTCTTCCGTGAAATCATTTGATTTGTAAATAAATATTTTGTCTCTCAGAGTTTTTTTATAATCATTATTAATAAACAAGCTTGTTTCGTAATCATATATAATGGTTAATAAGACTAAATTTCGCATTTTGTAAAACCAACTTTAAAATAAAATTAAAAATGATATGACAATTTAGGAAGTAATAAAGCATTCTCAAATGAATAAAAAAATCAATAAAATGTTTTTTATATCCCCATTAATAAAAAATGTATAATTTTATGTACACATTATTTAAATTTCATGTTATGTAAAAAATTCGGGATAATATCATAGCAATTTAAAACATTTTTATACTGATTATTAAAAAAAATCGGCACAGATGCCGTATAATCAAAGATCCCTAATTCTGAAATTTTTGGCGATGAAGAAATGTTGCCAACATGACGTATTGTGACTTGCGCGATAACGTAAATACTAGAGTTACCAAAATAGAATTTTCTGCAAAATTCTTATAGGTCTCCATATATATGACGTTATAAAACCAGGTTGCCAGATACATATGAAAATCCTCCAAAAACATCGCCAAACTCAGAATTCGAGATTCTGTATTATACCACATGTGTGCCAAGAAATCAAATCAATATGCTTTAGATAAAAGCCAATCGTTATCTAAAGTAATCGTAACCGTAATTGTAAAGTTTCTAATATAAAACCTCAAGACACTGAACTGCCATCAACCTCATCTTCAAGTTGCAGAAAAAACGTTCCTTGACTTCATGATGAGATTCGAAATAATTTCCTACCAGGTTCCGTTGTCAGGATGGCTTATCGCCTCCATCTTGCAGACGTGGCAGAAATTAGAACGTCGGAAGTGAGTGCAGATATATCTTTAATCACAGTTCGCCGGCAGACACCGAGGAGGCGGTGCTGCAGATATGAAACTTCGATAAACCCCATCACTCACTTTATCATCCGAAGGACCTTTTTTCGAAGAGGAGATGAGCTTGTTTCATATCAGCATACTGATCCACAAGTGAACACACACTATCCGTGAACAACAAAAAAAAAAAACATCGGGAAGAAATGAAAAAAGAAAGCATATAAAAATGGAATAGAACGAAGAGGATGATATCGATACTTTGTGTTCTTTTTAATTATATGAGCTAAAAATAATTAATAAAAAATCAAGTGATAAAAAAATGTTGCGGGATGCAGCTCATTTTAAAGCACAAATTTCGTGAATTTTTATGATATTTGTTGATTAGAGAGAGAGTTATATACTTTAATTTACGCAAAATGATTAATTGATTCAAATTATATATATAGGAGTGAATGCTTTGAATATTAAAATAGGCTTTAAACTTTTAGCTGAACTTTATAAAGAAGTATTTTTTTACAATGCGTGCATCTGAAAGTCCGAATGAGTTTCTTATCTCCATATCCCAAAGAAATATTCCAAGTCCCAACAAATCAGCTTAATTTACTGGCTTATTTTTTATGTTTAGCCACACATTTATATAAGAGAATACTCTTTTTACATAAAATATGTTAAATTATATTCTTATAAAAATAATATATATTTAGTCCTTAGCTTCTTCATGACAGTTAGTTTGCAATATGTTTTTGCAGCATATTTTCGAACCGCAGAAACATTAATTTCTATCACTCTGTCTACCTAATATTTAACAGCGAACAAAAGAACATGTCGAAATATTAGTTGCCATTTTTTCTTCAAATCATCCACAACAGTGTAAAATTATTGAACTTAACAAATCTTTATGGCATAATGGCATAGACTGTCTCAATATGATAGGTCTTGTATGTACCAAGTATCAAACCCATAACCTTCCAAACATGAGAAGGATATCTTTCCTCATAAGAATATTACAGCTCTTGTTTTATGGCTGAGAGGTCTACAAGTAAAAAAAAGCTCAGATGTAAAGAAATATTATATTCATTACACGTTAATTAGAGTCACTGGTATCTAACTCATACACAAACGTCCTCTAGGATTTTTTATTCACAGATATTTACTTTATGAGCGGAATTTTATATCATACTAATCAAAAGAAGATTTGTGACATCATGAGCAATATTCTTTTTTATTATAAATAACTAAAGTAAGCACCACTTGTTTTTTAGAAGTTTAAAGAATTTTGAGCCTATTTATAAAAGCTACTGTTTACAACTGAAAAGGAGATGAATTCGGATTTAGTTTTTATCCGAATATATACTTAAAATATGTAATATTGAAGTGCCATAACAAAATCATTAACCGAAATATATTTTATACTTTAAATGTGAAAGATGCAATCTACAGGGCACCAAATGCTTTTCAAGACTAATACAAATATTTATAATATTTATTATGCAATAAATTCTAATATACGCATTTTATTCATTAAATATCATTCTTCTTTACATTCTCAGCTTCGCAGAATTTTTGATATAAATATTTTAAGCTTCTCCTTAAACATTTTGAAGGGTTTCATATAGCATAAGGGTTAGATCGTTCTCCAAGAATTATTTATATTGCTTAATACTTCTAAGGCCAAACTTTTAGTGAATAAAAATGGCGAAAAAGTTTCTCTAGAATAAAGTAGGAACATAGTGTTATAGAATCGAGAGATCATTAAATGGACCATCTGTGACTCTGAATGAATATTTTCGTCAATAAAGAGAACACACAATTTGTCATTCGAAATCTTTCGCAATTGCGCGATTTTACCCTTTCGGTTATAAATTAATTTCCCCATCGTCAGAGATAGCCCACCCAAACCCTGAGGATAGGTGAAATTAAATCTTAAAATAACTGACAGCTCAGGAACTCCGATAGTCTCACAAAATATTGACCTTAGAAACGAGGAACACGATGGACCGCCAGCTCATCGGTATTCATTTTCAGGAGGAAAGACGAAATGCGAAAATCAAACGTGTGATGTCAGCTGACGCAATCTCGTATTAAAATTTGCGGAAAACCTGTTTTAAACCTCCTCATCCAATTACTAGTACACCTGTCCTTGCCACCGTATGCAGGCATCTCGTTAAATCTCTGAAATCATAGGGGCCGCAAAGGAAAGAAACAACACAACTCAGTATTCACAGGGTGTAAGTGATAGTTAAGTTTAAATCGACTTTCAAAATGCGAAGGTTACTCGAATTACGCATATTAAATACTCCTTATCACCCACCAGCATTCGAATTACAACCCAGTCTTGCTGTTACTAGTTCAAATGAAGGAAAGACAAGACAATTCCGATGTCGTTTAGAATAATTTAAAATGACGTGTAAAAATAAGTTCTGATTCATCTAATGATAATTGAAGTTTGTTTATTTAATGTTCGCCACGTGTTTCCTAACCTAAATGATTCCAAATGGGCTTTCGTCGAATAATAATGAATAATCGTTTGCTGATATTGTCATTTGATTCTTTTTCGGTTATTTTAAATCGATATTAAATATGCTCAATTTTTTATAGTTCAGCTATATTGATATTGATTTAAACCAATTGAATTTATCAATTAGAGTATAACTTTTCATTTGGTAAAGATTGTTTTTACGTAGAGATTTATTGTATGATGAATACATGCACATCTAGACAAAGTAATTTTTTTAAATCCATTCTTCACTAACAATTTCTTACTAAATAAAGGATATAGAAATTACGTGTATACATATTATCATTAAAGTTCGATAAACGTTCATGTGCACATTAACTAGCTGATCTGCAGATGAAATGATTTACTCCGTTGAAGTACGGAAATAAGAGTAATGTCAGAAGATAAATAATATTGTTAGTTTCCTTAGTTTTACTAATATTTTAAACCGCTTGACTCTTTGAATATTTTTTACTGATCGAACATTGATTCAATCAATTAAGTTGTTGATTGTTTGATTGAGTTGACTTGGTTCTTGAGAAACCAAAAAATAAACAGCGTGTTACTTTAAAGACATAAGGCTGGTGGCTTAGTAGTAGCTTTTCGAGGTCTATAAGGCACGCGTCTGAGATTCGGTTCTCGGGCTGCGTAAAGTTGACTCAGCATTTCATACCTTCAGTGGGACGTTAAACCAAGCATGCTTGGGGACTAAATTCTGGGGGTTTCGCATTACGCTGACCACCTAACGGGGATGTAAACTTCGCTCCCCACGGCCCTTTGTCAGGAAAACAGATGTGGGCACTGCAAGCCTTGGCCCACATATGGACTGTAGTGCCACAGATTTAGATTTTTTTTTATTTAAACGCATAAAAAAAGTAATTTTTCCAGAAGTAATCTTATTTTCATTTTATTAATACTTATTTCGGGTAATGAGCAGATTATCGAAGTAATTTGTATATTAGCTATATAATTTAGAAAGTAAAATAGTTTTCCTCATTTTAACAGACAATCCTAGTTAATCTGGACATTATTTAAATAATCTGCAGATTAACTGATTTTCTCACTTTAACGGTAACATATTATACATACATTTCGAAGATAAAAAAAACTTATTATTCAAATTATCTTTTATCTATACTGCATAGTTTTCAATAAAAAACTTAAATGTATGATATTTAAGTCATTTTTATATACGAAAATGAATAATAAATTTATACTTTGTCCAATAAACTTTCATTAAGTAAAAAATTATGTTTTTGTGCAGGCATAACATATAATTGCAAATTAAACACAATTTCTATGAAATAAATGTAAAATATATCTATTTACTACAAAGGAGTTATACCATTTGCAATGACATTTAATCCATACATCGACATTAATTTCGCTTGTGGTTCTATTGCTATTTCAACAAAACTTCATATAAAATTCATTATTTCTCTTTCTTTATTAAAATTGTCAAAATAGATTATATATCAAATGTAATAAAATAAATATAAATAAATATATACATATATATATATATATATATATATATATATATATATATATATATATATATATATATATATATATATATACTAAATAAAGATAATATGTAGAATATAATAAACTAAATAAAAATATAAAAATGTGTGTTAAATGGTTTTACTCATCGCAAAATAGTTCTGTTTTAATGATTGTATTATATATGAGTTTTAAAATGCTTCTATATTACATATAGGATAAATTTATCCCTTCCTTACCAAAATGAAATAAGAAAAAAATTAATTAAAACAAAACACTAATACTATATATTATACTAAATATATATTTACTAATACTATATATATATATATATATATATATGTATATATATATATATATATATATATATATATATATATATATATATATATATATATATATATATATATATATATACATAACACGATATATATAATAACACGATAATACGATATATCATATAGAATAAATTTGTCCATTCATTGTCAAAAGGAAAAATAAGAAAAGAGTTTGATTGAAACAGAACACTAAATAGCAGTTTTAAGCACTATGTTATACACGCTTTAATTTTTAAGAAAAATAATAGTTTGATATATTTATATCCCTATTTATAAATAAACTTTATACATAAATTGTGTGTGCTTCTGTTAATTTTAGTAAAACCTGCTTTATTTTCGTTGGATTAGTTTTGCTCATGATTAAATTAGATTTAAACAAAATTAAACTTCACCTTTATATTAACAAATAAAATCAATTTCAAAATTTTAAAGTAAATATTTTTTACTGAGGGTTCTCTAATAAATTTAAAATATCATGTTTTCTAATGTACCAGGAAAATAAAATTTTTACTTTATTATTAATTTGACATCTCGCGCAGCATATAACCTCGTGATGTACCTTTCATAAGACCGAACTTGCTACCTGAGATTTTATGAATGAGTAGACAGCTTTTATGTGTTGTAAGAGAACACAACCAGGAAATCCCTCTATTACTTATCCCGACAGATGAGCCTGCGATAAGTAAAAAGGAAAAATTTATTTCCTGTCGTTTAACAATGGTTAGTATCCAACCAAGGACCCCCACTCAAGAAGAGCGACGTTTTACTATTGGGCAATTGTGAGACTTTCATTATTAATTATTAAAAGTATAACAATATTTTGAGTAATATGTTTAAAAAGAATTATTTTACACACATAATTCGATTAATATACAAAATTCTTCACTTTTTAAGATACTTCATTTATAAACTATTTATTCTCTCGTATGTCTACGTTTTCTCATATTGTGTAATCTATTATGCATTATAAATGTATTTTATGTAATACACGTTAATCATATTTTATGTGACTTAAGACATTTATCTAAGATACAATGTCAGTCTTTAAGATCATAATTCTCTCATCAAATAAGATAAGGTAACTGTCGTCATCTAGAAAAGATGAAATAATTCTCATTAAGATATTAAACTCCGAAATAAGATATAACTTTTTATGTAAGAGCTGTATATGAACTTTATTGAATAATCGGTGAATTTAAAGGTACCAAGTATAAATTTCAAAAAATATTAATGCGAAAAAAATGCTAATTTTAAGTTAGAGAAATTAGAAAATCCTATAATAGTAACCAAGAAAGATCTGTGGTCGAAAAGTTACATAATAATAAAATTAATTAATTAAATTATAATATTTTAGCGTTGCATTTGTTCATTTTAAATACACTTGCCTTCCAAATGTTAAGGAACAGCATGTTTCTCGAAGCTCACTATAAAAAATATGACGCTAAAATTTGTAGTTATAAACTACAAATTATATTTATATGTATACAAATATAATTCATTATTTTATTTATTATTATAAAAAAATTATATATATACAAATACAAATATTTACAAATATAATTTATGTAATAAATGATAAAAATAAACTTACGTAAATTTAGGAAAAAACGATTTTTGCTCAATTTTTTTTCAATAGAAAAGAACACATATATATGAGTGAGAAAAAATATGCAAACATATAGATCTTTCGTAATTACGCAAGTAACTTTTGTTGATTTTCAAGATTTGTTAGTAGATTCGTTGGCAATAGTCAGTTGGTTCCGGCAATATCTGAGAGAAGCCATTCGCTCGATTCGTTAAAGTAGCAGATGGTTGGATGGATGGAAATGAAGATGTCACGAGCAAATGCTGTTAGGTGCCTTAATATGTCTCACAGTGTGATCTACCGTCTCTGGAATCATTATCAAACGGAAACTTCTATCATGTTCCAGGCTAACTACGAGCTACAATACCTGCAGAATGTCCTTCTACAGCTCTTTCGGCCTTGAAAAAAAACCATTTTTGTTCCACAACTTGTTGCAGACAATTTTGTAGCATCAGGGAGAAAATATCCGCAAGTACAGTGTAAAGGCATCATCACCATGCAGATCTGTGTGCTAGACGACCAGTTTTGTGTATCTCCCTCACCGGACGACTGTAAAGAAAGAGCTCACTTTGGGCAAGAGAATTCATTTCCTCGATTTCACAGTGATGGGCTTCTTGTACTTTTTACTGACGAGTCCAGATTCACACAGGAGAGCGATTCATGGCGCGTATTGCTTTGAAGGAAACAAATCACTGGATACCACAATCCAACATTGCGAAAAGACACAGTTACCTTGGTAGTGGAATAACAGTTTGGGCAGGGATCTCATAGGGTGATCACAGTGACCTACATGTTTACCAGAGAGGAACTGTGACTGGCGTGAGATATCGGGATGAGATTCTTGATCTATATGTCAACCCGTATGCCGATGCAATTAGCAATGTTTTCATTCTGATAGATGATAACACATGACCTCATAGATCTGTTATTGTTGAGGAATATCTTGAGGGTCTTGGTTTGGGACAGCTTGTTCTCCAGATCTGAATCCCATAGAGCATCTGTAGGACTACCTTGATAGATAGGTTACTGCTTTAAAGTCCTCCTTCAAGGTCTGTAAGAGAGTTAAGAAACTGCTTATTCCTGGTCTTTTCTTCGCTTCCCACTTCGGTAACCGACAACTTAATTGGCAGCATGGAAAATCGATACTGTCAATCCATTCAAGTTAGGAGTGGGCATATCCTTTATTGAAACTCGTTGTTAAATTTCAATGGCATTTTACCTCATAGAAATGTGATTTTTTTTTTCTCCCAAAAATAAACTTTTCCAGCGAGATTGTTTTTTTGTGTGCAAATCATTTATGCATTTTTCTTTTATAAACTACTATGTTGAAACCAATACATACCTGTTTTGTACACGTGTCATTCAAATTTAGTGTTTTTACTTTCATTCATTTTCAAATTAGGTTAAAAAAAACCGGTTGTTCTTAACTTTTGGAGGTCAAGGTATATAAATCTAAATGAATTGATGTTTCATTTATACAAATGGTTATTTGAAAGTGGTCTTAAATACAAAAACAAGTCATAAAACAATTCAAACAGAAAAAACTAAGGTGACTGCTAGTTTTAATTATAATTTGTAAACAGTTGTTGTCTTATTTGTATTTAAAAAAATATATCCATCATTAAAATTAATAGTTATTGTACAAAACTTGACTTAATCTCTTTTAAGAAGAGAAAACAAACTGATTTGCAGAATCACTTGATATAATCTCACATTTTTCACATTTCTATTTAAAAAAACATGTATCTGTATAGCTTCATTTTTATTAGTTATTTTAAAATAGGATTTTTAGAAAAAAAATCACAAATGAACATACGCATCAAATAAAAATAGAGTTAAAACTATTATATTATTAAAAGTATTAAATATTTTCATTTGAAAAAGAATTGTTATTTTGTTCATGCATGAAATTATGGTTACATATAAAACCATGCATAACGATAAAAATGGATTCTGAAATTGGAAATTTTAGTTAATGATGCATCCAACAAATACCTTACAGTTTGAGTCATAATATGGTGATGAAATGATTACACTTTGCATTGCTAAGTCCTAAAAATTATTTGTAGCTTTGAATTTGATCGACCAATAAATTAAATGATGAATTGTTATTGTTATATTATAAAACTTTTTTTCTTAAGTCTATAAAAAATATCAAATCTCCCATTTCCCAAGTAAAATATTTTCCTGTTATAAATATTAAAAAAATGTGTCTTATATATAATGTAAATCTCAGTTTAAAAATATTCAAATGGCTGTCTTAATGATCAAAATATATATTCTATTCAACGTAGTTGTGTCCAAAATTACGATTCATGGGAGAATAGTGCTTCCCTGGTTAGTTAAGGCACTCGTTCTCACTATCGGAAGTTATGTGTTCGAATCCGAACTCAATCAAAGATCAGTAGTGTTCACTATTGGCGTCAATGTTTTCCATGTGACATCACGTCTCTGGAGAAGGCAGGCCAGTCTAAAGGCCTTCTGCTTCTTTTGTTTCAATTACAAAGATCCATTTTCTGAACCACGATGGTACACCCACTGGGTATCCCACTATATAAGACGCCATTACTTCAGCACTCTTGTATTACTGAAAGGTATAGTTATCTTAGTAGCTGGACATTATGTAGCAACGATTCATCATATTCTTGGTGTTTAATTGGGACTGAGAAAAATTTAATCATAATTGAATGCTTGTAATAGCATAAGTATCAATATTATTTACAAAATATTATAGAAAATAACTTTTAACGAAAATAATTTTTTCGATTATGCAATTTTCTAATAAGTTTTCAAAGTTTTCCATTGAAAAGTTTGCGCATTCTTTGTTATTGTCGAAAGTTTACATTTTTACAATATTCTGCATCAGGATTTTACATTATTTTTCATCAAAAAAAGTTCAAATTCGATGACATAAATAGTTAATAATAACTATTTTTAAAGTTTGATTTTAAATTTCATTCCAATATTTTCAAAAAATTTGAATTATTTTTATATTTCTTTTTCACAAGCAAATTTTTATAGCTTTAATTTATATTAAATTTTACTCTAATTAAAAAAATGTTAATAAATTATATTTCCTTTTTTTATTTTGATTAGTATAATTTGAAAATCTCCATATTTGAGAGAGAATATTAAAAAGATCTAAGATCTTTTTCAGTATTAGACAGGAATTCTAAAAAAGCTAAATTTTAATCAGCCGCTTAGAGAAAATGGTAATAAAACAAATACTTCTATATTCTATCAATTTAAATTTTTAATAAAACATAGTCTAACACCATTTTTTTTTATTTTTTTTTTATTTTATTTTGAAATTACTATACAGTTTACCACAACAAAGAAATCAGGAATTCCCATTCGTCCTTGAGTCTAAAATATATACATTTAATAATAATAGAAATAGATAGCAATAGATTTCTAGAACTTACAATGAATAGGCTTCTATTACTAAGCAACTAAAAATATTTTTATCGATTCATAGTAGAACAAAAATTGAATCTATAGAAATGATTCATTCAATTCATCAATGATAAACAAAAAGAAGCAAAACAAACAACTAAACAAATGACATTATTCATTCACATTTCTCTTGTTTTGTCAACTGACCTTCTAACGTCCTATACTTGAGCGATATGGATCATTTTTAACTAATCTTGACAAATTAGAAACAGGCAAACTTAACAATCTCCCTCTTCTAGATTTTTTATCTTACTAAGATAAGTATTTCGTAACTCCCGAATTCAGTGACATGCTTTGCTTCTAAACAAGGCGATATCTGTCAATTTATGTGAAGTGTCAATCGAGAGAGTGTTGCTTCTGATAAAAAAAAATTGTCAATTAATATAATTTATTTATAGAAAAAGAGAAAAGTCTGGATAGAAAGTGATGAGATTTCTTTTCGTTGAGTCATTTCATTTGATACCGTATTTACTAGCAATCCGTTTAACAGGTTGTATTGTTGCCAAATGTAAGCAATTAAAATAAGTGATGAAGCTTGAAACTGTGATAGACTCAATTTTGCTGGATGATATTGATGAAGAACAGCCGTTTGAATATATATAATGTGATTCAGTGTTCACGTGCACTAGAAAATTTGCATCAATGATAAATCTTTTATATTTTTTGAGAGAAGTTATATAAGTTCTGGCTTACGTTTAACGCATGAATTGCATTCTCCTTGACAATTTTAAACTGCAACCGTATCACGCATATTCGAATGCTGAACTTGCATTTCTTTGAATTTCCAGATGTGAAAAGTGAATAAATTATTTTTAACCATGAAGTAGTTATTTTCACCCGTCATAAACGGAGTTTTCCTGCATATTACATTTCAAGTTTATATTATCTGTACATCACTTTTTAGCACATAAATCTTATCCTTCATTTTTTTTTAAATTCGCATTGTCTGGTTACTTTTTTAATGTGATACAGCTGGTAGGATAATAAAAACTTCAGTCTCTCGTAACCATTAGGTATATATAAATATTCTGACCCAGTTCGATATCATTATGTAACGTATGTAAACGTGGGTGGTACGTTACATGTAACGTGTAGTTATAATACATGTAATTTATGGTCATAAATTTAATTGCCAACTTTATCAATTGACCGTGGATTAAAACTGATAATTTCTGTCTCCGTTAATGCATCTTAGATGAACGTCACATCAATCGTGTAACTGTAATGAGATATAAATGCAGAAATTGTTATTAGTGTAAAATCCTATCAAAAAAATGTTGCCGTCGAACACTATTTTTCACCAACAATAGATAACTATTTATAAAATACGTAATTTATTAGTAAAATGTTACACTTTTTAAAGTATTTTTTAAAGAACTATTTCTGTTGTTATTAAAAAAATGTGAGTTAAAGTACCATTATATTTAGTTATTTTTATAATTAAACTCTACCATTAATAATTTTATGTCCTGTAACATTATATATAACTTATTTAAAAATTAACTTTTTGTTTTTATTCTTATTAAATATGCACAAAAATACTATATAAAATTATTTGGTCCCCATTTGATGCCAAGTTTTCTGGTAGATGAGATTTTATAGATGTACTCGGAAATTGTAAATGTGTAACATTTTACTTTTTTCTTCCATTATATACCGTACATTAAAAAACGAAATATGAAAATATTAAAGAATAGAAATTATGTTGACTTAAAACAACGATTATATTGTAAAATAATACAGTACTTCAGTTAAGAATTGCCATATCTTATAAAAACAAAAGCTTATGTTTCTCAGAAATCGAATGCCTAATTTCTTCATCGCATCCTGCTAGTAGATAGGTCTGCACCTGTATCAATCTTCATTTCAACAGGCCGAGCTGGCAGCCGAATGGTTAGCGCTCTTGCCTTCGGTTCAACAGCTCGTGGGTTCGAATCCCACCTTGGGCATGGATGTTTGTAGTGTTTCAGAATCCACTTTAAACCGTAGGTATCGGTCCAATTAGCCCTCGTGTGCAAAAAATGACCGTTGAGCGACAAACAAAACCAAACAAACCGAATCATTTCAACAGCTCTTGCATTCAACTTCCATCTTAGGATTCAATGTTTGTTATGGTCTTTAATATTTGTGAAGATCCCGTGTAAATTGTGGCATAAAAGTGTGAAAATTTGCCTCAGGAGAGCAAACAATGATTACCGAAGAAAGAAAAATACAAATAGTGCTAAATTAAAAAAAGAGCATTATTGAATGCTCATGTGTTCTATTGATGTGCAATTGTGCTCAAGATTACAGTAATTTTTTGGAAGATCCAGGTTCTAATGAATTAAATCTAGTTTTAAAGTTGTTAAAATATACAAAATTTCAAACATCAGCAGAAACTACACCACTTAGGTGGTTAAGTTTTTAGGGTATGTTTACAGCTCGACATTTTTACAGACCTAAGTCGCTAAACAAAACCAACTGCCACGTAATTTTGAACCACGTTTGAGTAACGAGATCGATACTTAAGCTAGCATCTTTCTCTCTAAGCCACATTTCTCCAATAGAAGGATATTGGACCATACAGGATTTTTAAAATTCATAGGTTCTCTTACACGATGGTGTTCGGTTGCGTTGTGTATCGAACACACTCCTCTCAGCCCCATGAAAAATACTTTTCCTTGCCAGACTTTGTTCTTTAGTCAATAGTCTAAAAGTTGAACAGTTACATTTGACCACATGTAAGACAAATAAAAGAGCTGACAGAAAGGTTTGCATAAGATATGTCTGTCGTTAAAATTTATCCTGAATCGCTATAAGCAATTGAGTTTCTTTGAGCTGTTGCCCAAACATTAAGGATAACAGCACTATTGTTTGGAAAAATAAAAGACTTTCAATCCTATTTTTCATGGGGTGCGATGTATTGTTTCAGTCATCAAAGCATTTATCTCTGATACCATGCATTTTTACTTTCGACCACTGTTAGTAGTGTTTATAAAGAAAATACAGATCAGCAAGACACCATACTATTATCATTTATGATAATTTTCGTGTCATTATCAATAACGTCAGCTTCCTAGTAGTTTAGATTCCTCTACATTTAGAAAGAAAGTCATAAGAATATTTCATTGTGAACCTTTCACAGGTCTTCAAATTTTCCTCCATTCAAGCTTTAATGAAATACTGGGGAAAATGACTTCATCATTTTCCCCGATTGGCTCATCTTAAAATCTATTCGGTGTTATACTTGTATAAATACTTCAGAATTTCAGTTAATATTATTTGCACCACTACTATATACACTGCAAATAGTACTTTCATTAGGTATGGCGTAATGAAGTTATGTAGTTATCATTTTATTTCTTAGTTTTTCGGCTGTAAATCGGTCTTTTAACCTGAAATATTGCTCATTGAATGATCAGTGTTATCAACTTACATACGAATTTGAGCTCCAATGGCTCAGTAGCTATACACCACTTCTCATTACGATCACTAAAGTGTAGTCTCATTTGCTGCAGGATTTGGGGATGACCACATTCTTCCTCACTGGGTGGATGGAACTCCGTGGGTAGGAGACTGGTCCACGTTAATCTCTGATATTCAAAGCTTTCCACTGGCTGACGAGGTGTAGAGAGAAGAATGCCAGCTTGGTGTGACTTGGTCACTGATAAGGATTCAAAATTACGAGGCACTTGGTAATGGGTAAATATTCCAAACCTGTTAAACTTAGTATATAGTCCGGGGGTCGGCTACACCATTATGTACGTACATACGAATTTTTGCTTCATTCTTCTTGAGTATTTTGTTTTCATTGTTAAGAAGTGCATTTTTTGAGACTTGCAGTCAACTTTTTAAAGAATGGGCAAAACTATGTAATAAAATGAAAAGTTTAATTTAATAACTATGCGCTTGAAATATTTAGTATAAATTGACTATCCACACATATAATGTGTGTATACGTATGTATGTAATAAGTAATTATTCTATTAAATTTTAAAAGAAAAAGAAATCAGAGTTCACAGTTTAAAACAGAAAAGAAATCAGTTAAAACCCCTGCTCTTTTTAACAAATTTTTTTTCATATTTTAAAATAGTTCTAGTGTAAGTTACTTTGATTTCTTTTTCTTTTACAATTTAATCGAATAATTATTTCTTATAAGTGAGTACTGTTGCCACAAAAGAGGCAGGAAGAAATCAGACGACAAAATATCTATTAACATTTTATAAATTTTCATGAATTAAAATAATATATGTAAATGCTTGTATTTATATATAAATGTATATGCATTATGTAATTTGGTGTACAAATTTGTATACTAGATATTGTTATAAAATAATTTTATACCTTAAAAGGTCAAACAATTATTTCAATTTATCCGTGAAATATTGACAAATATTTTATCGTTAGTAATCTTCCTGCTTTAAGAAATCTGCATTCACTTGTAATTACTCTCTTAAATCATAAAAGAAAAAATATTTAGTGTGACCTACACAAGCTCCATTTCTAAGATAAAAAAAAAGATTCGGTTAAAAAGAGCGAGAGTTTTAACCGTCATTCATTAAGAACAGGGTTTATTGCCCTTCTCAAACCAATTCTTAATAATTTGAGCGAGCGTATTAAGAATTAAAAAAAGAGAAAAAAGAAGGACGACTGTATATGAGAGAAGTTGAAAAAAAAACGAAAAAAAAGGGCGTTGTCACGCATTACAGACGAGCAATAAAGGCTGCACTACAATCTGCAGCGCCATTTTTTGACTATCATTTTTGTTCCTTCTTTTTTTTTCGCTCTTTTTCTTTCTCTTACCTTTACTCCAGTTGATTGAATGGCAAAGACCATTAGTAACCTGTGCTTCGTTTACACCTGTTGCGGAGCTTTCCGCGTATTCCAGACTATCTCTTCGCTTTTTTCCGTATCTTACGATGAAGTGTTTAATTATGGTAAAGGTTCTTGCACGGAGCGATTCTTGCACGTAATGACAAACTTAGTATAGAACAACGAAAGTAACGCTGCATGCTTCAAATAAGATTTGTAATAAAAAGTGTTTCGGAGTCCGAAAAAAGAACGCTCGATTTTATGAAGACTTTTTATTACTGTCTTTATATATATATATATATATATATATTTGCAGTCGAATTTCCAAAATTTTAAATTAATTCCTGTAAATTTTCCACGTTAATAGTTTTGCGGTTTAAATAAATTGTTTTCTGTTTCGCTTAAATAAATTGTTCGGTTTAAATAAATTGTTTTCTGTTGTATACTAAGAATATTGTTTTATTCGAAAGACAAATTTAATTAAATTATCATTTAATTTAAATTTCCTTACGGAAGAATAAAATTTGCATTCATGGAATTCAAAGAAATATTTAATTTATTTTTATTTTGTACATTCTCTACATATTAATTAAACTAAAATCTATATATTGCTCCAAACATAAAAAAATTAACGCATGAGAAAACTTTCAGAAACTTAAAAATTGTTTTAAAGAAATATTGAAAGTAATATTTCAAAAAATTTATTAAATTCCCAGAAACTTGTTTTCATTAAATTATTTATTTTCATCTTTTTGATATTAACAATGATAAGAATTTTAAAAAGTCCACATTTGTTGAATAGCAAAATAGAATTTAATATCAAAAATTTTAATTGTAATGAAATTTTTTACTTATCTTAGAAATGGAAAATAAGCGTCCAACGAATGAGAGAATTCCATAATATATCGCAACAGATCTTTCACCAATAAAAATGCTTCGTGATGGTTGCCTAGCTCCAGTCACTACACTCGATGAATTGTGGCATCGTGTTGAAACTGCATGGCACGCGTATGTCCACCCATCTTTATTTTTAACTCAATGACCAAGTTCATAAATGCTGCTATTGTTGCCGTAATTGTTCCGGCTAGTGATTTCTCAGCATCTATGTGAATTTAAATTTCTTGAAATTTTAATCACTTGCTATTTCCAATAAAATACATTTCCTAGAAGCATTTCTTTCTGGAATTCCAATTTCAGTACCTAGTAGTGTGTGTTCTCAGAATGAAAATATGAGCCAAAATTAAGAAAATTGCCCTGCTGTTGAAATTTGAGGAATTATGTAAATATATTTAGCATTCAATGCCACTGATAAATGAGGAATTCTGACATTTAAATTCGCAATAGACAGCATTTTAAATAGTTGAGCTGAGAATTCAAGCATAGTTAAAATTTTACTGCTCTCTTCATTTTTAATGCATAGAATTTTAATAAAATTTCTCAAATGTATTTAGTTATATTATAAACTTAGAAAGACCCTGTACCATTGACTTAAATACTTAAAACAAGCACGTTAGTCAAAGAGATGTATAATGATTATATAAGCGATATGTTAACTAAGTGATTGGCGTGGTTTTGGATCAGTAAATCAAAGAAGACCCATTTAGACATCACAGTAGTTCAAAACATTACTGATCACAAATGCACGAGAGTAGAGCAATCAATTGAGCAACTTCATTTGCACCAATAGCGCCGCTGCTACCTATTTGACTTCATTTGTAAGTTGCCATAGATTTTATGGTATCAGTATACCATCCATAAGCAACTTATTGAATACATTTTCAATTACTCATGATCCATTGAAAATTACTATTAATCCTTTATTATAGTCAGTTTTTCTGGACGATTGTTGATGTGGAACAAGTTAATTAGTATCCAATTCCGAACATTCCAAAATTGAAATAATGTATTCCACTTTATTTCAGTCCGGACAAGCCCCGCATATATCTGATGGGGATAGAAATTTCATTGGTATCAGCGTGGTATTGTGCTTAAGCGCATTCAGCTATTTTACAAAGAGAGAGTCTAGGAAATAATCTAAGTAATCTCTCATAAACAGTTAGTTACCTATATTTGTGTATCATTGTACTCTACGTAGCGTATGTCGACATACTACGTATCTCTCACAACAATTTGCATGGAAATAATGTTTTGCCATAGTAAATCATCTGATCTGATTTGAATAAAACATATTTAGGACTAGTTTAGGAAATAACTTCGAAACGTCTCAAAAATATCAAAGAGAAAGTTAATCAATACATACATGTATTTCAGAACAGTTTCTAAATCGTTATATGTATTAAATAAAGCATTTAATGAGCTGTCATGAATATTGAAAGGAATAAAAAATTATTGTAATTTAAAGCTTTGAATAATGAAGGGGAATAATCCAATTTTATGCGTATTTTTGTAAGTATATGTTATTTTAAACACTTATATATATATAATACAAATAACCATACTAGGACATTTATACTTAACCAATATTTTCTATTGAACTCCATAGTCATTTTTACAGCTTAAATTATAGGACCATTAATTCTATCTTAGATAACAACCATTAAAACTGCTAAACAAAATCTTCATGTGAAAATGGTAAAAATTTTTAATTTGGTTTGCAATGAACTAAGTATATATAAGAATGTTATTTAATTCATTTCTAATAAATAAATTTTAATCTGCAAAAACAATTTCCTAAATATTTTCACTAATTCATTCCCATTATCTATAGAGTCACAGTAACCGAGTTTCCTTGTAAAATGATATCTTATATTGCTTCATATAGAAAAGAAACAAATCTTATTCCTGAAAAACAAATTATGATCCCCGCTTTTCAGTTTTAGTATATTATTCTTTTTAAAAATAAAAGTAAAATTCAGTATTTACATTTTCCTCAATTTAAATATATTTTTCAAAGCTGCGATCCAGTTATGGCGCTTAGATGTAAACTATTTATCATGTAGAATAAAATTTCATTTTTGCGGAGCCATGCTGAAGAAAAGGAATACTTTTAAAAACCAGAAAATGATTTGTAAACACATATAAAACAAACAAGCGTGCGTATTGAGGATTAAAATAAAATTTCAAAACCATAAACAACGGAATACGTTTTCTTTCTTTATTTATTTATTCATTTCAATTTTAATAATATCTCTCAGCTTTTATCTAATATAATAGATAGTTTTTAGGTAAGTAAATGTGCCCAGTGTTTCATGATTTTATGAATTTTGAATGCATTGCATTAAGAGATTTTAAATAATTATAACTTAAAAGACAATTAGAGCATAAAATGAAGAAAGACATATTTCGTAAATTTTATAATAATGTATATTTTTTATTTAATAAGTGTTAAGTTGATGATTTAATTCATGTATTAATTATTATCTATTTTTGGACTTTATAACGAAAATAACTGATTTAAATAATATATTAAATAATAAAATTTAGTATAATGTTTAATACCAAAATTAAGTATAATATTCAATTTTCATACAATAAAGTTTTATTACATTTCTTAAGGTTATTCATGATTACGAATTCTTAGTCAATAATGTATGTATGGAGCATCTAGCTATGCCTTTCTCAATTAGTTTTAAATCTTTTATTTCCAACTTTACTTAGTATTTCAAAAAAATAATATTTCAGATCTTATTTCTTTTTATATCATACTTTTCTCAGCAACAATAAAAGAATGAGATGATTAAAAATTAAAATCGAAAATTAATTTATATACACACAATGTCCAATATAATAATATTATCCTCAATAATATATATTTGCTTATAATTTAAGAAATATATAATAACGAATCATTGAAAAAAGTGAAATTCTTTTATTATTAATCTCCACACTTTCGCCCGAATTTATTTTAAATGTTCTATAAAAGTATTAATAAGAAATCATCTAAATTAAAATTGTCATGGAATGTGAGCAAAATTAACTAATTTCCAATAAAATAGAAACTTAGTTTTTTGACTAATTCAATATTTTGTGTTCAATAAATTATTTATCAATCCTTCTTACCATGGTGTTGATTATTTTTATATAAATCGTACAAAAAACTTGCAGCAATTTTTTTCATCAAATAGTAATGAAAGATAATTTAACAAAAAGGAAATAAATGATAATTTTTGAACTTGAATCAATTTCTGAAAGGTTCGTTTTAATATTTATTACAATTGTTAATTTGCAAAGATTTAGCTACATTTTACTTAATTAAGTCATCTGTATTTGTGTAATTCCTCGTTATAATATTTGAATAAATATGTTTTAATATATCTTTATTAAATAAATATTTTATCTCATGTAGGAAAGTGAGTGACTGCTAACAGCTATCGGTAAAAAAATATGCAGTGAATTAGAATATTATTTGTATTCTTAGCACGAAATATAAAATTAATTCATTATTTAGTTTAATATTAAAACTATTACGTCATCGGGACGAGTTTAACTTGGAATTATTTCATACTTTGGTCTTCTTCTTTCTTAAATCTTTGTATAAAAAGTCACGTTTTAGTAGTATTAATTATCATTCTCGATTGAGATTAAACAAAGGTTGAGAAGAAAATAATTAATTAAAATAAATTTAAGAACTTATTTATCAATGTTGTCATACAACAAACTAATTTACATTTACTGCTAAAAAATTGGACACATTGTAAAAAATTAATATTAAATATAATAAAAAATAACACGATCCTGCCTTTACATTTATTCGTATTTTTTGTTTTCTATATTGTTATATAAGAAAAAAATGATTTAATAAAATAACCAAGCAAATAAAACATATATTGGATTTGATGAAAAAAACCTTTTGTTTAAAATCATCAAAATACTCTGTGATTTTCCTTTTTTGTTGTGTAATGTGTAAATGATTTTCAAGCATAATTTTGGAAATTTAAAATAATAATAATTTATGCATCATTGATTATATCTGAAAAAGCTATTAATAATATTTTTAAATGAAAAGCAATGTTCTGCTTCATATATTTTCGGTGTTTTACAAAGTTCAATCTCCGTAAAATATGTGAATCGTAGCACTCTTGATTAATCATTTTATACAAAATTATCAAGTTCTTCCTACAGTCTATACTATAGTTGTATAATTATCTCCCTAAATAAACTCGATAAAAAGTAACTCTTTGTGTAGCATTTTAGATCCTACTTTGTTTATTTCAACTTCATTGTGACCATTTCTACTTCATTCATAACTAGGATCGGAGAATTGTGTATATGACACACACAATACAGTTAGTTGTATAATTATCTCCCTAAATAAACTCTAAAAAATGTAACTTTGTATAGCATTTTATATCCTATTTTGTCCACTTCAACTTCATTGTATCCATTTCCAAATGCCAGTAGCAAGGATCGGAGAATTGTGTGTGTTATAATTACAAGGATGGCTGTACTTTTACATGGTATCCAATCTTTGATTTTATGATCAGACATGTAAGTGTTGTTAGAGATGCCAAAGATGGTTGTTCTGAGTATTGATTTCACATAATCCATGATTTCAAATTTCTTGAAAATTTAATAACATTTTATTTCCAAACTTTTGTGCTTGTCCAATAAATATCATTTTAGTTTTGGTATTGCTTCCTGCTGAAGCAATTTTAATGGACAGTAGGACACAAAAGAAATCAAAATAGTAATGCTGATATAGAAAGATTAGGATTTGTTTTTATTATGACTCAGATTTCTTTAACCTTCCAAAAAGCTCTTTTAATGAACGGTTATAGAAAAAAACTAAACATTTGATTCAATTATTCGTTCTTACGCAGAAGCAGACATCTTTTTTCCTTACCAGATGATAATTCTTGACTATGCAAAATTTGGTTACTGAAGAATTATTTAAAATTTTAGGAGGAAACTGTATTGCTTCGGATTATTATTTTATTCTGTGGAAAATGAGTTCTGTATATTTGAGGTTCTAGAGAGAGAAAACGTGCTATAATACCTATCCTACGAAGCAATCCTGTCTATTTTAATATTATCGTAAAATAAATTACAAAAGTTAATATTAAATAAATTTTTTTAAAAGAAAAGAAAATATATAAGTTGACGGAACAAAAATGAATTTCTGCTAAATACGTAATTTTGTAATTTGACAAAAATAGTTAATTATTAACACGTTTAACTTACTAATTTTTATCCGTGTGATAACCTTATGATAACCTTTAATGATGAAATCTGTAAAGGTTATCATTATGTGCGAAGACACGAAATGACAAAATCTGTAATAGTTTATTATATACAATGCTGCTTCAATAAATTATTGTTTGCAGAAATATACTTCGAAGAATATTTATTTAAGTAAAATGAACGGTTTTTAAGGTAGGTATATAAATTGCAATATGTTTATTTTAATCTTTTGAATTCTCAATTTTAAATAATTTCAAACATGTTTATGAAAACAGATTATACGTCTTCCTTTATCCTTTTTTTATGAAATTACTTACATTAAAATTAATCTGTTTGAAGTACTTTCTAAAATTACTCAAAATTGCAATATTTTTCTATCAGAAAAAAATCGACATTATTTTGTGCAATAATTCATTTGTTTTATACTATTTAGAAGAGTTTTTTATTTTAAAAATATTTCTTAGGAAATATCAAATGAATTTTAAAAATATGTTGATTAAAAATATGATGAACTTTTTCTCTGTGCTAAATTTAATTTATGTTATTTTAAAATTTTGTTTTAGCAGTAGAATTATTTTTCTAAAATAAAAGATATGTTGAAATATAAAGGATTTTATACAAGGAAATATTTCTTAACTTTTTTTAACTGTATTTGAAAATGCTTATACAATATAGATTGAAACTGCTATGATTACTTTAAATGTGTGTAAAACATATTTACGTATCATATTGTGGTTATGTTTCTATTGCTTAATGTATAAATTATATAATACTCAAACTATGTTAATAATTATCCGTATGCATAGAATTATTAATTTTATACTGCTAGGAAAGATTTATTAATTTCACTTTATTTTCTTGTTCCGACAAAATTCATTCAATTTTTGTCTCCTGTTCTCACTTTTCCTTCTCGGCATCACGTGATATGCCACATGAACGAAGGAATGCGATTCTTGTCCAAATTTCCATATTGAGTGCTTTCTCCACTTTATGAACGCCATATACTTTTAGATGTGTTCAATCACCTGTCATACTGAAACAGAGTATCTATTTTTGTCTGGTATTTCAGAAATATTCAAAATAGTATGTCTTCTTTCTTTAGAGTTTCGTAATGCTTCTTCATATAAATTGAGATGACTGGATTAATGCTTGTTTCATATATTAGTGATGATACTGTGAAAATATGGCAAAAATGTTTATTGGCAATATAACAATTTTCTTTTACGTATTCTTAAGTTTCATAAAATTATTATAACTTCTGTAAGATTAAAAATATATTTATTTATTTATATGTATATATATATATATGTGTGTGTGTGTGTGTGTGTGTGTGTGTGTGTGTGTGTGTGTGTGTGTGTGTGTGTGTGTGTGTGTGTGTGTGTGTGTGTGTGTGTGTGTGCGTGCGTGTGTGTGTGTGTGTGTGTGTGTGTATGTGTGTGTGTGTGTGTGTGTGTGTGTGTGTGTGTAGATACTTACAGCAGAAATTAATCTATTGCATGCCGGAATCTTACGGTTTTTTCCTTAATTTCGAACTCCCTCTAGCTCTCTCTCTCTCTCTGTATATATATATATATATATATATATATATATATATATATATATATATATATATATATATATATATAAGCTACAGTTTTTTTTAAAATTAAATGACATGCAGGGTAAAAACTTCTTTGAAGTCTCCTCTGTTTCACAATGACAAACTGCCTATTCGATATATCAAACGATTTTATTCAATTAATAACGTAAAATAAACTTTATTCGATTGGGAAGCGTCTATGATGTGGGGTCCCGGGGCAACTGGCACGTATGCGCCTGCTTTAGTCAAGGTTTTCTGATGATATGCAGACAATAATTTTTATAAATTTATGTTTTTATCCTCCCCCACCTGAGATTTTTGAGCTTATAAATGTTAAAATGTCAATAAATAGATAATCTGACGTGTGGTTCCAACTATAAACTTTCCTGGTTTTAAAAAACTGCCAAAATATTTATTTAATTTAATTTTGCTTTATTCATTAATGGAATTAAGTGAGCGTAATTTGATATAATAAACACTCAAAAAGACAAGACTCTTTCCTTTTTAATTTGATTAAACATTCAAGCATTCCAGTTTCATAACAAAACTGGCCTTTAGAATTCATCACTTCTATCTTCCATAAGAAATTGCAATCCCTTGTGAAATAAAGTCATCATATCATCCATAAACAAGGTAACCATATCATCTATTGTAGCTTTACTTTCGTAGCCATACAACTCATACTTCATACACATGATGAAAGAAGATTCACTGATGGTAAATGACAGGAACAATTTCAGCTCATCTCCTCACCCTGTTCTATAATATTATTTTTATGATACTGTGTTAGTAAAAGTACTGATTTGGTTTTGGTCATTGTGACGAAAATATTACTTTTACATCTTCTCTTGATAACATATCGTTGTAATAAATTTAATAAAGATAAAAAAATATTTGGATAATACCGTCATATGTTTGAGTCTCAAACAAGTACAGCATGTTTGATTTCAATATGAATTCATTGTGAATATATTATGGAATTTTATCGAGGATATAGAACAAGTATTTATACAATAAATTAAAATGACAGTATAAAAATTCTTCGTTCTATATCTATTTACTCCTTGCACCCTCTCATAGTCTTAAAATAAGTTATTATAAGAAAAATATTGTTTTATGTAAGATGAAATTTGTTTTCAATTTCTCAAAACAAATTGTTTTGTTGTTGTTGAAGATATTCATTAATCAAAAAAATTTTGAGAATTGAATGAAACAATTATATAATATCAAAACATTCTCGTTATTAGCAGATATATATATATATATATATATATATATATATATATATATATATATATATATATATATATATATATATATATATATATATACACTATGAAATTTTAAAAAGTGAATTTTTCACAATCGATAGTACCCTCAAATTAATTACCGGTGTGAAAACATTAAAAAAACTAATTTAATTAAATGTTTCCTGTTAGCGTTTAATTAAATCAACCCTAAATTCTTAAATTATTATTTACGTTAAAACTTAATTACCAACTGCAGTGGAAATCGCAAATCCAGTTCTTTACATCTAAGTGTAATTAAAGATAATCTTTGATGATTAACTTTATCTGTCGTTATAATTAATTATTAATTAATGATACCAGTTGCTACATTCACAAACATGATTACACTTAAATATATAAATATACATACATTTAAAACACACAGGGTAAACAATTTTTCTTTTTAACATATATATCATTAACTTCTAACAGTTCATTCAAAATTTTGTGAAATAATAAGATATACCGAAAAAAATTTCAAATTACCTCTTCAATTAAACGAACTTATAACATTATTTTATTTATTGAAGCTGTTAAAATTTATTTTAATTCAACACACTATTGAAAAATTAATTCATTAATTTTAATTAGTTCATCATCAATTGTCTACACGAATGAACAAATCAAATAAAGAATCAATTTCCATATGTAATATCATTACATATATACTTTTTTTAGAAAATAGGATATTTCTGAAATGAAATGAGAGGAAATATCAATATACAAATGTTTTGCATTATTTAATACGTCTTACAAAAAATTTAAATATTTACTTGACAAAGTGAATGTTAGATTAAAATAATATTTAAGAATCATTAATAAATTTCAAATATTTTGACGTTAAAATTTGGCGTTTCACTAGCAGAATTAATTTAATATTTATGAAAGAAATTTAATGTGATTCAATGACAAGAAATACTTATCATTGGATTGAATCACTAAAAAAAAAGTTCTTAATATGGGATATAATCAATATGACAAAAATGCTAAACCTATCGTGAAAGCATCAATGTATTACTAATTTGTAAATTTATTGATGTAAATTACAAATTTACATAACTCAATTGATAAAAATAGTGATAATTTCAATGGTTGACAATTTATTGCTTTTTTTAACAAAATAATGCAACTTATATACAGCTAATCATGGTTTTTAGTAAGATTTTCTAAATCTTTCCAATCATACAGGAAGTAATATCCCATAAAATCAGAACATTTAAGAATTAATAGATTTTATCTGTAATGTTTCAGGGAAAAAGTATGAACTTTTGTTCAACCAGTTGTCTTATTTTCTACAAAATACTTATTTTTTTCAGTGGTGAAGTTTTCAAAATGAGAGAGAGGTAACGTAGCAATCTTGGAATCTTTGTCTGTTCAAAAATCATTTGAAGAGCATCGAAAAAGAGGCTTATGATAATATCCATATCACTGAGTTTGGAGGATTGACTTTGATAAATAAATTCTATAGTTTACACATACCAGCTGTTTTCCTACGTTGCAATCATAGTTAATACGAAATGATTTAATATTCAATTGAGCACCATACAATATCTCCATAATTTTATTTCGAAAGCAAAAGTTATTGTCCATGATGAACAGTGATTCTTCATTAATATTAAACAGCGTTTCGTTAGCAACTACATCTGGAATTTATAAAATAGTATTTTTACTAATGAAATATTTTATTTGAATATTAATTATCTTATTTAAATAAGAAATACATTTGAAGAGTATTTAAAAATCTTACAAATTGTCCAAAGGGTAAAAAAAACATATTTATACATGTAAACATTAAAAATCAAATTAAATCAAAATGCATTCAAGTTTCATAGAAATCCTGGATTTTTTAAATCGATTTTAGTAATTACTTCGAAATCTTCATCTGCTTTTAATTTATGAAGATACTTTATAATATTTTGGTATATACCATGAATAAACTTAGTTCACATTATTCTTCCCATTTGATAATGAAGTATTCTGTAATCCATTCGAGAGCGAAGTGATCTTTTCTCAAGAAAGGAATGCTCTTCATTAATATCTCGTTAGATGGCATTTTCAACTTTCATTTCTTCTTACAGCACAACTCTATCTTGTCATAAGACATTTCTTTCAATCTTTATATATATGGATTGAAGGATTGAATATATTTACTTTCCTTTATCCTCTATTATCTTCCCTAAAATGTTTTTTCAGAGTCAGAATATATTAGTTACGTGAAAAGATATTCAAAAAGGACATAATGAATAACAATAAAAAATAAGAATGATTCAAAGTAAAACTTGTAAAGAAATCAATATCTGTGAATTTGTGTGTTTACAGTGCATTGAGGTTATTATACAGTAGGATATTATCAAGGATCTGGAATAACTCCAAAGACAACTTGTAACAATACCATGGTAACTCTGAATCATATAACTAGGTGGTACTGCAAACAATGATACGAATTTCCAGCCACCTTCAATACAGAATTATACTCACAATGTGGCACAAATTTTCCCAACCCTTGCAAAAAATCCGCTAAATAATTAATAAGTATAGAATTTTCCTAGATTAGCTTTTACTGTATGAAGATCAAAATTGCTTTTTTTCCATTCACGAATATAGTGTCTTTACCTACTATATTAATTAGACATTGATTGATTGCTAAATGAATCTCTGTAACAAAGATAAAATTTCAACCCTAATCCTTTAATTTTTTACACACGATAGTCTCATCGATTTGGTGACATTAGATCGATAAGCCAAATGAGAAACTTTAACAGATCAATCATGTTAATTATATATTATCGTGTCAGAATAGAAAATATACGTAACATTCAATATTGTTTTATTGGTAACGCATGTTTTATTTTTGAACAATTTATTTTATGCAATATTCAATAATTTATCGATATAAAACTACAGTGCATGTGTTTATTCATGTGAAATTAAGTTTTTTTCAAATACTTTACTTTTCATTTATGTTTAATACACTTTAGTGATTGTTGTTGTGACAAGTTTCTGGCTGCTTATTTCTGCCAATCGAAATTGCTAAAAACAACCTGCAAACTTGTAAATACGGCTTATGAAGCAATTTTTTCTTGAGACTACCTTCTTTTTAAAGGCATATAAATGAGAAAAACATTACACCCTTCAGAGATTTTATCGTGCATGGTCCGTTCAGCAGGATGATCACCAGTTAGTTTAGATATGACTGATAAGAAATTCAGCAACTTTTGGGGGAAATTACCTATTCTGATTGGATAACTGTCTTAAAATTTTACACAAAAATAATCGTAATTTTTCTTAAAATTTTGCTATTTGAATATAAAAATTTATGTGGCCTAAGAAATAAAATTTTAACCGAATTGAGTGTTCTTATACCAATGATAAGGAATTCACATTATATTTGATTAATTGACATTTAAAGCAAGCAAAATGGTATTTTAATCAAATTAGTTTTATGAAATTTTACTCTGATACACCTTAATTTGATGATATTTTATTCTTTTAAATCATCAGATTTTTGCGTTAAGAAATATTTTCTTTTTCAGGGCGATACAATACAGTTAACACACCAAACACAAAATTAGTGTTCTAATTAGCACTTCAGTTTCAAGAAAATGTTTCATTCTTCACATACGCACTTTAATTCGCTGTCAGCTTCAGCCGCATTAAATGTGACCTAACATCTGGGAAGTTATATTCTCATTAGTTAATAATCGTTACGACATCCTTATTAGGGCAAATAAAGATAAGAGAGGTCAGAAGCCTTACAATAAAAAAGATTGTTTCACTATCTAAAAGTCATTAAGAGAGTTTAGTTATTAAAACATAATTACGTTTCCTAACCCGATGAATTGAAAATTTATTTAATGACCTTTGATTTGTCTTATGTTATCCCAAAATAAAATAATTTTTCTACATTTTTTATATTAATTTATTTTATTTTTTTAGATAATGGTGCATAAACCTTTTAATGGAATAAGATAATTTGATTTTAAGTTAAATATAGTGTAAATTCCATCTTTAAGAAATATAATCGTCAATGTACACTTAGCAAAAAAAAATTCAGCTATGTTAGCCAGAAAATATTGCTTTGTGACCATGAAACATAGCATATGAAGAGTTTTGTAAACATAATTAACCAAAGGATTGCAGTTTATAATAGAAAAAAATTTATGGACGAGTAGTAGGAAAAAAATCATAATTTCTGTAATCTGTGAAGCCAAACTTGGCAAATACTTAGTATGGTAATAAATTTTAATGAGTCAAATGAACTAGGGTAGATAATGCAGCAATAATCAATTAATTCAGTGGACTGAAACGGTTAAGATTTTTTTATCAACATGTCTCAAACGTGCAGTATTTGAGCATCATCTAGTGATCAGGCAAACCATCAGGCAAGGGAAATCATATTACCGTAAGCATTATTGTGATGTTATCATTCTGTATATAAATGTGCATTACTGTGTTGATAAATTGCCCTTGAGCGGCTTCATAGTATAAGCAATATCAATCATAAAAGTACTTTGAACTGCGATTATAAATAATCCTCTGAGCCAGCAGATTTAGATTCTATTTCTAAGTGTTACTATAGTATTCTATTAACTAACAAATGCTGTGTGTATCGACTTGTTAATATTCCTTTTCCCAAATATATATACAGTAGCCATTTGCTCTGACAGAAAAATTTAACTCTCTCATTGCTGAAAAACATATTCTTCTAATTAGACAAATTCTACTTTGTTCAGATCTCTGAGATCAAGGGATAGTGGCAACTTCTTTAATGAGTATAAAGAAATTAGACATGATTGCTTATCTATGGTGCACTTAATACAATTCCATCCTTGTCAACTTACACATGATGTCAAACAGATGGTAAATAAATTATTAAAGTTTGACTTTTTTCCTGTTTGCTCAATCTTCTGGTATAATTTGGATTGAGGTTGCTCTTTGGCAGTTGATTAAGGGTTTTTTTTTATCTACTGGTACCGAGATCATGAAGTTACCATATTACTTCGATCAATATGTTGTCAAAACAATCAGTTAGAACAATCTGTTTCTTGGAAACTTAAACTGCGATTCCTTTCTATATTTTTTATTAGTCTTTTCAAAGTCATTTCCAGTTATAAAAAGCGTCTTGAAGATTAATGTACCAAAACGGTATTCCAGTCTCTAATTAGCAGTGAATTCGAGAAAAGAATGCTTAAATGTTGCTTGCTGCTCAATTTGCACAATATTCGATTACCATGTTAATTATTTGTTAATTCATCCAACTAATTATCATACAAAACTCCATGGATCATGAATTCCATCGTGTTAATCATGCACACAACTCCTTAAAATTTACCGGCATGTCAAGTTCCATAGCTGTGTACCAGTTCTTTTCTCTGTGTGTAAGTATTTTTTGTAACAAAATATCTCAGAATCTGTATGCAGCAAAATCCGTTTGCAACAAAAACTCTCAAAAATGCCACTGCTACTAAACTCATATATGCATTGTATTAATATCCCTTTTTCCCGTTATTATGATAAAAACACTTGCTAATAAATGATAAAGGATAATTTTTTCAATTATTATATCAAAAATAAATGAATTTCAAAAATGTCTTTAACATGATCAAGATTATCTATGTATTATTAATTTTTATCATGAAAGAACATCGTATTTCTAATGTTTTGGTCTATAAATGGCAGTAAATAAAAAAAAAACGAAACAAAGGTTGAGAAATATTAGCAATTTTACTGTTCTACATAAATTCCTTTGTGTTGAAATTCCTAGTTCAGAATTTTACATTAGCAATAATGATTATCATATCTGCGTGTTGTTTTAAACAGCTTATGATCTTTTTTAGCTAACACGTTGATAAAATGTCTTCGAAATTCAAACAGTTGGGCGTAATGTTAAATATGTCAGACTTCAAGGTTAAATATAAGCATTTAATTTATTGTGTTAATTGAAAACTACTGAGTGTATAACGCTATTGACAATTAAAAGTGTTTTGAAAATTTTTTAAATTTATGTTTAACTTAAAATAAAGGTAGAACAAGGTGAACTTATGCATTTTTAACATGTGAAGATAAAATTAGAGAAGTATAAAGATTATACCTAAACTATACAAAGCATGCAATTAACCGAACATATAGCAGGTACTTCGCTAAAAAAATTTTTGATATACTAACTAGTAAACATTTTAAATGAGATTTAATGTTAATGAAACCACATTCATATACGAGAACTTTGGAAATAAAGGAAGTCAACAGGCTAAATAAAAATCATTATGAAGTCATTTTTAACTATTAATCAAAATAAAACTTTTCTGGGAGAGAAGGATAATATAGTATGGAGAAAAACATCTCTCAGTAAATAAATATCAATCATAAAAATTATAAAACACACTACATAAACCATGCTTTATTTAAATAATAACAAAAGAAAACTTCGTTAGAGTTTGTTTGAGCTATTAAAATTGACGACTTATACATTTTGGAAGGTATAATGACAGTTACTGTATTTAGTGGCATAATGCATAGCAACTTGAAGACTATTGTAACAAAATCTGGCGTGCAGACTTTATTCTCGTTTCAGAATGCCATTAAGTATGCAGTAGACTTAACACAGTAATGATTATTCTGTAATGAACACCGTCTGTTGAAGTCTCCAGCTCAATATTTGAAGTCACTTTTATGAGAAATGTGTTGAACAACATTAAAAAACAGTTAAAAAAACTAAATTTCTTAGAATGATGAGATTTCAGTTTCCAGCAAATTGACAAGAGATATCCAATGATATAGAGTAAAAATTTTGATTTAAATGATGAGTAGACAATATGGTATTATATACAAATATTGCATATTATAAACATGACAAATTGTTACATTGCATCAGCTTGACATACGATACAATTTAGAATAAAACAAGAATTTACATATTGTACTAGATTTTGTAATATTTTGTCAACGATGTATGTATATTCCGTTATTTTACTTGCGTGTTAATGGCATTTATAAGTAAGAGCTTTATGTTTTTTTTATTTTCTTAATTCACTAAACTGTAATTACACATCATTTTATTAGTTCATCAATATGATTTCTATAAGCCATTGTCTGTATTAATTTTTACCATTTGATGAGCGATAAAAATGATTACAAACACTTTACTCACTGAATACATCTACCTCAGCATTATATTAAAAAAATTACTCAAAATAAGCTCGATCGCAATTTTTTTGTAAGGTATATAGTAAATAATTTCTTGTAAACTATTTTTTCAAGTCCTTCAAGTCAATTAGAGGTTATATACTGACATATAAACGTATTTACCAATGAAGGATTATCAACGATCTTTAAAGCTTTTTTTATTAAGATACTTTATTTAGAAGACAAAACTTATACTTAGATAACTATTCGTAATTTTGAAATGCTTTATCAAAGATTTTGAATTCTAAATAAAACATATTTATCAAGAAATGTTTCGAATGAAAGGCTAAAATTTATTCATTTGCTGAATAGTAGAAAAAAAATTCTAGATTCTGTATTTTTTTATGCATGTCAACAAAACAGTGAAACTTTAAAAAGATAGTTCACCTAGAAGATTTATCTTCTCTTAAAATGAAAATTCGAAAGATAGTTATTAAGAAAGGCTTGATATCAATTGCTTCAAAGTGTTTGAAGGGAGTTTTTTAAAGGCTGACTGCTTTAAAAAAATTAAAGTACTTTTGGTTCCCAATCGTGTATAACTTTGAACTATGTTTCGATAATTTTAAAAACAATTTCCCAAAAAATCCTTCCGATAACCTTCCGATAATTTTAAATTCTCCCCATTCTTCTCTAATTCTCCCCAAAAAAAATGTTTTCTAATGCTTTCTTAGCAACCCTTGCAGTTCTAATGCTCTTTATTTCAGTGCTCACTTGCAGAAATTAACGGCCAAGTGAAACCAACCCACTGACAAACTATACGAGATAGATTAATATAAAAATTTTAATTAGGATTTTAATTTCTGATCTTTGTGTGCGTGTGCGTGCATGTGTGTGTGTGTGTATGTGTGTGTGTGTGTATGTGTGTGTGTGTGCGTGCGTGCGTGTGCAGAAAAAAGAAATTGCATTTCTTTCAGTGATGTTAGAAATTATTTCACAGTGAATGTAATTTAGATTTCCCCCAATAATCCACTGCAATAAGCTACGGCAAACATTGCAAAATATTTTGAGCTTCATTGTTATGAGTGTGAATATAATTGTGAGAAAAAGCAATCAAAATTGTATATCATTTCCCATTTTTTATTTGTGCATTTTACTAAATATACCTTTAGAGTACTAGTGAATTACTAGCGATAACCTGAAACATCTCAAAACGCACGTGAAGATAATATCTTTGGATCACATTTCCTGATAGTTGATTAATACTAACAGTCAGTTAAATTCTCTAATCCAATAGCCTGGTTGAATATAAGCGAATTAATTCATTAAATCGATAATCATTCTAATATATAACCAGTGTTATTTAGACACTGGCCCTTGATAAAATTCCGAAATTTATCTATCATGATAACATTTCACTTCACCGAAATCAGACATTAGAATTTTTTTTTACATATATCAGTAGTTATATTTCGTTGTTCAAGAGAATGCTGGTATCAAATATCTAATTACTTGCTCTAAATTCACCACTGACTTACGCTATTTTAACAAAAATCCTAAGGTCAAAGATAACATAAAATATTTATGTACTGAATACATTTCATCAAGAGTACTATACTGAATCAAGAGTACTAGAGAGCAAGAAATCAAACTAGTTAAGATATGAAACCCAGTTTCTGCGTTTAGTTTCTATCATTAAATTTATATTATTAATGCCTGATACTTTCTAAAATTTTTTTTATTCTATCTCACTGCATGCAAAAAATAAAATGTATGTTTATGCGATTAATAAGATATTCAAATAAAATTGGTTGTAGTGATATGATTCCGTATAACACGATAAATTCTGTAATCTCATTTATCAGTTACTTTTTATGATGTGTCATTTCTATATTCCTGAATAAATTATGCAGAAAATATTATGTAAACTCCCGATCTTTCCTTTTTATAATAGAAGCACAACACGTGAATGAATAATGCACACTATTAAATTCGAAGATAATTGACAGGGGACCTTGGGATCGAGTCACCAACTTCATCCCAAGACAAGCGGGATAAGAAATATTTAGACATTTATAACTTTCATACAAATCTCAGAGGGTATCACGTGATGACGTGGTGCTTTGATCTGAAGATTTTCTTCACTTCATTGGAAAAGGATGAAATGTAAGAATTTACAATAAATAGAGGTATCTCAAATATATTTTATGTCTTTTTTTTGTGGATGAGAAATGCTCAATATTTACACTTTTTGCTTTCCTTTTTACTTTTATGAAAAACCGAAATTTTTTTCTTTAACAAAAGATATAGTCTATATATCTTTTAATTTTGCCTTAATCTAATTTCAAACAACTCTTTCTGTGATATTGATGAAGTAAAATTAAGAAACATTTTGGTGTTTCAACTAGCTATACCGTTATCATAACAAAAATTCTAGTACATGTACAGTACTTCTTATGCTATACATGTGCATTGTAAAATATCAAATTTAGAAAAATCAAACTTTCTTTGCTATCGATGAGTGCTTCAAATAGCTAATAATAAAGAAGGTCATTGTAACGTTTTCTTTCTTCAAAATTACAAAAACTCCTAATATCAATGCTATTTCGACCACTATGAATTACCGATAACTATTTAAGAATGAAATTAGAAAATCATCATCTACTGTCAGCGTACTTGGTTAAGTTCAGTATATATATATATATATATATAGTATTTAACACTAAATATATATAATAATTTATAAGGTCTCAAACGTGTCCGACTTTCCTTCTCAACAACAAACAATAATTATTGTCTATGTTGACCACAAAAGTAAATCACCAAACAGTATTTTCTGCACTTCATAACGAACTAAAAGCTCTGAATAGATTGCTTTTACATTAATGTTTAATCATACATTCACCTAAAATTAACATGTGATCTTTTATATTGAGTGTGATGCTAAACTGCAATCCATTTTTTTTAAATTAAAGATCAAAATCAGGGGTTTAATGCTCACAAATAGAGAAATTTATTTCTGGCAGTCTCTTAATTGCTAATAACCATCACATCTCTCATAATCATATTATTGCTCATTCTATTTCCATTCATATTTGCAATAATGGTGCCATGTTTATGCATTGATAACTCTCTGTGGCACGATAGCTCATGTGGGCCGAGTCCTACAGTGCCCATCTCTGTTTTCCTGGCCTAGAGGCCCTGGGGTGCGAAGCATATGATCCAATAAGGTGGTCAGCCTAATACGAAACCCCAGTGTTTAGTTCCCAAGCATGCTTTGTACACAGTTTATCTACCCATTATGCATTGATAAGTGTCTCTAAATATCTTCAATGAATTTGCCACTCTTGGCAACTTAACATGCATATTGCAAGAAAGGAAACTTGAACGTTTGCAAAATCTATCCTTCTTTACCTAGATAATGGATCTATTTTGTGAACCACTTTCTATGAAAACTCCATTCAGAGACAACGTACCGAAAAAGAACATAACAGCCTCATTGAGCTATAACACGATCCAGGACCACCGTGATCTAGAGACTGCAATCTCAAGCTCCTGAATTCGATCCTAGTTGCCGCTGAGCCATGGGACATGGGATAGACTTGTCATATAACTCAATCCATTAGTGACGTCAAAGTAGGATCCAGTACGTTCCAAAGTACGATCCAGGAACACCGTGATCTAGAGCCTGCACTCTCAAACTCCTGAATTCGATCCTAGTTGCCGCTGAGTTACGGGACATGGAATAGGCTTGTCATATAACTCAATTCATTAGTAACGTCAAAGTACCACATTAGAAAATCCCAAATGCAGCCTATCACATAGACTCTCTAAATAGTATTTTTAGAAACTCCAGTATCCGGACGACAGCAAATATTATTTCTGATTATTGAACTTTTCGTTTCATTTGCTATCCGATTTCAGATTTTCATTGCACTCCTTATTTAGCTCCGTTAATTTAAAAGATTTAAGGTAAGGAAGCTTAAAAATTCGAATTAAATAATATTTAGGCAGAGCACTTTTTATATTAACTTCAACAGTTAAAATAATTTCAAATTGCTTAAAAGTCACAATTATCTCCTCAAATATTAGGAAATCAATATTTTTTATTGAATTTAAGAATTTAAAATAGGAACATCTCATTCTTCAAGTGGCATTTTTTTATAATTTTAATATTTAACAATTTATAAGCATTTAAAAAAATCAGCAACAATTCATAAAAATATTATGAAACCAGTTATAATTTTTATTTATCGAACAATTCGTCTAAAAATTAAGAATAAATTTTAATAATGCTAATAAAACTCTACAATTAAGATTGATAAAAAAAAAAGTTAAAATTACAAGGAAAACTAAAATTACATAAATAATTCTTTTACATTTATTCAATGTGCATGAAAAATAAATGTATTTCAAGCAAGTTATCTAATTTAATATTTTATTATGTAATTAATCATGACATACTAACACAACAATAAATTAGAACAAAACTATTTAACTGAAAATATTCCTATGTAAAAATGTGTATATATATATATATATATATATATATATATATATATATATATATATATATATATATATATATATATATATATATATATATATATATTTGCTTTTTTTTGTTTAATAAAAATTGACCAATAAATTAATACTAATTAATTTAATATTTTCTTCTTTTAACAAAAAAATGTCAAGAACAAAATCTGCCATATTTTTTTAGTTACTCATTTTGCAGAAAATTATTTTAATAAGCTCTATTAGCTATCTAGCTATATACGTCTCAATTTTCAACCACATTTCAAATCATTCTCATCATTAATTTATGATTCACTAAAATCAAATTAGTCAGCTACTCAGTTCCATGAAGGTAAGCGAACAGAAACATTCTTCTGTTTACAACGCGTGACAAAACGAAACTGCCTAATTAACGATACGCAAAACTCTTTTTCTCTCTCAAAATGATCTCCAATCTGAAATCCTCTCGTTACCTGTAGCATTCTGGGATGTATACGCGCATGCGCTATTCCTACCAGAACAACGCGAGATATTTCGGGTTACGCGCCCTAGCAACTGCGAAGTTTCGTAGCTACTTCTGCTTGTTCTCTGTACGCGTTTTACTTTTTCCCTCCCCGCAAAAACCGGGGCCTTGGAGTGAACGAGTCACGTGGTATACTTTAGTTGCCGGGGTCTATCCTCGCGAGTCGCTTTCCGCTTGGTGACTTCTTTTTTTTTTCTTTTTTCTCCCTCTTTTTCTTTAGTTTTACCATATAACTGGTAGAGTAACAATATTTGGCCTGTTATGCTTTTCTTGGCGATGTAAATTTCTGAGTCATGTTGAACTTAATTTTGCACCATTTAATCAATGCAAAATTCCTGTCAGATAAATAATGTGTACATAATATTAACGTTACATTTTAAGAAACACAAAATTTTTTACCCTGATCCTTAGTGCAAAAAATTTTTCCGTTATCTTCCAAATTTTATCTATTAGAAAAGTTAATACTAAATATTACTTGTATACTTTACTGAAATATTTGTTTTGTAAATTTTTGAGTTTTATTTTATTAAAATAATTTATCCCAATTTCCCTTTTTATGAAAAAATATCATAATCTGTTTTTAAAAAATGTTATGCTGTAAACGAATGTCGTAAAAGTCATGATTATAAATATTCAATTTCATTAAGTATTTAAAATGAAAAAACAAATTCATAGTCAACAATAATAAATGGGATTTGTGTAATAATAACATTTATCATAAATGGGATTTTTGTAATAATAGCATTTATCATTTTCAATCAGCAGCATATTTCGTTATTTCAAAGTTTAAATTGGAAAACTTTTATTGCATGTATATATTATAAGACAAAATATCGACTCACTATGTAAATTAAGATTTCTAAATTAGTTTTAATTTTTTACAAGACTTTTTCAGCCAAAAAAAATATTTTCTTATCAATTTAAAATCATTTTATTAACTTAATTTTTTGTTTCATAAATTATAAATCAAATTAACATTTTTCGCTTTGTATTTTCGTTCGTAAAATGAAATCAAAAAAAGTTTTTTATCTTCAAACTTGCTTAACTGGTTTAATAAATTTATCCTGCTAGTACATGATCTAAACTTTTCGACGCTAGTTTTAATTTTATAAAAGACGAGTTTTTATTTATTTTTTTATTTTTCGTTTTTTTTTTTACTCATTAATAATTCTTATATTTTTATCCTGTGCTCAATTAATGACTTTTTAATATGTATTCTCTAAAGTAATGAAACTATATCGAGATATTTGGTGGTTTCTCTTTATAGAGAGAGAGAGAGAGAATCTATTAATTACATTTTCATTTTTGATTCAGATGTTCTTTTCTAATATTTAGATTTCGTATTTCTTTATGTATATTTCTATTAAAATCCTTTTGAAAATTTTGCTATTTAAATTCTACAAATTTAGTTAAAGTATTATTCAACTAAATTTGTAGAATTTAAATAGCTACAAATTTTGACTTATTTTGGCTTAGTATTGATTTATATATATTTCCGTTAAAATCATTTTGAAAATTCTGCAATTTAAATCTTACAATTTAACTAAAATATCATTTCTAATATTTTGATTTCGTTTTGCTTTATGTATATTTCCATTCAAATTATTTTGAAAATTCTGCAACTAAAATAAATAAACGCATTTATCTATAATATAATCTTTTTCATGATGGTATTCTACAATATAAAAACTGGGCAGAAGAAATATATATAACTGTTTTAAAAGTAAAGTGCTAAAAAAAGTAGATTAACTTTCTTTGGATAAATTCAGTCCATATATATAACTTCATAGAACATAAATACTAAAAAGAGAACATTAATTCTAGGCAATCTGAATCGAAAAAAAGCTTTCATCTATTCTCTTGTGCTAATAGATGAAACAGCTCAAAAAATAATGATTTGCAAATGCGATTTTTATGGCATTAGAATAACATCATAGGCCTATAGGAATATCCATCTAAAACGACTTCTAAACCGTATAAAGATCTAACTCTTTTTATCTGAAAGCAGATGACGAAGTCGACGATTAAGTGGACTACTAATATTCGCCAACAGAGAACGTTAGCAACCTTATATTAGCTCATTTTTATGGTGCTTATCAGTTTAATGTTATGTGGTTTGCCAAGTACAAAACTTTGAAATATTCCCCAACACAGAACGATATCAGCCTTAAGCTAAATAATTTTTATGGTCCTAATCAATATGATGTTGTGTGGTTTATCAAGCACGTCGGCCTATGGAGGAGTGGTTAGCTACCCTATCTTTGAAGCAGTAGGTTTCGAGTTCGAATCAAGGTTCGGACATGAATTTTCCTTTCTCTCTCTCTCTCTCTCTGTTTATCCTTTCACTTTCGGGGCAAAGATGGTATATTCACTGATGCCCCTCTCTGTATAAGTTACCATCACTTACGCCTGTTGTAGTTCTGACTGGATTAATCCTAAGATCAATCGGGCGTTGCAAGAAAAAAAAGTTCACCAAGTATAGAATCTTTCTAATATTCGCCAACACAGAACGATAACAACCTTAAACAAATTAAATTCTATGATTCTTATCAATATGATGTCTATGGGATTTGACAAGTATAAATCCGTTATGTTTCATTTATAAGGACGATGAAGTTAATAACTAAATTATTTCAGTTATTTTTTTTTATCTTGAATAAAATAAATTTTTTTCGGTATTTTGAATCAAACAATCAGTTGTTGTTTTTGTATTCAAACAAGTCATGAAAGTTTCGAATTTAGAAAATTTGTATAAGAGTATTTTCGTTTTTAATTCTGATATGGAATTTTTTTCCCTTTGTGTATTTCCATGTAGAAAAGCCTTCAGTTTTCAACCACACATCTTTTCTTCAATTTGTCTTTCATTTAAATGTATTTAATTAATTTTAATTTATCAAAAATTAACAATGTTTCAGTACCTGCGATCAAATTATTCTTGAATATCAGTTCGTATGTGATGCAGAGAAATGATTTGCAAGTAATTTAATGCTTGTTCGCTTGCAATTAAATAATATAAAATTATTTTAAGGCACTTTACTATATCAAAATTCTTTTAGTGCGATATTTTTTAATTGTGAACCATATTTTATGTTGCTGAAGAAGTGACTCAAAAAACTCAAACACGCAAATTGAAGGTTAATTAGAATAGAGGAAGTAACCTTGAATGAGAAAATTACTACTCTAGGTTGGTTGGTTTGTTTGTCGCTCAACGGTCATTTTTTGCACACGAGGGCTAATTAGACCGGGACCTACGATTTAAAGTGGATTCTGAACCACTACAAACATCCATGTCCAAGGTGGGATTCGAACCCACAAACTGTTGAACAGAAGACAAGAGCGCTAACCATTCGGCTGCCAGCTCGGCTTACTTCTATAGATTTGTCTGTTCAACACGCGGTGATGTGACTTTTCTCAAACTATTTTGTAGTAAGTTACGTCTTATATAACTTTCTTACTAAATGAGTTTCGTAAGAACCAAGGAACAAAACATTTTACTGTAAACTAAATGAACAGTTACTCATTCTTACTGTAAACTAAATTAGTTTCCAGTATGTTAAATATACAATTGACTAATGAAAATAGTATGCATTTTAACTTATCATTAAGCTGATTAAATATAGAAAAATTGAATACATAATGAATAAAAATTTATTAAATCTTAATTCATAGAGCATTTCTTAAGACTTTTATCCCTCTCACAGATGCAAGAGAGCAAATGAAATTGTTTTTGCATTTATATTCACACACTTGTCTTTTTCCTCACTAGTAACATTCAACAGGGATATAAAAAAGGGGAAATGCATTTTTTTTTTCTAATTTATCTCTGAAGGGGTCCTTCAGTTACTCTATCAGAAAAGAGAGTTCTTATTACAAGGACATAAATTTATCAGGAAAGCGATAGCGGTTGTTTTTGCTTTCAACTTTCTAAAGAACGAGTTCGATTCGATTTTTGAATATATGAAGAGTTTAAAAATAAACTGATATGCAATTTTATGAAGTTGCTTGTGATTTGTCCTTGTGTGTTGTGGTGGTTTTTATCTTAAGTTTAAAAGAGTTTATTCACGTGGCATTTTGCATTTTTTGAAGTTAATTCATAGTAAGTCTTATGCTCTAAGTATTGTATTCCTGAAATACCTTATTAGGATTATAAATCTGCAAACTTGCACTCTCATCCAGCTAAGAATAAATCAAGTTGAGAAAAAATGGATTTATAAAAATAATATAAAACATTCCTGGATAATACAAAAATATATGAACAAAATAAAAATATGCATTTCAAAGCAAATTGCACGATTCCAACGATTTTTTAGCAGAAATGAATTTGCATCTTGTAAAGCAATAAAATGAAAGAGCAATCATCAGAGAGAGGAGTCATCTCAATACTAAGCCCAAAATTTCAATTTATTGTAATTTAATTTAAATTGATGTCCATGATCTCTATATTGTGATGCCCTTGATCAATTGATGAAAGGATCTATGGCTAGAACAGATCGCCCTCTAAAAAAATTTTTATTGCTATTAAAACAGATCTTAAGATCTAAAAGTCTAATATTACTTAATCTTGAAGATCCATAGTTTTAAATTGCCCTAACTTTATCAATAACTCGAATTCAAAGGGTTTTAATACTTAAGCATAAAAAATTAAATGCATCAGCGGCAACACCAAAGGAAAGATAGATAAAAATTGAAAAATTGAGTGTTATTTAATTATATATTATTTGTGTGGTCATTTAACTCTAAGTAAATTACTAAGCCAACCGCAAAGTTCTTTCATTTTTTTTTTTAATTTATAACTAAGTTGAACAAACCACAAATGATATTCTTCGTTGCTGGGCTAAACTTAAAACAAATAAAAAAGGAAATGACAAGTGCGTTGTAAATTTTATGTTCTTAACATTCATTTGAAACCCTTTAAGTATACATATATACTGAAGTTAAATATATTTAATGTAGATATATGTAGTTAGGAAAATAAAATGAAATTAGAAATTTATCATGAAAATAATAGGATTTTATATCAATTTTGATAAAAGCATACAAATTTACGATTTTATAGACTCGTAAAACTGCTCTATACATCAGTATGGTCATAATAGTCAACATTCAAATTTTAAATCTCAAGAAATGATAATGAAAAGTGCATCTAATCATTATATTATTCTTGCAATACTTGAGAATTCTGCAATTCATAGTTCTCCCTCTGGTACTGACGTTTCAAGACAGATCCGAATGCATTTCTGCTTTTATTGAACATGGTGAATCAGTTATATCTGGTAAAACTACGTAGATCAATTCTTCACATAACCAGAGACTATCATTCTATGAGAATAATAGATTCATCACATTAACTATAAAACTTAATATATAAAGTGATAAAAGAAGGATTTTACATCAAATGTCGATCTCGTCACTTTACCATTGTTAAAAGCTGCATGATGAAAGAAGTTTTGTACTCATCAATCGATTTATATTATCTATATTCCCACCACACCGTTTGATATATATAATGATGTGATCAAAAATCTATATATATAGACAAATAGTTAGATACACAAAATTTATTCAGGAATTAAAAAATTCATAAAATTACAAATGAAAAACGGAATATTGATAGGCGGAAATGTTTTTAGGTATACATCAAATTTTCCTTCAATGCTCTGTATATAATCGTTTCCTACATTTAAATATTTGTAGAATCTAGGCATTAGCTTCAAAATCTGACATATCCTTATTGCCGCCAATTCTTTAAGCCATGTTGTTCCTGCATTTCATTTCATTTCAAAAAGTAGAATGATTGAGGCAAATCTTTGGTTAAACTCTAGTAAGAGTAAGAAAGTCTTTCAGTCTTTGAAAAAAATTATGGAGTACAATCCAAAGGAGGAGTAAAATACTTAAAGGTGGAATTGGTCTTCAGTATGATAACGATTTCTCTCACACTGCTACAACAACTCAAAAATTATTGGCTCAGTTCTGAAAATAAATTTTTGTTACTCTTCAACTTTTGACCTAATCTGAAAATGTTGCTGGGTGATAAACATGTTGATAATGTTGAAGACGTAGAGAATGTAAGGATTTCTTGGTATTATAGACAGTCGGCAGAAATTCGTAACCAGATTCAAAATTTCTTACACGTTGAAAATAATTATGCGTAGAAGAAATGCAAGCTTTAACCAGAATTTTTTTCAATAAATATTACAGTCTCATAATTTATTTTTAATACTTGGACTACTTCTTCTCATGGATGAATCCTGAAGACTTCTTCTTCTTCTTAGAGTTGGGTTTGTATGTCATTGGGCACCTCTGCTTATCCTGAAGACTAGTATTACTTATAATTTTTGAAGTTGCTTGAAATGTTATCATTGGCATCATAAACTTGAAAAAAAAAGTGAATCTCAAATGCTTATTTGGATTTCAAAAATTTGCGGCAAATCCCTGAATGCGATACAAACACCATACTTTTTCTCGTGTTTGTTGCATTGAGAAGTTTGAGCGATCCAAGTACTGAAAATACTGCTAAGTAAAAGAAAATTGGTGATTAGAAAAAGCTGTTCTAAAGTTTTTTGATAGTTTTCTTCAGAGCACTTTCTCAATAAAAAGTATCTGAAAAAAACTTTGCGACGGATTCACAAATGCCTGTTATTACCTTTACAATATAAGCTATATGCTATCCAGTGTCAAACCACATGGCAACAAGTTTTTTCTCAATATTATTTCAACTGATCTATTTACAATACTTAAGTACATATATTAATTTTTTTCAGAGATACTAGACCAAATCTTTCCTCGAAGGAATTAGGCTGAGTTCTTTGAATTCTTGGGCTCCTTTTCGATTCAACATTCATTATTCATTATTATTTAATGATTTTGTTAGAAATTATCTCTACACGCGCCGTCTACAATATGTGAAATCTTTAGAAAAAAAATCAGAGCAGCTTGATCAGTTTTCCTATCTTATAGATTGTGCCAAAATTAGTTGCCAATCTATGTCACAAAATAAGCTTAGAATTTTCTTTTTTTCTCTCTTGAACGAGATAAAAATGAAGTAACTCTGAAAATCGGATTTATCCTGTTCCGAACGGGAAATTACATGATTCACGTCACGTGTTCGAGAAAAAAATTAACTGGCTAAGCTTGATTTGGCAGCAGATAATACCGACTTTCGATAATGTCGAAAAAGATACAATAGTGTCAGATTATACAGTGGATAAAATGCTATATTTAATATTAGATTGTATTATAATTGCTTTGATCTTGCAAAAAGTACTAAGAAACTGAATTAAGTGGTGAATTCTAAGTTTAAAAATGTCTTTAAATGGCACAGTTCATCCTCTTGAAAGAATACTCTGTATAATTCATTCAATATATTTTTAGCCTTATATTGGACGAATTTTATAAATTTATATATCAATGTTTCCAATTTTTCAATATCTCGGTAATAATATTTTAATTTTATGAACTGCTTCGAAATAATCTGAGTTATATGCTTTTTAGCAAGTATATTTTGCATGATTAAATACTGTAATTGCACACTAAAATATTGTAAGCTATTCCGTATATATTCTTACAAGTCCTATGTGATACAATGAGAAGTTTGATAACACTCAATACTTTTGTATATATGTCCTTGAATTTAAACATAAAACTTCTAAATGCAAGAACAAAAATATCTATTTGGGACAGGGAAGGCAGAATTAACTCCCAAAATTAACATGATTGAAAAAATACTTTTATTTGAAGTTTTAAAGAATATTCTATAATCTAAAATAATCAATGTGATTGACAAAAATCAGTGATGAATTATAATATAAATTGTATGCTATTCGCCGAAACATGAATTTGGTGCCATGTTTATTTATTTATAAACATATATTCTTGAAAATATGCAAAAAATGTGAAAATGATTATTGTTGAAACCATGCTAGTTTTAATTTCAATCATGTAAAACCAGCTGAGACTTCAGATTGTTCAACTGGATAATAACTATAAGACATTTACTTTATGTCTGTGAATATGGAGGGATGTTTAAAATAATTTGTTTCAATGTATAATATCCTCTTTAAGATATAAGTATTATTCCATCACTATTCCTGAATATCCGGTGGAAGTTTATCGCATATCATCTACTGATAAAAGGATATCAAACTGCCTGTAGCTAACTTCGGTAATATCCACTAAGAGAAGGAGGCACTCATGGGCGAGAATCTTCGATTTTAAGGCCACGTGAAACATTCTAGTACGAAGAAGACACCATTTGATGAGTTTTGTATATTACAAAATAATTTTGTTGTGTGTGCTATTTTTAAGAATTCTATTTTGAAGCTATATTTGATTTAAATATTCTTTTAATTCTCATTTTTCTGTTTAAAAATGATTTGTTATAAGAAAGGTTTTTCCTTCAACGGAATGTATATTTTTAATTATTTCTATTGGGATCTTTTGGAATAATGTCTCATCTGGGATAAATTGATGGAAAAGTTCACCGTTTCTGGCATGGATTGTTTGAGGCAATTGAAATAAAGAAAATCAGGAAATAATTGCGTGTAATATATTCCTTGGTCCACACAAAACAAATTAAAATTTTTTTGTACCCCTACTTTACTTTTTGCTTAATATTCACGTTAAATATTCTTACCATATTGTTGGCACATCATAAGAATTTTTTGTGATATCTTCTACAAAATATCAAATTACTTTATAAGGAATTATCAGGGTGAAAACCAGTTAATCAAATATAAGATATAGTAGTGATTCTCAAGCTTTAATTCTTTGTGGTTCTTTGAAAAAAAAATGTCATGTACAAGAGCACTTTACACTTTGCATAATAATAAAAAAATAACACTTTACTTTCATTGAAGCTAAATGTGATATAATATATATAATGTAATATAATGAAATAACATTGAAAATCAGAAAAAGAATAAAAATACTTACACTATATTTATTTAAAATAAATTATTCAATTTTCAAAATTAATTTTCATAACTATAGATAGTTCTCTAATAATTTTTTCAAATATCAGTGTTTGAATAAAGAGCATTTTATAATGAAACCTTGAAATCTAACAGCTTATCATTAGATACTTTATAAAATCTCTGGCAAAGTGAAATTATGATGAGTTGTTAATACGTATGTATCCCTTAAATGCTCAGTAATGTTTTAATCAGTCAAGAGGTCTGCTGTTTCATCACAATATTCTTCCAATCTTTTAGATACATTTTAGCTGTATGGATAGCAACATTGTTATTTTGACATGACCATGACTTTTGCTAAGGAAATTAAATCTCATCGAAAGAATAAGCTAGATTTTCTAACACAGTAATCAGATTTTATATTTTCAGCAAAAATTAAAAGTTTAGCAGGATACTACTAAATCTACTCAAGATTATAGTTGATTTATATAATGCATCAAATAGACGAAAGAACAATTCTTTGGGCACTCTTGTCACATAAGCAATATGTAGTCTGAAACAGAGTAAGTACCATTTCATGGAATCAGATTACTTTCTGCCACTGGAATAAGAACCTGCTGAGTACTTTCGCTACCATTAAGGTTCACATAAAGGCATTACGTGATATCAGCAGCTGTTTGAGCATTGGCACTTTGCCATAAATGATCGCAACACATGTTCCTTTAAAGCGTTCGAGATAACGAGATCCTGGAGATGGATGCATAAGTCGCATGTTACTTATGAAAAAGATCAGTTGCCACTTCGATCTATTATTTCGAACAGCTGTTGATTTCTATCAGTCCAAGAGGAATTTTGTCTATTGTTGCACTAGGGAAACAGTAACTTAGTTCCCTCATATAGCACTACTAAGTTCTTGCGAAAACAATCTTTTACAATGATAAGTAACGTATTATAGACCTTTTGGAATGTAGAATGATATTCCACGATATTATGGACAGCTTAACAGTTGAAAGCTATTTAATTTATTTACGTATCACCCATCAATTTCACTTCCTAGTGCACTTTTTATTGATAATGTGCTACAAGGAAATACCTCCAGAAAATTTCCAAATATTCACTCTGCCAGACATTTGACGGTGTGACATAGGAAAGGTCCCACTAATCAACTAGTGTATTTGAAAATGAAAACTCTGTTAAAATGATCTTCACAACACTTTTCAAAATGTTTTATAGTATACGCCATTATATTAAAGAAATAATTATATATATAATTTTAAATTTGAGACTATTTGTTTATCTTCTGCAAAAGTTTTACAATTTTAAAAATTTAGGAATAATTTTTACTGAGTAAGCAAAAAATTAATTTTAGTTACCACAAACAGATGGCGCTCTAAAATCCGAATTTATTTTCTTGCCAAGCCACTATCAAAATGTAAAATAAGTACATGTTACAAAAGCACATATAAAATTTTAAATATTCACCATAAATGATAACAAAAATCAAAATCAGTTAAAATATATTTATTAGATTACTACATACATAAAAATGTATAATCAAAATAAAGAAAGTAAGTAAATATTTTACAAATAATAATTCAATTTTTATTTCATAACTGTCAGAAATTGGCGTAAAATTTCGTATTATTCGAGAGCATTATGTAAGAACGATATTCTAATAAATATTTTTCTTCTTATAGATTCTTAAAGTGAATTTTATTGGTATTGTTATTTTTTAAAGCAACCTTAGTTCTGCTTTCAAATATAATTAATAAATAATAATTTTCCTGGATTAATCAATGTAAATTAATCTAGCTACGAATATTCTAAAATTGATATTACTGAAAACAAGTCTTATTAGCATTGAAAGAGTGTTAGTAAAAATAAACAGTTTTATTAATTCAATCGCATTAAAATAAATCGTAGTAATTTATCTCGATATTTTAAAAGTAACTAAACAGCAATTAATGCGTTTCCTGGACACATCGTTATCAATTGCCAATTCAGTAAGCTATAAAATCTGATACAGAGAACAGTTCATACTTCGCAAAGCCTGGCTTGCGGTGAGATACAACACGTCAAAAATCATAACAAAAAATTTACCCTCGTGTTTATCTTGAAGTCACTCACTCAAGGTCAAATTTATTTAGTCATTAGTCAAGTCTTTTCGCTTGTTATGGTTAGCGCATTTGTTTGCTAACAGATGCCGCATTAAGTAATGGTGGAAAAAACGAAAAGTAGAGATTTATCTTTAATAAATCATAATGATGGGTTATTTATAACCCGAATTCTAAAAATTCCTGCATGTCAATTCCAGAGAATTTTGCAAAAATGAAAGCGTTTAAGAATAAAATTTGTAGTTTCTCTGCTTGGAGCATGAAAAATTTTATTTAAAAAAATAATTAATTTATTAACTTTTTTCCTCGGCCTTGTGAGGTGCAACAGTTAAAATTTGGATTAACGGAATAAATTTATAATATATAAAATTAAATGCTCTTTTGTATGCACAATTGATTTAAATGTATTCATTTTGTGCAACTTTAATTCAAAATTTGTTCGTACCAGAACATTAAATTATAAGTTCTTATTAAAAATAAAATTTAAAAAAAATTCGAGGAAAATAATTTAAAATTTAAAATGTAACTATATTTTTAAAGTAAAAAAAAATTATAAAAACATGAAAATATCGGGGGAAAAAGTGGTAAAACCACTAATGAAATAAGCTGACAGAAATGAACATTTGTTAAAAGAAATGCTTATCCAATGAAATTATAATTTTTGAAAACTATAATTAGAAACTGAGCAGTCTATAAATTTCCTTCTCTAGTGTAGTGTTGAGAGGAAGGTGCCAGTTTATGTGTTACCTTCGTTACTAGTTAGTAATTTGAAATTAAAACCTGAAAGGCTATTTTTAGTTGCTTTTTCGTCAATATAAATTGGTAAAAGTAAAACAGCATTAATATAGAGGAGGAAAGAGTGCAACCTCAGGTGTCAACTTCATCACTCAACTGTGACTCAAAATCATGAGGGTTTTGATTGCTAGTTTTCTGGCGGTCGAAAACGTATCGAAATAACCTAATCTCTATTAGAATCGAACTTTTTTTAAAGGCAGCAGCTTCTAACGACGTTGTTAAATAATTCAAAAATATTGCGTGTTTCTTTCATTTGCAGAAAAAAAATTATGCGTCAGGTTAAATAAAATCTTTCATAACAAAAAGTATAAAAAGCTATATTAAGTTCTTGATGGTTAGCTAATCAATTTATAAATTAATAAAAGGTATAAGATTCATCAATTCATACGGAATTTGTTAAGCATCTATAAATAAAATCCAATACATCAGTTGCACAAATGATATATTTTGTATAGTAAGTAGAAATTTCGGTGAATATTTGACCGTTTCTCAGATACTGATATCATTCAGCCATGGCGCTTAATATCGAAAATTGTTCCAGGCATATCATTGTCAGCATAATAATTATTCCTTCATTAAAACAAACTAATTTTATCTATAAGCAAGTTTGAAAAGAAGATTTGCTTGCAATATTGATCCAACGTGTATACAGCCATGGTCGCTTGGAGAAAAGTGTTTTATTTTCGTTTCTGGAAGACTTGATACTTGATTCTATACTTAATACTTGATTCTACCGAAGATTGTGCTGATAAAGTCAAGGCATGGTGAAATTTTGTGGTACGTTAGATTAATAAGCTAAATGCATGGCAATCTAATGTCCTTTTTCTGATATAGTGTAAAGGTTTTGAAGATAGGATACCAGATCATTAAATGATCATGATTAAAAATTAAGTGGTAATTTCTGTGTTTAACGATTGCACAGTATATGCTATAAACAATTAGAAACATGAGCAATACACAATTAAAAATGTATGCAATAAGCATAAAAAGTTTACTACTTAATGGATAGTGAGACCACGGTTGTCTGGTGGGAAAAGGTGTTCTCACTACTAGGAAGTAGCAAGTTTTATACCTGAACGAGCCAAAACCCGTCGTGCTGAATGTACCTTTGTAAGTTAAATATGTTTTGTGTATTCAAATGTCTTTCCACTGGTTAGGAGTGGAAAGGATAAAGCCAGCTCTGGTGTGGATTTAATTTCTTGCTTGTGGTTCAAAATCACGAAGTAGTTAGCAAAGATTACCTTCTTTAACTGGCAGAAATAAAAAAACCGGAAACGCGAATACAATAACTTACGTCAACCGAGGAGTAGTACATGTTTTTTCCTCTGAAACCAGTTTTCTATTGCAAAATTTCTTTGAGTCCAAAATAATACACTAACATTTATACAACAGTTATCAAACAGTGCTTAATCATAGAATTTTTCTGTAGTGCTTATTATTACTTTTTAAAAAAAATTGTTATCCGTGAATTGATATGAATATTCTTTTTTTTTTTTTCCAATGTGATGTGACTTTAAAAAAATCTAGTATAAAGCTCCAAAAACAATCATCATAATTTATTTAAGACAACAAAGACACAGACGCGCTTTTTTATACATAGTTTTGATTTTATATTTAATTTTTTCAAGAAACAATATCATATTCATTTAATTGACACACAAATGAAATACAATTTATAACACTTGTGTTATACAATGCCAGGTTGTAAGGATTTCCACCTGTAAGCGCTATTAATTTAACAAATATAAATGAAAATATTTTAATTATATAATTTATTTAAAGTTTTAATCACTTAATTTAATCTTAAAATATATTTAAAAGAAAACAACAAAATAACAGAAATACAAATCTTTTATTTACTTAAGATTTAATCAGTGAAAATATATATAGCAGTTACATTGGCTATAATTTTTATGCAAAAATAGTTTCATCAAAATTGTATTCTATTTCTAGGAGCTTCGAATGGTTATTGTATGTATTATTTTTATCAAAGCTTTAAAAAAGCATGCGTTCTAAAAATTATATTCTACTAATGAAATATAGCGATAAATAAAAATTCTTCACTGAGGATATTTTAAATGATAAAAAATTTTAGAACAAAAAGCAGAGTAACTAGAATTCTACTCAGAATTTCTTGCTCCCTTATCAACAGAGAAAAAAAGATAATTCTCGTAGCGCTGCTTGGCGATAAATTTTCGTCCTCATTTAGGCGAAATTCTATTTGCAGTAACCCTATCCACCGGAGGAGAAACTGAGAACAAGAGAGGAATCCATCCATAACTCTTTTAACCGGGGAGTCAGATCAACGTGTTCGCACTGATTAACAACTGCTCGTGTACTCAATACTGGAAAATTTGACACCGCTGGCATACCGGCTAAATTTCGGATTGCAATCAATTTATACAAGTGATTTATCATTAGGATTACGTTTAAATTCGTGTGCCTTTCAGAAAAAAGATCTAGTATAGTTGTGGATTTTACGAATTTTTCACTGTTTGGATTTTCATCTTGACTGTACAAGAATAAAATACTATCGTACTTCGTTCGAAGGAAAATCGTTTATTGTAAGTACAACTTTATTTGTATACAACTTGATCATTAATTTCAGTTTTGCTCTAATTTAAAGGTGAAAACATTAGCTCTAGTATATTTGATTTTTTGTTTATGTTTGTGTTTGACTGGATTGTATACCGAAATGCGTTTTCTGCGCAATTATAAATGCTTTACCTTTTCCTAGGTGCAAAAACATGTGTCATTTTTCAGATCCATATGTAGTGTCTGTCACTAATATTTTTTTTCCCTAATGATTTAAATGAAGTCTGCTGACGCGTCACTAGAACAGTATATCAACGTTTAGTTTCGTTTTTCAAGTTATACTTCTGAATTCACGTGCATTCGATCAACACCTGTAAATCATGCAAAATATAAAAATCTATATTTAAAAATAGTATCAAAATGCAAGTAAATTGTATCTACCGTTTAAATTTTATTTTAAATTAAATGTGCAAATAATTATTTTAACTGTAAATTTATTTTGCTTTGTATAATTGGATTTAATATGAATCGTCAAATTATTTGTCATGTAATAATTAAACATATTGTATTAAAGAGTTTATTACATAAATTAAGAAATGCAGCATTGAAAAATTTTTGTATTAACTGTCACTATGCGAATTATATTTTTAATATTTATAACAGATTAACATATAAATTTAACAAGTTGTTACTAATTAAGTCTTTCTTTTACTAAAATTAAATGGCACAGTATTTAATTTCGTTAATTATTCTAACTTTATGTATTTATAGTTTGCATAATTCACATCTGCTACCATGTATATTTTTTCAAATAACTTAAATGCTAATGATAGTTATAAAATTAACAAACATTAGCATTTCTTAATTCTTAGATCCATTAATTTTCTATTATTATAATTTAAATCTTATTTGTTATTTAAAAAAGTTTAAGTTTTGTTAATGCAAAACTTAATTGATAAAAATGATTGCAGGATTTTTTATAAATTTTTACCTAAAAAGGCAATATGATCACTATCAAGATCTTAGTGCTATATAAACATTACATTTTTCTGATAATTTATTTTAAGGTAAATAGTAATATTTTACTCTAGGAAATTAAATGGTTCAGAACATGAAATTTTTATTTATTCAGGTGTCAGACCTGTAAGGCAAGCTATTTCTTTCCTCTTGGAAAAATTATATTTGCATTGGTGACAATTTTCTGCTTTGTTTTAAATTTGTCTTTTATGCAGTATTAAGTTAGAACTGGTAGTTATTTTCTTATTAATATAGTGAACTGTGTGAATGGAAGTAGGGATATCTGCGAATATTAGTATTATTTATTTGCAACTGAGAAAAGTTCCTGTTCTAATCAGAGTTATGTGATGTTTTTATAAAAGTTATGTTATCAGAAATTAATGGGCAATTTTATTTGCTTAATAAAATCCTTTTATTTTTAATTTTACAAAACTCAAGAAATATTTAAAGTGTAAAATTTGTATACTGTAGATTTACATGTGTATCTGAATCAGTATTTATATATAGTACAGTTTAGTTATGTTGGTAAAAACATATCTAAACTCTACTGCATATCTAAACTTTACTGTACCTTTCTTAATTACTTTTAAATTTCACAATTGTTTCCTTTTATATTTTATCACTAAATCTCAAAATTTTCAAATTTTATTTAATTATTGTTTTATTTTTGCCGATATAAACGTAAAATTTAATATTAATTTAAATCTTTTATATAGGCTAAATAATATAGTTTTTATAGCTAATGATAATAGCAAAACAGGGTTATGTAAAAACTGAGGTAACCTGCTCCAAATCTTTGTTTGTAATCCCATGGAAAAATAAATTATTAATAAACATGTTAGCCTTCTATTAATATGTTGTTTAGTTAGAAATATCTTAGTTATTGTGTGTGATCCTAAAAAAATGAGGCATTTCTTCATTATACTTATTTTTTAAATATTAGAGTGATTATGTTAAATAAAGTGTGAAAAATACTAGACATAGTTTTATCAGTAGCATTAATGTGTCTGCAATATGTATCTAGCTTAGAATATATATATATATATATATATATATATATATATATATATATATTTAATAAAGTATTTAAATTATGCTATAGTTAAATATGACTAAGTTTTCTTTTGTTACATAAGCTTTAATTTTTGACAATTGTGAATGGTTGATTTTAGAAATTATTTTTATAAAAACGTTTTAAAATGAATTTCTTTCTAAAATTTTCCCAGCTATTAATTATATTGTTCAATAAAGATAGTAGTGTTAAAGTTTACAATTATTTAAACTTTCATTAAATTGTCATTAAGGCATTAAAATAAGATTTATATAAAATATTCATTGAAGCAACTAAAAATATTACAATTATAACATTAATTACTTATTTTTAAAACTAACTTGATTGTTATCAAAATTTATTCACTGCATTAAAAATTTATAAGAAGCTACTAAAATATAAAAAAAACCCAATTAAACAGTAAATTCTGTTGTGGCAAAGTATATTTGTAATCAAATACATTATGCAAGAAATTGATTGGAAGTTATAAATGGTTCAAACAATTTCACATTTATTTTGATAATGCACTAATAGTGAAATTTTGGATTTTCTTTAAATTTAAATGTGCCAATTATTTAGTGAAAATAAGTATCTGGGGAATAAGGATAGATTATCATAGCTTATGGTGTTCTAGTGACTCTCATTCAATTAATAAACCAATATGAATTACCTACCATTTAATTATTTACTGTTTTTTATTTTTTAAAAATCAATGGAAAATGTTATTTGCTATGAATTTTTAATTAAATTTATTTCATATAGGAATGCAGTTTCCAATTTCAATTGTTCATCATTTGCTGTTCTTATTTCTCTCTCTCTCTCTCTAAACGTAAAATAAAATAAATGGTATATTAGAAATAAAAAACTTCTCAAAATATCGATATAATTTATATTATATTCAATTTTGTAAACATTTGTCAGCTATATATATATATAACACTTACGTAAATCACGGTATTAATCCAGCAGTATTTTTTTGTCCATAATTTGGCATTAACAAAAGCAGAAGTTTTCATTTTTTATGTTGGCTGTAGTACTTTATAAATATGTATATTTTGTGAAAAGTAACTGAAATTACATAACTATAGCAAATGGCAATGTGAAAATATTCTCCACTTAATTTCATTGCTTAATGTGCGTTGAAAGATCAATTTCCGCTTAAAATATTTTGAAAATAACAAAAATTTCTGTTGCAGTTACTTTTTAATAATTTATTAAGCTAATTTGAATGCTATAATTTATAATGTGTTCAGTAATTTTTCTGCGTAATTACCAACTCCCTATTTAAACGAGGCTCGATTTTCTTAAAATTCTTCAATTATTTCCCATTTTCAGCCGAATACAGCAGCTCTTTTGTGATTGAGTTTAAATTTGTTCAGTTATTGCATTGATTCGTTTTTATCAGTTTTGCATATATCGGCAATTTTTTCCGACCAGGAGTTGCGATTCGCTTGTATAAATGATTTTCGTGCTTTTACTAGCGAATCGCAATTTGCTTTGATGAAGTATAACTTCATGTATTAACTTTTTTAAATTTTTTTCCTTGTGAAAGAACTTTCATTTTCAAGAGTACACAAAACGTTAATACATTGACTGGAATTCTCTGAATTTGCAATCCATTTACATTGACTTTATTTAGATTTTAGTATCAGAAAAATGTTTTCTAGTCTCTTGGTAATGGAAATTAAAGAAACTATAATTTTAATTTAAAATACATCTGGTGTAATATATTACAGGTTGTATATTATGAACTAAGTTAGCATTAATGCCGTTTTAGAGCAAAAATTAAATTTTGTTGTAAATATTACACTATCTAATTTACAAAAAGTAATTTAGTAATACATATTGATTCAAAAGTATTACAATTTCACTAAATCAGAAGTTAATTTTTTTAATATAATTTGAAAATTTTATTTAAATAAAAATGTATGTATATTAATATGTTAATAATATGTAGGTTTAGTTAAATCTTATTGTAAAGTTATTATTTTAATCTTAAGTATCAAATTTAGACTTGTTAATTTCGAAAATGGTTAAGATTTTGAACTATTTTAATGGACATGTTTTGAATTGCGGATATATATCTTAAAGCTTTAATTTGTTAAGTGTATTATTAACGTTAATGAATAAAAATAAATGAAGTAGAAAAATATTAATAAAAGAAAATTTTAAACTGACTTTGTAAATAATGTTTTATTCAGGGATTCATTTTACTCTTCTATAAGGAAAAAATAGTGAATTATGGTTTCAATCTTCAAAATTAAATACCTTTAAAATTTTAATTCTGAGTAAAATAGTAATATATTTAAGTACTATAATAACTCATTTTTAATGTATTTTTTAAATTCTCAATATTTTTAGTAAACAAATATTAACTGTGCTGAAAACTCACGAATTGTTTCCAAGCAAATATGATTTTTACTCACCCTAAATTTCCACCTGTCAAAATTTGTCATCCTCTGTCTTAGAAATAATTTTTATATTGATTTATTATAAAGCTTTTCTTATCAAAAAAAAAAGTATATGAAAATCTAAAAAACGCAATTTCTTTTTTAATATTTATACTTGTGAGCGATTTTGTTCTGTTGGTGTTATTAATTGAAAGAAAAAAATCTGATTGTAAATCTTAATTATATTTCTACCTAACATTTAATTTACATCTGTAGCTAATATTTACATATAGGTTTTGTAGCTTTAGTTTCAGCTGTAATAAAATAAAATGTTTTTCATTTTTTATTTGCAACTTGTGGTTATGATTGAGATGTGACTTTGCGTTTATAAGCATGAGAAATTACCATCAAAGATAAGTTTATATTTTTTAGTATTTCAGAAATTAACATATTGTAAAAATAACATTGTATTTTAATAAAAACAAGTTGTTTTTAAATTTCCTAAATATTTTGATTTAAGCTCAATTTTTTCCTTAATTTCATTGGATGCGAATTGTGAAGACGAAAATAAAGATAAAATAAATTATTTTACTTATAACTTGCGTAGTTATAAATATTGAATAACGTTTATCTTTTTTGTATTGTTAAAACAAAAACTTCAACTATATAAGAAGCATCTTTTGAGAATGACTGATATTTCTTTTCCCTTTACCGTTAGGAATAATTATTTTTAATGGGTAATTATTTAATTGTTTAACTCTATAAAATTTATTTCTAATAATGGTATAGAAAGGAAACTTAAAATCAAGGCTAATTCTTATCATTAACCTTTAAATATCCAAAGTAAAAAAAATTACTCTTATAAAATTATTTAATCTTAAAGGTAGAATGCAAATGTCAATTACAAGCTCAAGAAAAACATTAAACATGACCGTCATTGCCGTACATTGAACGTGCATTTGCAGATATTTAAATTGGCATCATTCCTGTGATTTGATGCCAAATTTCAATCCGTAAAAGTTTAAGTTTCCTTCATTTGTTTTCATTACGGATGACTGAGAACTATATTACTTTTACATATAAAGAGCACAACTAATTTTTGCTTGAATATCAAAAGAGTATACATGATTTAGTATTGGAAAACGATTTGTCATTAAAAACAAATACCAATGCTCTTAATTAGAACATAATCGTATTTACTTCATCATGCTTATCCAGATTTTATTGTATCAGAAGCAGCGAACATAATTTCACGAATTGTAATTTATCTAAAAAAAAAAATCTTAATGTAATATTTTCACTCATTATATAAAAGATACATGGAATATGTGTGCTTTACAATTTTTCACGTATTTGTCATCAAAAGAATACGCAGTAAAATATTTTTCTTCCTATACGGTTAGGCCCTATAGTTATAAAAGTTTGACGATATACTTAAGTTTAAAGTAAATTTTCATGCTTATTTTATGAGAGTGAAAAATTATTTAACAATTACAGTAAAAAAGTGTTCTTGTTTCTTGTTAAATGTACAATTTAGTACAGTGTGAGTGTTTTGTTCTGTATTTAATATCTAGTGCGTTTTTATAGACGGAAAAGAGTTATAAATGAAATTTAAATAAATACAGAATTTAGGAACTTGCAAAGCTACTCATATATAGCACTTTCTTTTTTTGATATTTTCCCCACATTATAAATAAAAATATAGTATATAAATTAGATGCATATTTTACGAGAAATTTAAATTTTGCACGAAATAAATTATGAATGAACAAAATTTACTTTAAAGTAGTTAAAAATTTTCTTTCAAAATTTAATAAATATTAGAATAAATTCATTGCTTATAATTAAATTTTATAAGTACATTAATTATTGCAAGAAAAGTAAAAAAAATATGTATATATTTAAACACAATGCTAAATACTTTCGTTTAGTTCACTTGTAGGAAAAAAAAAATTCTCGAATATTAAAAGTAATAAGCAAAAAGCTTTTACTCTAATACTGTTATAAAAATAAATGAAACTACTCTATTAATTTTAATAAAAGTTTATAGAACAAAATAAGTTATAATTTTTATTTTCCCTAAATGATTTTTAGCTGTTCCAACATAACTTGTCATTTTTAACCCCAAATTCTGTTTATTTTATTCTTATCTAATATATCTTAAGTTATACTGTGGAGAAACTTTTATTAATTAAATACAATATTATCTTATTCTAACATTTAAGAAAATGTTGGTTATTGCATTATCTGTTGCTTTTGGTAGCAGAACATTAAGTTGAGGTCTTAAAAGTACATTTTGTTTCTTATACCATTCATTGAATGTTCTTTTTTTATTTCCATGCGTGTATGAAGTCATCAGTCATTTCCTCTGTTATATAAGAAACCAAAAGGCGATTTCGAAGAGCTTTACTTAAATAAAGTAGTTCGAAAAGACAAATAGAATTTCGTAATCGATTTTTTTTATTTTTTATTGACTATTCTTAAATGGGTAGTGAAATTTGTTAAAGAACTCTCCAGAACTTTAAAAAGATCGATGTAAGGTTTGATGTTACTGTATTTTAAATTATTTAATATGTGTATTTTATAATGGTGTAAATTTTGTAAACATATATGTAGTATATAATGTCATACATACATTAGTGCAAAGTAAAATTTCTTGTCTGATAAGAATAAATAAAAAATCGAATAATTTAAACTGCGCTGGTTATATGCGGAGAAAATAACTTTAATTATACTTAATTCCATTTAATCATAATTTTTTATTTATTTCTACAGTTTCCATGACTTCAATTTATTTTATACAGTATACAACTTGTGTGTGTGCTTAAATTTTATTAATGTTAAAAAATTTTTTTTGAAAAAGCATTAAGTTTTTCATAAACAACTTATGTTGGGAATAATGTGTTACAAAATATTTTTATACTTATTTCGAATCTAAATAATTTTTTATACTTATTTCTGTCACAAATTTCTTGTGCATATTTTTTTTCTAACTATATTCCTTAGAAAAATACGATTTGGTTAGATTTAACTTTCGCAGTACATAGTCGGGGACACACAATAAACATTGTTTTATTCATTTTGTTGACTAATTGTGAAAGTTTTAGTATTTTCCTTTTCGAAATTTGTAAAAAAATTTCTTTTCATAGTTAACTTTCATTTTTTATTTAGTAGTCTCATCTCAGTTATTCTAATTGAAATTTCTTGTCATTTTAATTTAAAAATTCCCAGAGTATCAGTGTAATTAAACTATTGAATTTTAAAACTTCCAGAAAATATTGCATGCAATGTTACATTTAATATTATACTTTAATTGTTTCAGATTGCATTTTTTTAAACTCAGATTTCGTTGCAAAACAAATTATTCTGAATTAATTTTAATAATGATTTCTGTTCTTCAAAAAGATGTTTCTTGTGATCAATTAAAAGAAAATTTAAAATCGAAACTCAATTTTTTTATAAAAAATTCTAGAAGAATTTATTTTTATGTGCTATATTTTATAAAATATTACATTCACTTATACGTAAATAAAAGACGTTACCGCGCGTACATTAAGAAATGTTCCAACTATTACGTAAGCATCTTACTGAGTATTTATAATTAACTAAATATTTCTCAGAGAAGAAAAATATATCGAGATCTTGTTATGTTTAAGTAAATTTATTAGAGCCATACGAACTGAAATGAAATAAATCGTAAGAGGTAAATTAACTTTTTCTGCTTCCTTCACTTTTACCACGCTTATTTCAAGGGTACTCTTCGGCTGTTCAGATAGTTGCATAAGATTTTTACAGTAGAATTGACAGGGAACCTTTTTCAGTGATTCTCTTCATAAAATGAATTTATTTCTTTATCAACATAAAATATCTTATAATGTAATTTTTATTTTAATACCTTTCACATGAAATATATATTATTATATGATTGTTTTTCGTTTACAAATACAAAATAACAGCGTTTGTTTCAACTTAGTCCGCTGGGCCATTGTTACAATTATTTCTAGATAATATTATAGCTAGTTACTGTTTAAAGTTTCTTTTAATGTACAAAGTATGAAATATACGGTATAATGACAATTTTATTTTGGGGATTCGTTTTAGTCGTGATTTAATATGTATAACACTGTGCATGTTGTATGTTGAATATTTTTTATTCAATATTTAGTAATTGTATTTGTAATAATCGTGTATCATGTATCTGTGGAATTAATATCGCCATTTATATCAAGATTATCGTATACTTTACATTCGATTGTTTCTAATAAATTTAAAATTCTTAAGTATGTTTATATAATTGAGCTTTTCATTAATTAATTAAAAATTACTTTCCCCTGTTTGAGTGTGTTTTTTTTTCAGGGAAATGGTATAAAAAATTACGGTGTGAATTTTGTGCTGAACATTTTAAAATTGAATTTGTGGTGCATATAAATGTGATCTATAATTGATGTGAGCTCCAGTGGCTCAGTAGCTTCATGCCGCTTCCCGTAAACTCAGCAAAGTGAAGCATCATTTGCCGCGGGCAGTGGTTGGGAGGGTGACCACGGTGTACGCTCCTTCACTGGGTTGCTGGAACTCCGTGGGTTGGGACGTGTCCACGTTAATATGTGACGTCCAAAGTCCTTCCGCTGGTGTGGCGTGGACGTGGAGAGGAGGGTGCCAGCTCAGATGTGGCCTCGTCACCGTGGTTCAAAATTACGAGGCACCTTAAAAGGAGCAAAAACATACTTTCACCTTCGTGGTGCTCTGTTCCAAACGAAAAACGCTCTCTATTGACTTAATTCGCACTGTCCAGCTTGGCTTGTCCAAGTGTCATAAGCAACAACAATAATTGATGTAGTAAGAAAGGCTGTTTTACATACCTTTATGATGTGGGGCAGACTTGAGGAGAAAAAATTAAAACCTCCCAAATAAGTACTTTCGTAATAACTAAACCCCACCTTAAGCATATCGTTACCTAATGGTAAATACACGCTCTTTAGTACGAAAGGTTTGAAGCTCGATCCAGTCGCTGTAGAACGTTGGTGATTAGAATGAGTTTTCTAATTCTAAAGCCTGTCCAACACAGATGGTAAAGGTTCCTGAAAATTGAAAAAGTAATTGTTTTCGTCTTTTCTGAGGTTGAAACTTCAAAAACCAGGGATTTGTTTTAATAAAATTCATTCATTTCGATAAATATTTCGTTTTTGCTTTCGATAAAAGCATCAAATGATATAAATGGCGAGGCTTTCGTTCCTAGCAATACGTAGATGTATTAAATCGAACGGGAAATAGTACGCGTTGGGATTTACAAATGCTGTACGGCAATACAGAACTGATTCTGTGTTCGTCATAATTTCACGTACTCCAGAGTGCGAACGAAAGTAATTAATTAAAGCGTAAAATAAGTTCTTTCATTGATTCATATAAGTTACAATTTTATTCGCAGGTTGATTTGAACCAATGAAGAAACGGCAGTGGGAGAAAGGCGCGTGATGCACACATTCATGCACTCGTGCAAAGAAGACCGATGTTGTTGCCATTGTGGATCAGATGGTAGATCTTCCTTCCATGTGCCTGGTCAGTGGATCTACACTACTTGTCGAGGATCTGAGCAGCTCGTCAGTAGAATGCCATTTGAAAATGCCATCTGCCAAGATGTGGTGAGTGAAGTCAAACGATCTGTTTCGGTTTGTCCCATGTCATTGATCTGTTATTTTGTGTGCCATCAATTGCTGATTAAAAGAAATTAGTAGGTTTTTATATGTGCGATTTGTATTTGTTAAGTATTTAAAATGGCTCCGTGTTTTAACCAGAGTCACGATTTAACATTGAATCCTTGGCAGACGGTCAATAATATTTAACTTCGGTTCAACAGTTCGTGGGTTCGAATCCCACCTTGGGCATGGCTGTTTGTAGTGGTTCGGAATCTACTTTAAACCGTAACTCCCGGTCTAATTATCCTTCGTGTGCAAAAAATGACCGTTGAGCGACAAAGAAACCAAACCAAACCTTTGGGAATAAAGTAATCAAGCGAAATTTTGTTAATTTTTATGTGACCACTTAATTTTAAAAATTTAATAAAAAATTGGTAATTATCAATAAAAAGCGAGATGTATAATTGAAAAAAATTATTGGCAATCAATTGTACATTATTAAAAATGCTCAAATGTAGCAAAATAACTTTGAAAAATCGAAGATGTTTCATCCTATAATAAGTTTAAGTTATTTTGAGTTGTCATCATTGCATATGTGCGTTCTTCTAACGTGACGCAGTTTAAAATTACTGTCGAGAAAATCCGGGAAACTAAATTACGAAACGCTTTTCGCCGTTTGATTTCCTGGCCAAATTCAGAGCCGACTTGATAAATTTCTAAATTAATGAGAAGAATATACTTTTTTTATATATTTTTAGAAATATTTAAATCGCTGTGAGAGTTTACTATGCTGTGCATGAAAATGTTGGATACGTGAAAATTTTCAATATGCAAATTTTATTAGTGTCCTGCCAAAGTGCATCTTGCAGCTTTTCATGAACTGTGTAATACAAATTGAAAAGGTACATCTGCACTTCCTATTTTGCTCCTATCCAAACAGAACCATACAGTTCCGATAGAGTAAATAGATTTCCGTTTAATAGTATACTGTATTAGAGATAATTACATTCTTGTATTTTCAAGCATTTCCTCACGGAAGCAACCAACTCTTCCGGTTTCAATGATAGTCGCTGCTGCTGCAAAGAACTAGATTGTCCTTGGACCTGGTGCAGAATAGAATCAAAAATAAAGAAAACGTAAATAAAAGAACGGGGTTTTAGATTATGTCTTTGCATCGCCCCGCTGCGATTAGAAAATAAAAAAGTGATATTCCATCGACCTTGAGATGAGTGGCGTGAAAAAACAAAAATCCAGGAAATGCTCGTTTGTGAGTGTTGGCTGCTATTTTTTACTCTGCAGCTATTGCGCTTGCGCAATTTCGGACACACCTTAATTGAGGAGGAGACTTGTCGGATGTTATGTGTCGCACTCTCCTTATAACCCTTGCTTTCAGAAATTTCGTATGATTTGTGATCTATTAAACTATATTAAGACTCTTAGGAATCTTTCATTGTATATAGTATGTACGCCCTTTTTAAATGCATTAATCCTTACCTATTTACATCTTTCAAATTTATAAAAAAATTTTTTTTTCTAAATGCAGTATGTATTTCGTTTAATTCAAGTTTTGAAAAAACTTTATGCACTGTACGTAACGAAGTTTTTTAGCAAGTATACTGTAATGCAATAATGAAGTTTTTTTTTTTTTTTTTTACATTATTTCGCCGTAGATCTTACGTTGTTTTAAAAAAATTATCTTAATTTATAAATTAAGTCTTAAAATATATTTCGAAAAACTATTGCAGTTTAATCAAATTGTTTCACTGATTAACTTGTGATTAGAAATTATTTTAGGTCATAATTTTTTGCTTTTTTAATATTTTTCAGTATAAGTAATGCAAGACTTCTATATTTTAACCTATGTAACTTATTCTCACTTTTGAATTTTTCCTGTAAGTGTACTTAACTGTACCAAAGTAATTGAAATTATTACTTTAAATTTTAACGAATTATATCTAACCTCTAATTTGAATAGTAGATAATTTAATACTCTATAAAACGGTGATTTATTTGTATTAAATTTAAATTATAACTAAATAAGTTCTTTGTCAAATACAACGTTTTTACTACATTATCAAATATATAAATATTCCCTCATTTCACCAATAATCTGGAGTCAATTGCTGGCGTAAAAACTAAAGTGTCAGTGGACTCCTACGGTATCTTTTTGTACTTGGGACTATCCCGAAATTTAGCGAAGACTTCGAACCATGATGACCGTTATCTATTCTAATTATGGGTAGTTTCAACTATTTGTTAAGTAGAATATTTTTGGAAACTATCTTCGCCTCATTTTGCCTTTCTCTCAAATGCAGACCGCTTCTCAATTGAGTTGTAAATTATTTAATCATAATAAATAAAAATCTTTATGCTTATGTTTTCTAATTTGAAGTTGTATGCCTCATAATTATAAGAAATTTCGAACTTTATCCAAGTAAAGGCAGCATCTGTGCATTCCCTTGCTTAGCAGCAATTACAACACGTCATTAGTTCTTCGGTAAGTTCAGAACCAGCATTAATCCATTCATGACGAAATCTCAGAATTCGAGCCAACAACTATTACCTTCTACTTTCACGGTACAGTAAATTCGAGTTGCAGCCTCTTAAACGAATGGTTTCTTTTTTAGTTCTTTCTGCTGTTCTCGGCAAAGGTAATGAAAGTGAGTGGCGCCGTTACGAAATAGCGAGAAGGAAAATTTCAAAAGTTGCCTGAGTTTTTAGGAAACCTTAACAGAGCCCAATCAATGGAGGACGTTGATTGCAGGCGATCAGGAAGCCTTGAAATTCATTCAAGCCTCAGCCTTTTTTCTAAAACCTTGTTAGAGTAATTTTTTTTTTAAATTGGGAAAATGGCTATCGTCAGGAAAGTTGGTCTCATCTACTACTGGCCAAACTGTCAAGGCGATCGTGTGAAGGAAAGGCACCACTTCCGCGTATTCTAGCACCTGTTCGCTTGCTAAGTAGTAGCTGATGTAATTAATTACTAGGATTAGGAGAACCGTGCACACGGATTATAATTGGAACGCATTAATTGACCGCAGTCAGATAAAGAAAAAAGTTCTTTTAGAGAGTGCTCAAAGGGGGGAAATGACCTGCATATCTTAAGTTTTAACTACGGGTTTCTCCCTACATGCCACTCACCACTCCAATGTTATCATTAGCTAATTTAAATAAAAGTTTTTCTTTTTTTCTTCCGCGACATGAAGCGCTTGTGAAAACGACTAGTTGCTGTCGTTAATTTCTTGCTAGCTGGATGAAAAGGGGGTTTTGTAGCCTAGAGTTGTGGAGGAAACAAACCTGTTCTTGTAATGGGTGTTAGTTTTGTGTAATTACTTCCCAAGTTTAGTGGGCTGAGACAAGTGAACAGACCAATTAAAAACAAGATTCTCAGTCGTATTTCGCCTGAAACACTCTTCATTGGTCTATTTTAAAAAGTCTAGTAAATGAGGATTTAAAATTTTTTTTATTTGTCAATTATGGGGAAATTTTAGTTTTATACAATGATTATATGTGATATAGCTCCCAAAATGTTGAATAGTTTTATTCAATAAATTATTGGTGCTTTGATGGATGAAGTGAAAATCATTTGAATAAAGTAAAGCAATTTTTTTAATTACTAATAAAAATTATCTCACACGATTATGCATATTAATCCATGCGTCGTACCATTAAATTAAATCTTCAGCATTGTGTATTTTAAGGAAATGAACTTTTTGTTAAATGACTTTATTCTTTATCTTTTGTGTGAAATTTATTAATTCTAATTTAATGTATTTTATTTTGAAAGTCAATAAATGTTTCATTTGCTGTGTGTGATCAATGTTAAAAAACTGAAAATTTATCAACGTAACTGCTGATGCTATCCGCTGTCAATATCTGCTATTTACTTTTTCATAAGGAATTATTTACTGTGTATATACTTTAATAATTTTAAAACTAATTCGATCATGAGTAATAGTAACCAAAATCTACCTTTGGAAATTGAATTTTTATCACCGTTATTTATTAACAATTAGTAATTTTTTTGACTGTTCATTTTAGTATCCCAAACCCATTCTATCTTTGGCTTCGAAAAAGCAGACTTATTTAAAGTTATCTGCAATCATTTGGAATATATTGAAACAGAATAAATTACCAGTTTTTTCCGTCACTCCTCCCTTGAATAACTGGCGTTCGACGAAAGATTCCTATCACATAACCACGTGACCTTGCTGTAGATATCTTTACTGCATATCAATATTCCGGCTGGAACTGGTTATTTTATACCCCATCCCTCTTTTACTGTATAATATTTTAACTTGTTTCTCCAATATGCACGTTAATTTAATCATTTTCTTTTTCTATTAAGAAACTCTAATTTTAAATTTATAATTCAAGAATTACGGAGAAATTATCTTCTGGATTGCAATTTTGGAATTGTGATATGGTTTGGTAAAATAATATTCGGTTCAATTATTGCGCTTCTCGAAATAAAACTTTTGTAAAATAATAAAACCTCGAAATAATTGATATTAAACAAATGTGTATATAATAAATTATATATATCTCAACTATTTTGAAATTGAAAATTATTTATGCATGATGTGCATTATACATTTATATTCCCTCTCAATAAAATTAACACAAACTAGTATTGTTGAAGTAGTATTAATGTGAAATTCTTAGGTCTAATTACGAAAATTCGCACTTTCTTAATATTCAAGTTTGTTAGTTTTAGACATTTTCAACTTATCGTTAAATTGTACGAAACAAAAATAATGCGATGCATCTGGTAATTCTTCTTGAAAAGAAGAACTTTGTTTTTTGTTTCTGTATCAGTTTTTCATTTCTTTCACCTGCTTTCTCTACTGGAATTGTGTGCTACATTGCTGTTATATTTATTATTTTACAATTGTTCAAATTGAAATATTTGTTAGACAAATTTCACTTATTCATTCATTTACTTGAATTTTATTATTATACTTGGTATATATCATTTTTAAGCTAAATATTAAATGATTTAATTTTTTCTATGTGAATTTTTATAGTTTTAAAATTTACGAACGAAATTCGGGAACGTTTATAATTTTAATGTGTTAAATCCCACTCGCTTTAACATTGAATGTTCTTTATCGTATTCATTCTCAAATCCTTGCATAATATTGGCAAGCCGCTCTATTTTGTCAAGGCCATTGAACTGTCAAATGAATTGCCTTCGTTTCTCAAGTTTGTGAAAGATTAGATATTCCGTACGTTACGCTTGTCAAGAAAAATTGAAATTTTCTTCTCTATTTTTGCTTTGTAGCCGTACTTAAAGATTTTTTTTCCCCTTTTAACATTTACTCTCTGCTTTTAAAGCCTATTTTATCTTCTCATTGATTTATGTGCTGCCCCAACGCGAGCAATGGTAAAAAAAAATGAGCAATGTCCAAGGACGGTTTCTATCGCCCTCAGTTGATTTGTGAACACTTTTTTTGTACGCGAGTAGCTTTTATCACTTGGCAGTGAACTTTGACCCCTCTTTATCTTGGTCACTTCTCTCCGCGCCGCAAATGGGTCGCGTCCCGCCACTACCTGATCCTTTCAATCCTTTGATGCCTAGAAATATGCCCCACTCGTGGATGGGTTTCTGACTAGAAGTGAATATCCACCGCTCGAGTCCTTTTCCATCTAATTTCTCCATCTGCAAAGGTTTGATTTTTGCTCAACTGAAGTTTTTTTTACAAGTTCTTGTTTAAGATATATCTGAAGTGGTTATTGCCGATTAGAATCGGATCTGATAGCCTAATTGTATTAGTTATCGCCTAACAGTTTACATTTTATCCGCCTCCTGATTAGTTTCTATTATGTTATTAATTAAATATTTGTTTTATGTAAATTAAAGTTTTATTTTCAAGTGGGAAAAATATATTGAAATTATATGATTAAATGTTTCAAAATTAATTATAAGAATTTCTTTTATTAAGAAACTGAAAAGTACATGATCAATTATTTGTACATTATGTTGGAAATAATTGTTTGGATTTAATTTTGGGTAGTTTAATACTTTTGATGAATCTGCAAATTGTATAATTTACCTACACTAATTGTTTAAAATAAAATTAGTTATGTATTGTTTAAAATAAAATTAATTATAATTAAAAATGTATAAATTTTTTAAAAGATAAAACTTTATTTTTCTTGTACAGATTCATTTTGTATTATGCTAAGGAAGTAACAAAATTGCTTTTATGAAATTGAGATTTAAAATTCCCTAATGTGTTAAAATTAATAAATTTCAGAAAATGGGCATTAAAGAAGAATTTTATCAGAAAGCCATATCTGCTGGGGTTGAACATCTAGGCTGTGGTGCTGTAAGTAAATAAATTATATTTATTCTACATGTGTATATTAATTTCTATAAATTTTTATTAAATGTAAATATCAACAATTTATTTTATGATTAAAATATTGTCACAGGTATTTTATTAAACCCCCCTCCCTCTTTTTAAACAAAATTTAAGAGGTACATAATGAAATATATGTATGTCCACACTTATGCTTAATATTATCATTATGAGGAAGGTGTAGAGAGAGTAAATTATATATTATGGGAATATTGTTTGCAAGTTCATTATTGAATTGTTTGATAAAACATTAATAAATCATTTATTTTAAGTGTATAATTTTCTATCCTTTTAATTTTTTTAGAATCCATTGCAAGGGAGTGCAATTCTTAAAGACAATAGTAAGTACATAAAATTTCTTCCATCCTAAATCATATTTTCAAAATAAACGATGCAATTTTTATTTTAAGGTATGGATTAAATTAAAATCTATTTTCTTCTCAGGTGTCTCATCTGGAACACATTTCAAAAACGGTATTTCATCCTTCCTGCATTGCGAGAAGTGTCATTTGTATTTTCACAATTTGATGCAGAAAAGCCACATGTGCCAAGGTAAGATTAAATTACTTTTTTAGACAATTAGAAATTATTGTACACTTGTTTATTTTAAAATTCTTTAATAAAAAAATAAGTTCATGAGAAAAATTTCTTTAAATATAACTTTAAATAAATAATTACTTAACTCTATGTAATTGTCATGCATTTTAAAATTATTAATTTTTTCAATTATTTGCTACATTATAAAGAAATTTTAGTTAAAAGGAATTTCATTATTTATATTGATGGATATAAGCTTAATTAAAAGTTACATTTAATGAGTAATATAAGTTTTATATAGTGTTATCATTTGTTCATGTTTATACTATTTATTACAAGTAAATTACTGAATTTATGCTGTGTATATTTTCTATGTGCTATTAAAATTTATATGCACACATTTCAATAAAGTAAAAAATTTTTTAAGATTTTGATAAATTAAGTTTTTAAAATATTAAAAAAAAATATGTAACACACAATTTTTTATGCAGTTTGTGGACACTCTTCCCACAGTTCCAGTAGTTATGATGCTTTATGTCAATCTCTTGGAAAGCATGAAAAGAGTTCTTCAGGTTTGTGTATTTGATATTGCATAATATTTTTGTTAATGTTTGTATATCTAATCTTTTTTTTTTCATTAAATAAAAATCTTATTGTATTTTCTTAAGCATTAGTTTAAAGCAGTTTTATTAAAACCATTTTAAACAGCTAGGTTCTTAGTAATGGTAGGTGATCATTTTTTGTAAAATTACTATCAATTAACGATTAATATTAGAAATTACCTTTAAAACACACTAGTATCACTTTTATTAATTTATCCAAGCATAATTCAACTATAAAAATTCAGAACAATCAATTATGAAATATAATTTGACAGAATATTGATATACTTAAATTATTAATCATTACAGACAAAAGTTTTTGTGTTGAACAAAAGCAGCTTTAGGCTTAAAAATGAAACTAGAGGTGCAATTCCACTCTAATCCCAGAAAGATATTAATGTTATATTGAATGTAATAATTATCATATCATTGATAGTAGTCATTTCACATAAGTACAACTCGTTTAAATCCAACCATCCATTCAATCAGTTACATCAGTAAATCAAACTGGTTTTTTCTTTTTGTCCCCTTCCATATTTAATTCTGTTTGATTAGATTGTGTCCTTGAAACCACTTGTAAGCATGAGATGCATATAGATGAGGCATATGCAAGGTCAATTTTTTTGCTCTTTGTACCTTCCTTAATCCTTGCTAACTGGTGGCTGGTAGAAGGGGATTTTCTGATTATTTCAATTCCTTTCTATATATAGTTATACACATGTTCTCAAGGTCAGGGATTTTAAAAAATCATTTTACTAGTGTTATAAAATTTTCATTGTAACATTAGTAGTTTTGTGTATTTTAGGATTTACTTATATATATTCTGCAAATAGAATTATTTCTATAATTTTGTTGACTTTACCTGAAGTATTTCTATCAATATAATTGCTTTTTAGTTGTCATTTAAATTTTTCAAAAATATTTCCTTTTTAACAAAATATTTTTCACAAAGATTATCGATATTAATTCGAATTGTTATAAGCTCTTTATTCTTTTTAAAGACAAGAATTTAGAATTAATCTCTTTTTTTTAACTGTAGTTTCTTTGGGACAAGATTTATCTCAAGAATTTAATGTTGCTGATCAGCATGCACCTACACTAGTCTTAAAGTGCATTCAAGAAATTGAAACACGAGCAAAACAGTCCACTGGTAAGACTTCTATTTTATAAAATATGCACTCAGTATTTGATCTTTAGCAAGTGCCAATATTCCGATTTTCTGTGTGTTTTTTCAATTTTTTGGGGATTTATATTATAAATATATTTTTCTAGTGATATTTGTAAAACTATTATAATCGAATATTTTAAATTATGTTTTTTACAATTTTCTTAAACAAATATATGGGGCTTCTCTTTTTTTTTTAAACTTTTAAATTGTTTGAAATATTTTATGTTGTAAATAACTATCATGTATAAATTTTTATTAAAAAAAATTTTTGAACAGTTTTTAAGTATCCATTTGAATTAAATTTAATGTATAATGCTAACTTTTTATCTTAACATAGGTAAGATTATCATACTAAATCTTATTACAAATAGAAATCTGTAATTTTTACTTTGTAAAATAAAGGGTTTTGTTTCCCCGATATATGTATCATCTTTTGGAATGAAATTTAAGATACAATTTTTTATTTACTTTACAGATATTGATCTTTATTCAGCATACAAAGTTTCCATTCATAGTCACAATCTATTGCAGTTCAAACAAAGACTTCATGAAGGTAAGGGCATTTTTGCTTACTTAAAGTAGTTTTACATTCTTCAGATATTGATTCTCTTAATTATGTGTAAAATTGTGAATTAACCTCAGAATTTGTAGTAAAAATGAGAAATGCTTTTTATAATTATTATTCATTTGATGACATTCTTGAATTCAAAAGGAAATATGTTATTTTGTGTTTTAAGCATTTAAATTGTATCGTGTTAATATTTTCTTTTTATTATAATTTTTTATGTTGTCTGTATATTAACATTGTAATTACTTCACTATAAATAAGAGAATTTTAGTTACATTTTCAATATAATTTGGTATTTACTATACTATTTTTTATTTTACTGAAATATTGCGTATACTTTTCAGAATCAAAAAATGCAGATATCAAAAGTTATCCTCTCAATCTCATTGCTAGTGCCTTAATCAAATACCTTCGGGAGCTGCCTAATCCTGTGATACCTATTCAAAGCTATGAAAAATTTATTGATGCCTCCAGTTAGTAGACTAGTTTTATAAAATATTACTTTGATTGAAATATCTATGATCCTCATATTTAAATATAATTTAAAACTGTATTATTTTATAATTTAATGAATATGTTTAAATATCCAAGAGAATCTTTAAAATTTCCATGGAAAGCCTTTATTTAATTAAAACATGAATTATTTATCTTGATTTATTTAACTATTTTTTCGTTAGATGCCTTATAAAGGATGATAAATGTTAATTTAGTGACTAAAATCTTAAACTTTTGTAGTTAAATTTGATTATTCCATTAATTATTTAAAATTTAATATGTATTTAAAAAATTTTGTTTCTAATTTTTGAATTCTTAACTTTTATGGTTGTGGAAGTGCTTGGTATTTGAAGATATTTTAATGTACTTCTACTTTTTTGCAATCTCAAATCCATTCATATTTTTGACTGAAAAATTTTATTTGTTATCTTGTAAAAAAATTTAGTAATATGAATGCAATTATTGAAATATAAAATTTTCTGATAATTTTCATGTGTAATTTATCTTTTTATTAGCCAAATATTTTTTTGTAAATCATTTTTTATTGATAGTTTTATGTATAAAATTAACTTTTTTGTATGAATTTCTACAAACTATATATGTTATTTTAATACAGAAATTCCAATGGATAAACAATGTGCCATGTATTTGGGTGAACTTGTTCAGAAATTGCCAGTTCATCATAAGGTAACTCTGCAGACTATTATGGCTCATTTCTGTAGAATTTGCTCTTTGCAGCATTCCAGGGGATATCGACATTTTCCCGATACTATAGTCAGAGTCTTAGGCCATACGTTGCTCCGTCCACCCTGGGATGATATTGAGTAAGTAACTTTTTATCCAGTTTTTTTCTTATGCAATTTCCTCAACTAAATATAATTTTATATTGCATTGTTTATATTTGACTTCATTTGATCATAATAATTTCTGATTAAGCTTAATAGATTTAGCATACTGAAATGTATTATTTCTTACTTAATTTAATTAAATATGTTACTAATCAATTTCAGTGTGTAGTAATCATCATGAAAACTGCTGGAAATATTTAAACTTGTGTGTGTATTTTATTATTATTATACACTGTCTAAAATTTATGATTGAATTTGAGACATAATACATTTCTAACATTTACAATTAAACTTGAGTAAAATAGTCTTTAAGTTTTTTCATGTAATTATTTAGTATACAAATATTTTATTTATAAAAATGTTATACATTTAGAAGTTTTTTATTAATTCACTTAAAAATATTTAAATATAACTAAATTATTTTATGATATACTGATATTTTAAAATGTCTTTCTAGGCAACTAATATCAAATTCTGAAGCACATCTAAGGGTTGTTAAGTTGTTGCTCTTGAAAGGAGAATGGGGTGAAAAGCCTCCTGATTTTTCAAATTATCCTGGTAATGATCTTTTTTTTTTTTAAGTTGGATGTTTTACTAGTAACAAATATTTAACTGAAATTATTGATTTTACCAAGTTAATTCTATCTTATTATTTTTAAGTTTCTGATAAGTTTTCTATTAATAAATAAAAAAAGTTCATATAAAAATTTATGTACTTTTTATTTATTTAGCACAACCTCCACATTTATCTGTAGTTCTAGAAGCAAAGCAAAGTTCCATTCCACTGGAAGTTGAAAAACTGCATACTGCTGAAGAAAGTTACAAGCCAGATGAGAAGGCTCTGCAGGAAGCTGAATGGTTTTGGGGTGATATTACTCGGTAAAAAATAATTTAGTATTTCCTGTATTATTATTTTATAAGTAACACTTTATTTTCATTATGATTGTTACTAAAAATTGATGTTTATTAAATTTTCAGGGAAGAAGTAAATGAAAAATTAGCAAACACTTGTGATGGCACATTCCTTGTCCGAAATTCATCAAATAAGGGCTCTGGAGAGTATACTTTAACATTAAGGTGATTATTTCTTCTGTAATTTTTGTAACTATTTTAAAGTATACTTAATTGTTTCAATCATACTAATAGTTTTACGAAATTTCACACAAGATAACTTTATTGAATATATTCTTTAAGTCTAAAATGTAATAGTAACTAATATTTTTTATTTATATGCTGCTTGTTTTTTCTAAAATTTTAGTATTTTACAATTTTAATGCAATTGAGTGTTTTCTATTATTGATAAATACTATTGTGCTTATCTAAAATATTACTATAAAAATAAGATTTTTCTTTATATTATAAACTTTCTATTCGGAAAAAAAATAATAATTCAACCATTTAAGTTTAATATGGTGTAGTATTGTATCAGTTACAATAATGAAGATTTCTTATTTTATCATTAAAGGTAATTTATTCTTGGAGACAGCAATATATTTACTGTGATATTTGAAAATTCTAATTCATGAATTTAAGTAATTAAACTAATTTATGAAGAAACTTTGTGATTAAGTATATTCTTCTTTTTTAGGAAAGGGGGAAATAATAAGTTAATAAAAATCTATCATCGCAACGGAAAATATGGCTTTTCTGAACCTCTTTCTTTTTCATCTGTTGTGGACCTCATTACGCATTATCAACATGTTTCTTTAGCACACTACAATCATACATTAGACATCAAGCTCACTCACCCATTCTCTAGGTTTTCCCAGGTATGTAGACTGTGCATATTAATCTAATTAAAAGTTACATCTGTAAACTCAAATTGTGTGTTCTAATGTATTATTAATTATATGTTAATATTATTGTGTCATATTAATACATTCTAACAACATTTTATTTAAAAAAAAATTTAAAGAAAGTATATGTGTATTGTCCTAGATTTCTTTCAACAATTCTTGTAATGTCTTTTGAAAATGGACAACAGTATTTGAATTTGATTTTATGTTACATAAAATATGTGCAGTTTCAATTTTTTAAGGTCACTATTGATAGTACAGTGTTCAAAAAAGTTTATTTTAATTTTGTTCATTTTATTGATTTATGAAATTATTAATTTACTATTATTTTCTTACATATTATCACAAAGAATTGTTAAGTTTAAAATTTATCTCAAAGCATTGTAAGCAATGTTTGGCAAATAACTTCAAAAAATTGATTATTCTATTATAAATGTCAAGACTGTGTAAAATAACTATTTAAGTGCTTAAAAAAATTTTATTGTATTTAAAATTTTACTTTACTCTTTTAGGGTAATGAAGTAATTGAATCAAGTTGCAAAGTATTAAAATCTCTGAATCAAGAATATATAAACTATGCTCAATTGTATGACAAATTTCACAAAGATTTTGAAAAAAGACAAAATGAAGTGTCTGCAAAGGAAAGTATTTTAGAAGCCATTACAGACTCTATTGCTCTCCTTGAAAGTCAGTTAAACATGTACCAGAAGCAGTCTAGTGAGGCTAATCTGTAAGTTTTAAAATTTCTTAGCTGTGAAATTTCATTGCATTTTATAAAAGCATTTATTATAATAAATAATGCGACTGTAATGGATGTTAAGTTTATTTAAATATTTGTTTGATTAAATAAATAATAAATTTTTGATTAGTTATTTCATAATTGTGTAAATCTTTCATCAAAATGCAAAATTTGTAAAATTCTCATTCTCCTTAATGTTGTAAATATGTAAGATTTAAGATTGTTTGTGTAGCAAACATACTGCTTTTACTGCAACTATTTTACTTCCTTACTGGGAACATGTATGAAAAGCAGTCTTAAAAGTAATATAGGTTATAAAATTAGAGTACGATTTTTTTAAATCTCAAATGAAGCTATTAGTGATATGATTTTGCTGACATTATAAATTATGTGTAAGCTAGCTCAAAATGCCACTTATTATTTAAGCAATTAAAATTAAGTTAAATTTTCTCAGATGAAAAAAATTTTTTATTTTACATGACAAAAATCATTTAAATTTTCAGTTTTTTTCCCATTTAATATCAAAATTTTATACTGGCTATGATTTTTCATTAGAAAATGTGTAAACAGTGATATATAGAAAATGAAAATTCAATTTGTTTTATGAGATATTGACAGTTTTGCATGGAGGAAAATTATCAGTAGTAAATGTTTGCTTATAAAGAAAAAATAGAAAGAAATTCTGAAATAAGATTCGTAAGCATCATTCTAGCATCACAAATTGACATTTTAATTGGTTATGTTTAATTTTTAAGAGAAAAGTTATGAACAATTTTAATTATACTAAGCAATTTTATCTGTTAATTTAGAAGTAGATATCACTCTCACACATGTACTTATAAAAAGTGCATGTTATTAATGATTTAAAATATCAAAAAAAATTCTAGATAATTTTTTCTAAACAATTTTATCTATAAATTCCTTAATTTATTTTAGTGAGAAAATAGAATCAATCAAGAAGCACATTATTTCCCTCCAGAATCATCAAAGAGATCAAGATTCCAATTTGAAGCATCTGTTATCTTATTCTCGCACATTAGAGCGAGAAATCTCTGCTCTGAAACCAAAGTTGCGTTCTGCATATCAACAAAGAGAGCAGACACAAATGTAAGTTGGCCTGATATATTGCATTATGAGCTACTATTTCACATTGCTAAATAATATTTTTTTTTGATATAAAAAATATCACTTCTTATTTTAGGTTACTTTTGGCTCAAGGTTTCACAAAAGAAAGTATTAATAAATTGCTTCAAGAATCATCTAATACCAAAAAAAGCAATTCTAGGTAAAATGCTTTGTTCTCATGTAATATGAAAATAATGCATCATATATTAGTTCTTATTTATTATGTAAGTTGTTTGCCTGTTAAGTATTTAATGTTTGATAAATATATGCATATAAAAGTATATTAATAAATTATTTTAAAGTTTATTTTCTTTCAATATTAACTTGGTGTTTTGTAATTTAAAATTGACTGTCATTTTGTGAAATGTATTGAATTCTATAAAATAGTTATTAAGTGTAAATTCACTGAAAAATTAAGATTTAAATATTCAATTTTAGTCTTATTCTAAACTGTAAGTGTAACCATGTATGTTATTTAATAAAAAAAACCAATGTGTTGCAAATTAAAATCCTACTTTTAAAATCTATATAAAAAATATTTTAAAAAATCTTGATTGGCATAAATTTTTCAAAGTATTTTCTTGAACATTGATTTAATTTAAATTGCCTTAATTAGATATTAAACTTACTTTTAGACATCCACTTTATTTGTTTAAACAAATATATTCCTGCTTCAGTTATTAATTTTCAAATCTACTTCCTTTCGCATTATTTGCATCTTGGGTGATATGTGCTATTTCATAAAGGCAAAATTTGTTACACTTTGGTTTTTTAGAATTTAAATTAAACTTGATAAGTACAATGATTAAATATTATCCTAGTTATTTTAATCATGCCTTTAATTATAAAAATTATAAGTTGTCGGAACACATAGTGACTTCATTATTGAGCATCTAAGCACATCATGAAGTGTTCTTTGTGATGATGATCTAAGCATATCTTTTGTTGATGTGTTATATTTTAATCAGAGGTCTCATCAATTACAATCAAATAAACTTTATTAAAAATGCTTATTAAAATTTTGTTGCATTTTTAGATTTTCTTTTTAAATCAATCTTTCTTACATAAACTTCATGTTCAAATTATCAATTTCTAAAATATTTATACAAAAGTTTTAAATAAAATAAAGAGTTTTTCAATTATATAATACAAATTTTACATAAAAAACTTTTGAATAGTAGGCTGCTTTTTCAAAATATTTTTAAAATTTGTTTCCTAAAATATTATATAACATGTATGTATTATAAGACTGGTAAAAATATTAACACTTCAAAATTTTTTACTCTTTACAAATATTTTTGAATTTCTTGTTTCCCTGGTTTGCTTCAGAAAAATATTCAGCTGTCAATATTTCATTTCAACTACTGAATTAATGTATTCAGTCACTAAAATTATTCAAATACTAATAGTAATATGCTTTTTTAATGGAGTAAAAGATTGTTTAAAAAAAAAGCCTGATAAAATCATCATCAAATAATCAGTAATGAAATAAAAGTAGCTTTTGATATGTTCTATAAAAACTCGTTCAAGCACAAAATGAATGAACATCATTTAAAAGTATCACAGATTATGAAAACTTCACCATTAATTGTTGTAACATTTTTAAGACTTACACTCTTATTCTTGTAGTCGAGGAAAGAAAAATAGCCTCGCAAATTTAAAGCCTAGTAATTTCCTAAAATGCAAAAGCAGCTTATTAGAAGCTATTATAATAAACATGTGAAATCATGAACTGCATTTATAAAATGAGATCTTATTACTTTGATTAAATTTTTAAAAATTTCAGTTGTGTATATCATTCAAGATCTAAGTACATATTGTTTTATATTATGTACATTCACTACTCAGGCAAACTTTATGGTTTGTTTTCTTTTGGTTGGAGGTATAGTTGTATGCAAGCATTTTTTTTTTTAAATATTTGAAACATAATTTATTTTATAATAAACTCATGTCATTGTTATTCATTTTACCTCTTTTTCTGTAAAGTTTGTTCTTTGTTGCTCTTTGTATTTTTAGAAACTTCTAATTATATGACCAAATATTTTCATTTTCAAAATGTGAGATGCATTTAATGTTTATTTAATCTTCATTTTAAATACAAATGGTTATGAAATTTTCAATATTGGAAAATTTAATAAAAGTAAATTAAAGTGGAAACAAGTGACTTGTGTTAATGTGAAGGGGATACAAATATTGCTTCTTTTATCGTATTTATTTTGACATGTTTGGAACACATAATATTGTATCCTGTTTTGTTGCTCATTACATGTTCTGGTAAATTGAAATTTGAGCCCTTGAAAGGGAAGATGTAGAAAATTAACCAGTCATCTTATAAATGCTTCAAATCTTCAAAAATAGCTGACTTTTTTAAAGAGAAAACATTGTACATAGTTAAAAGAAAACTATTAGGCTGAAAAGAATAAATCTGTTAGATTCTATTAATCCACAGAAACTAATTTAATTTCTGTTTTTCTAATATTCTTATTCTTTTAATGTGTAATTTATTTTTGCATGCTAATTTGAAAGGGTTACTTATTTCTGAAAAATAATTTTCAAGTACAGAAAATGAATAGCTTCTGCTAATTATTAGAATCATGGCATGGGATAAAGCACAAAACATCCTTGAAGTGCAAAGCTTAAATTAATCAAGTGTCTTCAACCAAAGAAATAAGTTTTCATAAAATCAATTGATCAAAATAAATTGCATCCAGTGGTATTTTTATAATAAATTAAAATCTAGAAATCCAATGTTAAATTGATGCCTTGTAACTTACTTAATCATCGCATAAAATAAATTATACTAATTTAATTTCTGTTATAAAAATTTTATATATAAGACGTGTATTTAAAAATACAAAATTAATTTGGATATTTTATTTTTATAGAATGTGCTCTGTTAAAGATTTGCCACATAATGACGAAAAAACATGGCTTCTTGAAGAATGCTCTAGGAGTGATGCCGAGACATTGCTTGCTGGCAAAGCGAATGGCACATTTCTAATAAGAAACAGTCGAACTGGTGATTATGCTCTTTCAATTGTGTGAGTATTGTGAACATGTGTTTTAAACAGTAAAAAATTTCTAGTTTCAAATAATTTTTAATCTTTTTTCATTTCTATAATTGTATTTTATTTTCAAACTAGTAAATGTTTCACAAATTATTGAACCAGGCTTACAATTGTATTAGCGGCGAGAAAACTAAATTTTGTAAACCTTATTTAAGCAAAGTAATGTAGTAAATACTTTATGTAATTTAAATAGCATACATATTATACATATATATATATAATTTAATAAGGCTTTTAAATATTTAAAACCATTTTTAAAAATTTTTTTAATTATTTAAATATGTACTTTTAATTTTTTTGTAATTAACAATTATGAATTTCTTTTTTAGTGTTAATGGTTCCATTGGTCATTGCTTAATTCACAAGACAGAAAGTGGTTATGGATTTGCTGAACCATTTAATGCTTTTGCTACTCTCAAGAATCTGGTATTACATTACGCACAGAACTCACTCGAGGATCATAATAGCTCCTTGAAAACTACACTAACTTATCCAGTTTTCTCTCCTGACAGTGACCAATACCTAAACTTGGCAAGCTAAAATATGAGACATCAATTTCGATACATCTATCTTTTGAACAATAAATTAGTGAATTTTCAAATGCCATATACGTTAAAGATTTAACAGTGATAAACTCAAATTAAAAGTGTGAATCAAGTTCAAAAGAATTTGATGTACTATTGAGAAGTTAAAAATGCTGTGAAATAAATCAGCTCCTAAATATTTGTTCATAAATCACAATTTTATTATTTTTTGTTAGAATTTTTTCTGATATTTAAATAACATTGCAAGTTACGTTATGGCTTAAAGTTGTGATTAGCCATCATAGTTTATTTCTGAACTTTATGCTTGATTTGAGAAACTTTGTGTCCCAGTGTGTTTAATTGAAGAAAGTGATAATTTAGATAATTTAATTTGAATTTCAATGTGAGAAAATGTTTCTTGATAGAAGAAGTGCAGGAGATTATGTAAATCTTATCTAAGAAACAAGCTGTCCAAAGATTGTCAAACAAGAAACAGATAAATACAATAAGAATAATTTACTGTGATAACCATAATTGCTTAGGGAGTATTTATTGGTTTATAATTATTTTTTGTGCAAAACTTTTACTGTTAGAAGTGCAGCTGCTTCTTGAGGCATCAAATGTGTACATATTTTGCAAATTACAGCATGTGTGGACTCAATCGCTTAAATTTGATAATATTTTCTACTAAAGGGAAAACTGGATGAGTTTCAGTTTTACTTCAAGCTGTATATAATTAAATGATTCATATTTTGTATTACATCTGAATAACTTTGTAGTAAATTGAAATTCCATGATCTTGTAGTTTCACTTCTCATCTAGAATGTAACTAGTGAACCCAAACCATTTTCTTTCACTAAAACATGTTTAAAAGCAGGTGTGTTGATAACTTTAAAACTACCCGATAGAAAAATAAGTTCATTGATTTCTTAACGAAAGAATCCTAAGAAGAGATTCTCTTTCAGTGCATTTTTCCATTTCATTCTCATTATTTTTATGATGTTAGTATAGCGCTTGATGTGTGACTGTTTATCAGATCTGTAATGGACTTTAAGATGCTACACTAATTCTTTGCCAGTGCAATTCAGATGCAGTTTTCATTCCATCTTTCATACTAAGAGCAAATATTGAAATGTATTAAAGTTATTTTAAATATGTATATGAACAAAATTTTTTTATTTAAAATCATATTTGTGTGTCATTTTTAGGAAATTTAATATTTTTAGTCATTATTCACAGTAAAAAAAGTATCTAAATTTCAAGTTTTCTCTAAATTTTTGTTTACAAATAGTTATTGTTGTGATGATAAAAAATTCATTTCTAAAAAATATTTTTGAATTTTGCTTTGATAATTATTTATGTGTGTGTTAATATATAAAAATTTTGAAAATATTTTACTAGTCATTGATTTTTTTCATGATTGTAATCAAAAATTAGAAACAGTTTAAAAAATGTTTTGAGTGTAGCATGAATTCGTTTGAAAATTCCTGTAAGATTCTATTGTGATATTATATATATATATATATTGATGTCAAAATCCATATTAGGTTATTATGAAAATATCTTTTAGATTGTTGCCGATTTTGTCAGCTGTGAAAAAGGATACTGACAAATGTCCCATTTTTCTGTGCAAAGTACAAAAGAATCGTGGGATTTTGCTCCCAAAACTTTTATAAGTACTTTAATAAAAGCTGTTTTTTTCCATGTGTAGTTTATTTTGATTGGCATGGTTTTATTTTTTATTTCGGTTGGCACTCATTCATATTCTAATTGAATTTGTCACATTAGAAACATCTTTGCAATATAAGAACACAATATTTAAAATATTTATGAACAATTACTTAAGCAGTCAATTGTAACAGATTCCTATTATCATTTGTTGCATTCAGATATTTATCAAATTGATATTAAGTATGTATGATTACCTAAAAGAATGGCCTTCATATCTCTAAAACATTTAAAATCGTGAGAATGTTAGATTATCATAAAATAATTGCTTCAGTATTTTAATATTTTGTATTTCATTTTAATGGAATATATAATAGAAAAAATATTGGAAGCTTATTTTTGGTCAGATTAAAAATTAAATTTTGCATTGCAATGTAATTGAACTATTTGTTAAATTGAACATTACTGTTTTAACATGCAATTGCTCAAGAGTAAAAATGTACTGTATTAAAATTTTATGAATTTATCTGGCTTATTGAAGCCAGTTTCAGTAATGGAATTGATATAATTAATTCATTTTATAATTTTTGTCACCCCAGTAAAAATATTTCTGTCAAAAATAAAACTACTAGGTTTTCAAAAAATAATTTTTTTTAAAAAAAAGTAAAAAAAAAAAAATAGTAATCTTGAAAAGCGTAAAAATATTTCTTTAATTTTTTAAACATGTTTTAATCTATTACTTTTACTTATAAAATACATTTTTCTATGTAACTATTTGAATTAATTTTCATTGTGGTTTCTGCTTAGTTACTTTAAAATCAAGTAAATAATATTGAAGCATTCGGAAGATATAAGTTTGTTACTTTTTTGGTACTTTTGAAATCGATCACTAAAGATTAGAATTTGTTCCTAATTCAAGAACAATTAAAATCATAAATTTTCTCAGACTTCCATATCTTTTCTTCAAATTGATGAATTTTTTTTTCTCCTGCTCCTTATTAACGATCTTAAAATTTGGGTGCAAACAAAGAAAAAGATAAGTTTGAAAGCTGTTCACTTACCTATAAGACACTGTGTAAAATAGCTTGCGATATCAATTTTTATTGTAAAAGAAAATATTATAATGTTTACTACAAAATCAACAAGTTATTACTTTATTCGCAATAATGAAAAGAAAGCATACTTTTTCCTGAATGCATTTCTAAAATTTGATGCCACAGTGATTAAGAATCACTGCCTCAAATAAAGTATTGAATTTATAATCTGAAATTATTTTAAGTTTGAATCTGGTGATGTTTTGAATCCAAGTGAATTAAGTATTTGTGCATTGGACTTAACATATTTATTTGCAGATCATTAGAAATTATCCTCAAAAATCTTAATTAAAAATTGCTCAAATATTTGAAACGTCAAGCTTACCTTAAAAATAAGAAATTCTAATGATTTCATTATTATGCAAATAACTTTTTTAAGTATTTTCTTTTCAATTTATAATTTGATTAAAGCACTGATATATATCTAAAAATTGGGATCTCGTTACTATTTCAGTAGTTATTAAACATCAAAATTGGCCCATTATTTATATGTATAAAATGCATATAATTTGCTGATGTTATATGCGAATGGCATAATTAAACATAACAATATTTATTTCATAATTTTCTTCTAAATCATTGGTGATTGGTCAGTAGTAAAAAATGATGAGTTTGAACTAAAGACATCAGATGATAAAATGCACTACGATTACTTTGTTCTTCAATCAGTTTGATCGCAAAACTACAGCACCTGCTGATTTCAATTTCAACGTTTGGACAATTAGGAAATCTAATTAAGGAATACAATAAAATATATTGCAGCAAATCAGTGTATTGCTACTTTGTATCTTGCTATGAATTTTGTTACAATTTGAAATGGTGTAATTTGCAAATGTATTTTCTTCAATTATTTTCTTTTATGATAAATTCATAAGCTAAAGCAGTCTAATCATGTTAATGCAAGCAGAGGGAATCTTTAAAATGCTCACTTTCTAGATCCTAATGTTATTTACTTAAAATTTATTTTGAAGAATTCATTTGTACTGTGTGGTGAAAAAATATACCATTTTTATAAGAAATTTCAAAACAAACTGATTCTAATTATTGAAAACGTTTGAGAAATTTTAAATGATAAAGATTTATTTTATATAAAAATTTTCTCTGCATTTCACATTTTTTTTATATTAATCATATGTAAAAGAGGAACACTACAAAATAAGATATTGAATGGAATAAAAAATGGAAAAAAACTTTATATGAAAACATTATCTCAACTTTATTCTTTTGTTTTACAATTATGTATACTTTATTTTTACTGAGAGAAAATGAGAGCTTTTCTTTGCAAATGAGCTTCCAAAAAAATTATGTGATGGATTATTGCAAAATTTCTTATTAATTTAAATGCTTGTCCATTTTTCAACCTTCCACTGAAAAATCCAGCTAACTTAATGACTTAAATAAGGTCTGTGGCACAATATGTTTTCTCTGTATTTGTAGTTAGCATTATATTTAAACTATATATGTAATAAAGAGTATCTTTATATAAATATATATTTAAAAATAAGAAACTAAAAAAACAAAATCAATTCTGTAAGCATTGTAATAATAATAAAATGAACGTTTCAATTAAATTTTAGTTAATTTTGGCAATAGTTCCTTTTCTAAGAGTTAATGACTCATACTTGTACATTTAAACCTTAAAAATATGAATCTATGATTAAGAATTAATATATGTGAAGTGTCGGCAAACACACAAAAGTTTAAGTAACATTTCTGAATATTTATTTACACGATTTTAACAATAAAGTAAAATTTGATTTTAAAGTCTAAAAAGAATTTGGAAACTTCTAAAATGCAACTTGCAAAGAATTTTTAATGAAAGAAATATTCCTTTGAGTGCTACTCAGTCGTAAAATTATGAGCTTCAAGTATTCAACCTTGAAAGTAAGTATTCTCGATCACTGTGCCGCTAAATTTTAAAAATATATGTAATAAAAATTACGCTTTTTATTATGAGTAAAATAATAAACGTACTGTTGTTTGTAGTTATTTTTTATTCAAAATTATTATCTTAAACTATTCTACGCAGCATGTTATTGGTAAGTTAATAACTCTTAAACTTATCTTTTTCTTTGTATACCGCCAAATTTTGAAATCACTAAAAGTGTGCCTTGACAAAAAATTTTTTTGAGAAACTTAAAATGTTTAAATTTTTAAACAAATTTTAAGAGCAGAGAAACTAAACCTTATTCAATATAAAAAATATGTAAACATACATGTATATATGTGTGAATACATAAATCTTTATATTTTTGTAATATTTATGATTGATTATCATTGCTGATTAAACGTCTTCGTCATTAAATTATTGACTAATACAGATACGCAAGTATCAACCGAACGCTAGATTGTTTCACAATATTGAAAATGAATAATAGCACTTAAAATTCGATTAATATTATATATTAGCATTTAAAATTCGATTAATAATATATCGCAATTAATATACTTCATAGCAAAATTCTATATATTGCATTTAAAAATCTATATATTTTGACAAAACACATGGAGAATGAAGATATCAAGAACACTCAGGTTTAAATAATATTTTATTATTTTCAGTAATTGAAACTTGATTTCTAACACTCGAATTTATTTTTAAAAAAACAATTTACATCTGACATTTTTTGTAAATTTTTTGTTTTAAGTAATATTGAATGCACTATATTGTAAGCGAATTTCTATTGTATTAAATTATGATTTGCTGTGTAGAATTTTTATAATACATCAATTTTGAATTGATAGGATTCTCTGCTCTTTGTGAAGATAAAAATATCTTTAAAAGTAATCTTAATGATTCTTTTTTCAGTTTATGATAGTAAATTTACTCATGAAGTACTTATGCTTACAGTACTTATATTCTTTATCTAAGCCTCAAGTAAACTTATTTATTTCCCTTATACTTTGTTTTTTGACCCATACTTTGAAATAACTCAGTCAAATTACCAATTCAGTGGTTAAAAAAAAGTTCATGTGATTTGCATGTTAAAACAAAAACTTAAAAGCGGGGTTATCGTTCTCGGGCGACTTGGTTTTGCTTGCATTACCAAAGTTGAAAATGAAATCTGATTTTCCAATTTTTGTCTGTTTCTCCATTTCCTCAGTGTCCGCAGCAAATAATGGAAAAAATTCTGGAGATTTAACACTGGATGTAGCTACATCCTGATTAAATGAAAACATAGACTTTTCTTTTTCCATATCCACTGTCGGCGGGCTATCATTTAAATAATCTTCATAAGCAAATGATAAAAATTCCGGTTGTTCTTTAGGTTGCTCTTTATTAAATGTTTTGGAATTGTTCGCTATTGCAGGAGTAATAGAAATGTTATTAATAAACGACATTGGCTCTAAAATGAGATCATGAGAATTTTGCAAATTTAATACTTCATTCTCTTGGTTTACGAGAGCTTTCTCTTTCATAGAATACATAAAACGAGATGGATATGTGAAATTAGGGGATTGATTTATATCTCCTAGAATTTTCATGTGATTTTCAAAATTAAAAGGACTATTTTCATTTGATGTGGTTTGAATGTGGTGTGTTTGTTGAGATTTACCTGGTACAGGAGTAGGCGTAGCTAATTCTAATCTCATGTACTTAGCTGATAACTCAGAACTGGAGTCATTTGAATGTTTGTTTCCTACTGAATTTTGTTCTAATTCATTTGCAATCATTGGTGTGATGTACGCTATTTGAGAATCATTCGTGTCTATGCTTTCTGTGATAGAACTATCAGTTACTTGATTAGTTTCTATTTGTTGAGTAGTTTCTATTGGCAAAGTATCTTGCACTTCTTCTGGCAATGTGATAATTTCAGATCTTGTGCATTTTGTTTTCCTCGTTTCTGTTGACAGCTCTGTGCTGTTATTTTCTGAATGAGGTGTGGATATCTTCATTGCAGATTCGATGTGAGGTTCTTGTTCATTGCTGCTACTCTGAAACGGTACATAATTCTGTAAAGATTGTGATTCGTTTGTCGCATTTTCTATATTCTTTTTTAATATTTCGCATTGATTTTCGCTTTTTTGAATTATTTGTTCTTTCAAGTTTTGTTTGCTGATATTTATATTTGAAGATTTTTCATTTAATTTCTCAGAGATATTTTTTGCTTTTAATGATTTCTCACTGATACCTGAAATAGAGCTTTGTTCTTTTAGTGATTTGTCAAACAAATGATGTTTACTTCCTACTTCTCTCTCATGGGGAATATTTTTAATATTTTCTTTTGCCTTTGATTCAAAATATGTTGATACTTTTAATGAATCTGATGTATTCTTGCTATTTTGAATAAAATTAGTTCTGTTGTCTAACTTGTCACACGTTTCTCCCAGAGCTGTCTTAGGATTTAAAATCATATTGCTTTGAAGAGTAGAAGCAGAATCTAATGAAACTTTATTTACAGAAGGAGTCATACAACCTTTATCTTCTATTAAATTACTTTCATCATTAAGTGTATTATTGTTTTGAAATTTTTGGAAAGAAGAATAACTGTTATTTTCGCTCTCCATTGTCATTGGAGCTTGCAGGTTTATAGATCTGTTACTTATTTTACTTTGATTCTCATTTTGAGTATTATTAAGGGACGGAATATTATCTTTGAACACTTCATCATTTATAATACTTATATTGTCTTTCGATAACTCTTCCTGCATTTTTTTAGATTGTGCTTTGTTTTCAGTAATTCTATAATTTGTTTTGTCAGCCCTTTTTTCATTATTTTCTACTCGGATTATTTCTCCTGTTTTATATTCCCTTCCCTTTTGTTCATTTAATAAATGTATACCTGACATACTGCAGATTAGTGGTTCTGTACCGGCTTCTGGTTGAATTGATTCTTCCAAATCTTTGGAACTACTTTTCGGTTTATTAATTGAGATAAATTGTTTAATGTTTTCTTGTTGAGTTGTTTCTGTTACTGTATTATTTAATTGATTCTCAAATAATGCACTTGTGACTGGCATAGAGATGGCAGTTGGCTGCGTTTTCTTTTTACGAAAAAATGGATGGGATATATCTTGTCTTTTTTGAAGTAAAGATTTTTGAGGAATATAAGTTGGTGAAATCATGTCTAAAGACTCTTCAACTGATGGGGGAGAATTGAATATCGGCGTATATAATTTTAGTTTTTCCATCCGATCACGAATCTTCCCACCAATGAAATTTTGCTTATTACTATTTGCAATATTTTCTTTTTGAATATGATTAACAGGAAATTGAACGCTCTTCATAACTATCTTTCCAGTTTGTTCTTCATTTAATGAAGTGGGTGTATAAGCCGTTGTTTTAAGACTCATGTTATTAGAATTTATATCGGACTTGTCTCTTTCACTAATATCCATCTCTTCTATTTCTCTTGAATTTAAATGAGTTGGTGACACAAAATCTGAATTAGATATTACAATGTTTCTTTCTTTTTGTAAAGACATATTTATTGCACTATGCGTAATTTCATTTTTTCGAGCATTAATGTCCCTTTGCAAGTTTAAAATCTGCATTGAAATTGTTACTTCTTCTCTATTCAGTTTTCCTGTTTCACATCCAATTCTAGCTATTTTAATTATAAAACTTTGTAAAGGATAATACCCGCTTTCTTCCGCGTTTCTTCTACCTCGTTCACATTTTGCTTTGAAGACATCTGCTTGACATTGTCTCAGATCTGATTTTAGGCATTTCAAATTCTCTGTAACTTCCATAAGCATTTGTCTTACTTTTTCAAGCTCCTGAACCCACGGTTTATTCGCGTAACGTGTCTGATATCTCTCTTTCCATTTTTCTCTGTATAGTGACAATTTTTCATTTAGCATTTTTCTTTCTTTTTCTAATGCTTGAAAAATTTTTTCCTCTTCTCTTCGAAGCTTCAAGACATTCTTTTTTAACTCTTCGTTAGATTTTTTTAAGGATTCGATTCTGCTCTGTGTAATTTTCAATTCTTTTTCTAATCGAAATTTGTTTTCAGTTAATTGTCTTATGGTTTCACTCGCTTTTGCCACTTCTTCCTTTTTTGCTATAATTAATTCTTCGTATTTTGTAATTCTTTGTGATTCGACATTAATTTTACGAATAAGGTTTCGAGAGACTTCTGTTATTGATGTTTCCAAAGTGCTTAAACGCTCTTCAAGAGACATTTTCTTATTCTTATTGAAAAAATATAAAAAATAAATTTCAGAATTATTTGAAAATATAATAAAATAATTCACAAATAAAAATTAAAATTTCCATTTTTATGAGGAAATCCTTTGCTTATTTAGCATTTAATTATTTTTTTTATTTAAAATATATAACATTTAAAAAAATTAAACTCCTAAAAAGCTGCTTTGAAAAAGAAATTCTTCATATTATTTTGCATTATTTTACCTTCAAATTAGTTGTTTGTAAAATTGTTCTAAATTAATTCTTAATAAATTTATATTCGCATCTTTAAGTTTTCGGTTATTCAAAAAATAAATAAATAAAATAAGATTATATAACATAATATTTAATCCAAGCTTTCTAGTTATATACTTTTATTAAATATATTTTGGTAATTTTTGATTTTAGAAGATGTATTATTAAATATGTGTATTAATAGTGGATACCCAAAATAATGTTTTCTATGACATCTAGAAAATTAATAAGCTTCAAATGAAATTTGACATTAAAACGACTCGTATATCTCACAACTCTGATCAAAAGTAAAATTATATTCTTGGTTCACTGTCAGCCCTAATAGATAGGACTAAGCTTCTTCCTGCATGGTTCATTTTCTTTAGGGGTGTGATAAAGGTAATTTTTATTGCGACCTATGAATAAGTTGAAAGAAGTATAAATTATTTTATTCTAAACTCATTAATTTTATGGTCGATTGTGCTTTACATTCTTTGATGGTTCTAAATATTGTGAATATAATTCATCATACCAGAAAAATTACTGAAATAAATCCCAAATCTTAAGATTCTTCACTACTTATGGGATTTAAAACTATTTCATACAAACATAAAATCTTTATCAATAACCAGTGTTATCAATCAGCTTGAGCTTTTGTTTACTGTTGTACGTTTAAAAGTATTCTCTTAGCATATTTCATAAACATTATTATAATAGTTGGCAAAATATGTTCTCGATGCCCACCTCACAAATTTTTCTGTCACTGAGACCTCTTTCGAACATGCTCAAAAAATCAGATATTTATATTATTTCTATTTATATACATTTTAGCTTTGTCAGATTTGGCACTTCACTATAGCTCAGATAAAATGATTGGAACATGCACTTACAGCAACCATTACTATTTTTTAAACCGCGATCACTCTAAGGCAATGGAGGTAATAAAAACGCTTTATAATCTTTTCTGAGTGTTTATTTATTTTTTGTTATGTTTAAACACATCATTCTTATAAATTAAATGGCTCTAAATCAGTCGTGTTGCATAAAAATTTATGTTTAGAGGGAAAAAATAAATTAAAAGTGACGTATTTATGGAGATCCACAAATGTCTTAACTTATATTCAATTTTATGCTTTATAATCTATTTTCTGTTTATCATATAAAAGCCTTATCTTTACATATTACCATTATCTTATAGGAATTAGATCTCAAAAAATTGTATAAAAATGCTCATAATTAGTTAGTATTATTATCATTTTAACACACTTCAATTTATTCCAAAACAAAGTCTTAAAGAACAAACAACTCTGGGTGTTTTTGTAATGGATGAAAACCAAATCGGCAATGTCTTGGTTGAAAAAGCGCCATTCTCCTTTCGGAAAGTAGCGGTTTCTATACCGTTATCTTCCGAGAGAAGAATTAACTGGAGGTCCGATGTATTCATTAATAATGCTTAGGATACATAAAATTGATTGTAATGACGATGGCATCGAAGTGCAATGATACCTCTGGAGGTGGCAAGCCAAGTCTAAGTATTTTTTTTCTTTTATTGTTTTGTTAAACAGTCTCTGTTTGCTCCTTACATCATAAAATATATGTATTTACCATTTCTGGAGCTAAGGTGGCACACCCACTAAATGCACCAATACATATGCTGTTATTAATTGCTCTCATCGTAGTACCTAAAGGGGAAATAATTCTTAGGAAAATATTGCTAAAATTAATTACAGTGTATAAGCAACTTTACTTGGAGCTCAAACAAGCGTTTTTTGCAGCTTAAATTAACGTTGTAATAAATATTTTGATATGAAACTAAGCTTTTATTTTAGGTTTGCTAGAGACCAATATTACATTCCAGGCACCTCTACTCAATTCAAAACCTTATTAAAATTCGATGGATTCACTGAATAAGGATTTTACTTACACACACACACACACACACACACACACACACATATATATATATACATCTGTTTTACACATATATATATATATATATATATATATATATATATATATATATACATATATATATATATACATATATATATATATAATCTTTTGAACTTTACTTCGCACATTGATCTTTCTGCATATACATTTCATTCCCCTTTTATAGTCGATAGCTTACGAAAGGATCAGTCATGATTTATTAGAAGACTTACTAAATTTCTTTTTTTTTTTTCAGCTGATAAGTTAGACTCAAATAAAAGAAATGTAATTCCAAGATATAAATATAAATAAATTTTTGAAAAGATGTATATAATTGAATTTTAGCTAACAGGAAAGTTTAAATCAAATAATGTAATCAAAAAGGTATTTCATTTCGCTGTTTATATGTGATTACTATATATATATATATATAAGTAATTTCAGTGAAGTTATCATGAAAATGCTATTTTTGGATATCAAAATAACGATAAGACGTCGGTTTATTTTTAAATAAAAAAAAGTGTCAGAGAATAATATAAATTTATTAATTGGTTAGCTAAAAATTATAACAAAATGTGTAATACTTGTAAAAATTAAAGAAAAATTTGTGATCGAATAAAAATGGTATTTTTCCTTTGCATCTTATTCTTATAGTGGTGAGCATCATTTAATTCATATCTGAATATTATAGTAATTCATTATTTATACTTCTCTGTAAAAGAGACATAAACACTATTCCATTATCATAGCTTATTTGTTTGAAAATTTCAATGCAAATGTGAGAATTTTTTTACATTAGCAATATTTTCAAATTATTTCGGAAATTAATAATATAAATCGGATTTAACATTATAATTCAAAATCAAAATACATATATGCTTTTCAAAATTTAGCTTTGAAACGGAAATAATAAGTGATTAATTGTCTGATTTTTCTTCAATAAAATGAAAGTAAAAATTGTTTTAAAATATGAATTTTATTTTACATGTATTTCTTATATAGTGTATACTATATAATTTAGCGATAGATAAAGTTAAGAGGAATATAAAAAAAATTTGAAGATATTTTATATATAAAGCAAAAATTTAAACATATTTATCATTTTCATTCGAAAATATTTTTAGTTTTATATATAATAAAATAAGATAAAATGTCAAATTCATAACAAACTAAAATTAAATTAAAATGATATTCAATTTAAATATCATTCATTTAGATAAAGAAGCAATTTTACAAATTTAATAAACTTTCTTAAATTTTTATTTGAATAGAAACTTACTTTTATAAGATTTTTATAAATTTAGAATGCCTCAAAATAAAAAACTTGAAAGTATACATATATTTCACATTCTGTGAACTATGTTTTAATGTATTTGTTCTATTTCTGTACATATAAAAAATCGTTTGATTGTAAAATTATAAAATATTATTTCAAATTTATCATTAAAGACACAAAGAGCCAACAGAGGGAGCTCTGAAAAATCAACGAAGCAATATGGAATAAGCAATGTAAAGAACAATGTGCATTTTATGATATTTGTATTCAAGTATAGATCATATAAAAGCAAATAATGTTGATGATTCAGGAGATATTTAAATTATGGAAACAAAAGAAATCGTAACTTTTAGCTGAAATCATATCCTATTTTTCATTAAGTTTTTAAAACCTGATCTTCATAGAAATGATTGTATATGAGTCATTGCTGTATTAGTTACTTTTATCATAATTAGATTTCAATTCATAACACCGAATCAATATGAACAGATCATTATGGATCGACATTAAATGGTACAAAAAATCGTTTGGCTTAAATCACCACGTTTTTCAGTAACTGATTTTCATATTTTATTTACTTAACTAGTCACAAGTCAAATCGTCTCTGCAATACATTTTCTTTTCTTGATTTATAGAAATTATTTAATAAAACACACACACGCACACACACACACACACACACACACACACACACACACACACACACACACACACACACACACACATATATATATATATATATATATATATATATATATATATATATATATATATATATATATATATATATATATGTCTTTAATATGTATTTTAAGGTTAGATATAAACAATATGCAAATCTGTTTAGTGAAATTCAATATGTTGTGTTTTGCTTGGCTATCTGTTAATCTGTTACATAAGAAACATAATTCGAACATTAATAATGCATATATAAATATAACAAAATTATTCTTATTAAAATTGACATCAATTGATTTAAGTATTTTTTTATTTGCTGAGAATCATTGTATTCAGTACAATTTCGTTACTTTGATAGTTGTAGACACAACACTTACGACAATTAATATTTCTTTGCAAATATATTTTTAATCAATCGACCTGGTGTTTCCAATGTAAACAGAATAAATATTTATTTAAAGAAAAGTAAATAATTACCAGATATTTCATTGCTATCTGTAAATAGTTTTTAACAATTCGTTATGACGAATTATATTGATTTGTTATTGTAATTTGAACTCCCAGTATTTTCTGTGTTTAATTAAACATAACGATAACATAACTAAAATCTAACTTTTCATGATAAAGTTAGAGTGAAACTGAAATAAAACTGAGCAAAGATTTTCCAAATAAACAGCATAATACTAACGTCACTTACATTTTAAGAACTTCAATTGAAATATAAGACTGATTGAGATACAGGTAACCCTCCTATAACACGGTAGTTAGGTTCCTAGAAAATGCCGTGTTGTGTGAAATCGTGTTGTATGAAACCCAGAACTAGTACAAAAAGGGGGGTTACGTTCTAAAAACTTATTAAAAACAAATAATTTTTAATTCGAAATAAGCAACTTAATTTTTATTAAATAATAAATGTATATCCAACACAAAGATAAGAAAAAAATATTTTAATCAAACGCAACCCTAATTTAATGAATTTATTCGTCGTCACTGCTCAGTACAATCAACCGAGAACGTTTTTTGGGTGGAACGATATCGCCTTCACTTTCAGAACTTTTTTCTCTATTTAAAGTTTTTGTATGTTTTCCCCTCTTAAAAAAATCTGTAATCGAACTTTGCTGACTAGTTCTTACTAGGTAATTGTAAATTTCGCGGTATGGAGTTAAACAGTTTTGTCGCTCCCTTTTGAATTTTCGACTTCTTTCCGTGGAAGGGTCTGTTTTCAAGAAAAATGACTCGAAAATTTACGCTAAGCATAGGCCTTCTTGTAATTATTTTAATGTTAAATTCTTAACTGCACAATCTTCATCAGAGCTAGCGTCCTCAAAATTTATTTGATTTCATCCAGGGATGCCATTTCCATCAAATCCGCTTCGTCAACTTCTTCTTCCACTAATAATTCTTGAATGTCTTCAGTAGCCATATCCACAAAACCTTTGCCTCCGATTGATTTAGCGACTTTTATTATGACAACAATTTCGTTTTCTGATGTTTCACGGATGTTTTCTGTTTCAACTGAAGAGAGCCATATCTTCTTCCAACACGCATTTAAGGTTGGTGTTTTTATTTCTTTCCGTGACAAAGATATAATTTCGATACAGTGCTTGATTGAAAATTTCTTCCAAGCTTCCATTACGCTAATTGATTCCGAATCGGTTGCATCTAAAATCCACTGTAAGGATCTTCTTATATAATACGTTTTAAAGGTATAAATAATACCTTGATCCAATGGTTGGAGCAACGAAGTAGTGTTAGGTGGTAGGAACACTAAGGAGTGAACATGTTTCCGCCGACCGATGACAAGCTCTAACATTGGAACAAAACCGTGTTATAGGATGACGTGTTGTAGGAATTTTCCCGCAATTTACGAATCGTGTTATAGCGAAACCGTGTTATAAGAGGGTTACCTGTACAAAAGTATTTGACAATTTTGAAACTCAACAAAGTTCCGAAACAAGTGTAGAACTCATGATTGGTTCAATTACGAATAATTTAATTAACTTTGTTATGATATTTATACCATACATTTCCCACATATCTAAATTTTTTTCAAGTTGGGATTTCATTTTTCCTCTGTAAGAATGGGGGGTGGGTCAGCAACAGTAATTTTTCTTTAAGAAATTATAAACTTTGGAAACATTAAAGGATGTTTTCTTTTAAGTTTAAAAGATAGAAACTGGCAGTCGACAAAAAGAAAAGTCTGTAAATAATATAAGAATATAAGATACTTCAGATAAAACTTATCACAGGCAATATCAATTTTTCCATTTACAATTAATGCAGAAAAAACAGGAATAGGATTGTAAAATCAAGCTGTTTGTTGATTTCCCATCAAAAAAGTTTTATGCAAAAGTTTGAAGAATAATTGTACCTCTACTTAATTCTTTTGTGGATGAAGCAAACTTTTCAAATTAATTTCATTCTGCTGTTTCTATGATGAAATTCTAGTGCCCGTTAGAAATGTCTATTGCTTACCATAGTGATAATATCATCTTTAGATAAAGAGAAATAAAAGTGAAAAATCTAGTAATTTGAAAATGTTTTTCAGAACATGAAAATAAAAAAACAATGACTTAAAAACTAAAAAAAAAAAAGTTAAAAAAACAATAACTAAACAATTGTGAAGAAATAAAAGACATATTGTAAACGGCTGCCAGTGTTTTCTAATAGAATATTTATTCTATAACTTATCTTTTCTTTTAAATTCATCAGAGTATTAAAATATTATAAATATATTGTATGTGATTTATCAAATTCAAACTCTAACCAAAACTGCTAACCATAAGCACTTTAAATCAAACAATGCGAACAGGTTTCCGAATAAAACACTTTTGACATTCATATTTGAAAGGGCACGCTTTTCCCCATGTCAGAGAAAAGGCATTGAACAACGAAAGCCTTAGAGAGCAGAGAGCCCTCTAAGTATGATTATAAATGAAATTAAAACATTATATAATCATTATTCACAGTTCAATAAAATTAAGATGTTTGATTGGTGTAAAACAGAAGGAAAAAAATCCAGAGCGATTTTCTGGAAAATATTTCGGGTAAACGGTTTAGAAAACACTGCTTTTCAGATCCTAATGCTTACTTATTGCTTTTTATAACATATTTACAGAGAGAATATCAAACGGTTAAATAACGTAAAACATGCGATGTAGTTTTTAGTTAGCAAATTAGATTGAAAATATGCCTTTTTTGGTTTTCATTTTTGTTAAAATGCCTAGAATATGCTAGGACAGTTTATCTGTTTATTTTATTTTCATTTCTTATTCCACATTTACTACATAAATGTTTTAAAAATTACTGAACAATGACATAGATTTGAGATTTAAAATGTCTATTAATATAATCTATTAAATACACTGGAAGTTCATTTGATAACAATTGTAGCTAATGAGTTCTCAGTCAAATTAATGTATTAAAAAATTATCATTTAATGCCATATTAGAATTAAATTAGTGAATATTTGAACTAGCGATTTTTCAAAAAAAAATGAGTAACAAAATTAAAATTCATACATAGTTATGATTTATAGTAGTTATGTAAAAACTGAAAATTATTATTTAACTTTTCATGCTAATTTAAAATGAGTCAATAATAAAAATAATTTGTACTTTTCCAAATTACATGTAATATATTTAGTATCCAAATATTTAATGTAGTATAAAAAGCTATGTAATATTTAATGTAAATAAATGTTTTTCTTGCTTTATAATTTTAATGCTTATTGTCTTTCTAATGAAAGTTTCTTTTATTCATTAGCATGATAAAGAAAAAATAATCCTAATATTTCAGATTATATCCTCAGCAGTAAATGAAAACTAAATTTTAAAATGTGTATTCATAATATATAAACAATATTAGTTTTTGAAATTTAAAAAAAAAAAAATTCTTAAAAATTTATTTAGGGAAAAAATATTAAAATGGTATCGTGGCCAATATACAATGGTATCGTGATCATAGAAATACTGCCGAGTGATACATGTGGAATCTCCCAATTAGAGGCTTGTGTCTTTCTGATGTGTTTTTATTTGGAAATATTTATCTGCTGAATGTGCTATACAAGCATCTTTCTTTTGTTCCCCGCTTAATAGCACTTACTCTCAGAAATCGAAGTTAAATACAGGAAAGCAGCCTGGTGCTACAACAATTGCCTGTCAGCTACAATTCGGTAGGCTGGTTGGTTAGGGCGTCGTTCTCACTATCAGAAGTAGTGAGTTCGAATCTTGATTTAACTAAAGTTCCATCGTTTTCACTAATGGTGGCTAAACCACGTTAAATAGGTCATCGTCGCAATTTCCTTTAAGGTCAATTGACCTTAAAGGTACCTCTGGTACATTTAAGCACCACTATCTCTTCTTTATCTCTGGTATCTTAAAGGCATCTTCTGGTACCTTAAAGGTACCAGAGGTAGTTCTTAAGTATACCTCTGGAGGTGGGATCTAAAGTATTGAGGAATCTTCTGCTTGTTTCTGCTTCTAAATCATGAAGAATCTCACTCGGCTGCTTATACCTATTTGTCAAGCCCAGGTTTGGGCTAGATACACGGAAGTATGCTGGTGCAACAACAGCAACTGTCTCCCAGATGCAATGGTTTTCGGTCTATTTAGAATCACAAAAGTAGAACCAGTTTTAACCTAGGTTAGGAAATAGAAATAACATGATCTGTTTATATAGGAGTTGAACTATTTTGTTCAACTGGATATCCATTAAAATCAACCCGAGAAAAGTTTCAGACTTATGAATGAGTAGAAACTGGCTTTGCCTTCGAAGACTGAGTTTCAAACCCTGGCGGCTCAGTAACTTTTCACCTTTTTTTTAAGATGATCACATCAGTCGTGGTTCTCATAAGATGATCACATCAGTCGTGGTTCTCATAAGATGATCACTTCAGTCGTGGTGGTTAGTTATTGGTAGGTTAACCACATTTTCTCTTAATGGGTTTCTAGAGCTCCCTGAATTGGAGAGGTGTTCACGTCAAATTGTTATGTCCATCCATTTGACGTGGATGCGGAGAGGAAAAGTCAACTAAAGTGTGAACATGGTTCAAAATTACGAAGCTTTTGGTTATAGAGGAGTATTCTAAGCCGATTACCCTTAATATATAGTCCGAGGCTCATCTGTACTGTTATACCGTAGATATATCTACATATGAGATTCAGGTTCAGCTATGACGTTCAATCTGAATGAATTCTGCATAGAAGATCATAAAGTAGAAAACCAATGTTTTGAAGTGGATATCGATTTGATGCCTAATATTATTAAAGCTCGTTCATTTTTTTACTCATTTACCTTTTATGAGGGTTTTTGTCCTTCCCTTAATTAAGAGGTATGGAAATTGGAGAAATTGGAATGTCAGCTCTTATTAAATTGTCTCTGAATCTGTATTCAAAACTACGAAGTAGTTGGATGCTTTTAGCTAATTCAAGAAAAAAATTTTGCAATTAAAGTACGTATACAATAAAACAGAAAAACATTTATGTGCTCAATGTTTTTACATGGATAAAATCATTCATCTTTATTATAATGAAAGGGGTGTGGAGTACTATACAAAAAATATTAGATTTAAAATTTCTTTATTGTATTTAGTTATGGATAATTATTAATTTCAGCACAAATTTAAGAGAACACGTAAATTTGTAAATAAATATAAGCAAAAGACAGTTTGTACGGTTTTACTGTAAATAAGTTGTTTTGATAATTTAAACTAGAAATGTTTAACATTCATAGATGCTTTTCAAGAAGTTTATCTTTATTAACAGTTACTCCTCGTTTAATGTCTCGAAGAACTTATTCAAATATTGCAAATCAGACAGCAGAAAAGTTAATTTATTCTATACCACCTTTTCTAAAATTACCACCTAAGTCTTCAATTAAAAAACAAAATTATGATTATTTTCTTGTTCTAGACTTTGAGGCAACATGTGACTCTCCTGTTACTTTGGTACCGCAGGTAAATATATTCAGTACAATATTTAAATAAACTTTAAGTGATTTTATGAATTTTAAAATACAGTGTTTTCTTATCTAAGGTTTTCCAAAATTCTTGGTCAAAGTAAACATAGCTGCTTAGGGTTGATTTCAGTATAAAATAAATTTTTTTATGAAATAGGTTCGCCGCTAATTTTTATTGCCCAACATAAATCACGGCGTTAATTTACCATTAAAATTGAAACAATTTTTGCTAACAACTTATTAACATATATAAGTGTATTGGTAATATATAAAAAACATTTATAATAAAGAAAATTTTCTAAATGGTAAATATAAAAGTTAACCGATTGTATTGATTATATTATTATTGGCAGTTTGGATTTGTATAGCAAAAAATGCTTTGTAAATTATTTCAGCACATATGTACTAGCGTCCCCGCAACTTTTCAACCCAAACAAATTTCAAAAATTTTTTTTATGATTAGAAAAAGAAATTTTCTAAACATAAGTACATTTTTCCCAATTATAAAATAACATTCTAACTATAGGTTATATGCTAATTCTACTTAAATTTTGGAGCAAAATTGGTTGCTGTTATTGGTTAAAGCTATTAGTCATCAAAATTGGTTAAAGCTAATATGCGAGTACCATTATTTTATTACCAGGATTGATTTTGCTTTGTTTCCCAGTAGCTGGCTCTATATTGAAAACACCATTTTGATGTTTTTTTTATCATTTCTTTGAGTAGGTATTGTATTTGGTGCTAGGCAGACTTTTTCTAACAAAATTGGTTTGACATAAGGGATACAAAATGTGACCCAATTAGTTTGATGAGTTGTAGTGCAAATAATTAGTTCTCGGGACATTATTCAACAGTTTTGAGATTTGTTTCCGTTTCAGACCTAGATATTTGCAGTGATTTGGAATCCACTTTAAACTAGAACCTGATATAATTAATCCTTTTTGAAAAAAATTACCATTGAGCAACAAACTAACTCACTGATTTACCCAGTTAATATAAGTTTGGTGCAATTTCCAATTTCTCTAAATTAAATTTAAAGGTGTTTAATTTAATATTTGAATTGGATTATCACTTTTACAATTATTTACCTACTATAACAAGACATAGTGTCAAAATGATAGAAAATAGTTTTACATAATTTATAAAAATAATCATTATAATTTTAATATAAAGTAACAATGTTATATATTAATGCTTAATGATATACATGTTATTAAAGATGAGTAAGATAATATATAAAATATTAATATATAATTTATCATTTATAATTTATTTTTAATAAATCTAAAAATTTTTAATATCTTGAAATATTTTTAACCAAATCAATCTTTTATTTCTTAACATGGAAAAGCACATATTTTTAAGAAATGTTCTGTGTAATAGAATTATGATAAAGGCAGAACTAGGTTAAAGATTTTCAGCTAACCAAAGTCACGGAATCAGTCATGTGAATAGCATTTTTTTTGGATAATTTTTCAATTAACTGAGTTATGATGCATTCCTTAAAAAACATGCTGTTTAATGCTGCAAATCTGGAATTAACAATTTGGCTATTACACTTAATAAATTATTATTGAAATCAGTAATTGTTTTCTATAATAATTAATTTTAATCAACCATCAGAAACATACTTTGAAAATTTCTACACTTTGTATGATTACTATGATAGAAATGCATAAAATATTTATAACATTTGAATAAATATTCTGATATCTGTCATTTCATTACTCACATAAGCAGTCCAAAATAAAATGATTAATTTAGTTGGAAAGATCAGTAACATTGTAGTGTTTGCCTTATCTGTTGTCTAGTCAAGCTGAATTGCTAAATAACTTAGTTTTAATCTCTTCTTTAAAAAAAAGTTTTCTTTAAAGATAAAAGTTTTCTTTACATCATTTTTTCAATCATTATTTCTATATTGCACTAGTGTATGATAATTTAATCATGTAACCTTTTTGTCCTTTTTTATCTAGACTAAATTTTGTGATTTTTTTCCTTCATATGGTTCTATTAAAATTTCTGTCATTTTAAGTTTCTATTCAGGTCTTTCATCTCTGTCATTCATTCAAAATGATCCTAAAGGAATATTTTTATATCTTTGTAAGTGATAGAATAGAAGACTCTCTTCTGTAATTTTTTTTAAGATGAAGTTCAGCTACTTTACCCTTACATCTTTGATTAAAGACATCTGAAATCAAAGGTTTTATATTGTTATCTGAAACATTTTATCTGTGAAAACAGTTTACACATCCTAACTATTCTTCATAAACATAAAAACACATTTATAAGTTTTCACTGTCTTAGTTTTGCCTTTTCCTTTTCTCCTTATGCTCATGAATTTTTAATCATGTGCCAAGTAGCTTGTCACAGCTGTCAGTATAATTATCCTATATTATTCTAAACCAAGTTTTCAAATTGAGGAATTGATATTAGAATTATAGACATTTGAATAAATAATGAAATACAACTTTTTTACATTTTGCTCTTTGTAGCTAATCTATGGAAAATGTAGTTTGGGAAATGCAAAATTGAAGTTCTTCTAGTGTTTTGTCATGGAAATGTTTTATGTACTGAATATATTGCATATTTTATGCAACTGTTAGTTTTATTTGTCAATAATACTTTAAATCAATAAGTAGACATGAATTTCTTAAATTATAAGCTGAATTGGCAGCTTGTTAGTTTGCATTTTGACTTTAATTCGACTACTTATGAGTTCAGTTATCATCTCAATATCCTCAATATAGATAGCTGTAATGATTCAAAATTCGCTTTAAATTGTGTACTGATCATATAGATTGTAGATCCTGCTTAAATTAAACCCCATGTCCAAGAAGTAAAAATTGAGTCGCACACAATCCAACATATTCTTTTATTTCTTAAAATTTTAATGTTCTAATATTTAATTTCTTATTATTTTAAGTTCAAAGAAAATCAACTGTAATTTGTTTTAGTTTGTGAATACATTTTTTATTAAATGAAATATAGCTACTGTTAATTTAAATTATAAAAAGTAAAAAAAAAAAAAATTATCCTATATTTTCAGTTCTATCTATCTACTTTCTTCTGTTTAACTTTCGATAGGTTTAATTTTGGTAGCAATAATGCTAAAGATTTGAAAACTAATTATTTAGAACAACAGGTAATTTTCTTGATTTTCGATGCTGCAGGCGGACAACCTACTCGCGTAGCGAGTGTAAGGCTGAATTTTCTTGATTTTGAAAAACTTTTACAAACAGAAAAAAATTGTTATTAAAAGTGCTTCTTTATGAGTGGTAAAAATCATGAATGGATTTTTTTCTGATCGCCAATAACAATCAAACATTTGATACTTAAATTCGAAGGCAGGCAGTAAATGAATCAACTAGTTAGATTTGCAATGTTGTCTCAATATGATGTGACGTTGATGAAATGTTATCTGATGTCATGGATATTTTAATCCAATAAGAATTGTAATATAGTGGTGTAATAATGATCTCAACTGGAATGAAAGAAACAACCACTTTATGGTTAAGATTTTTTTTTTTTCAATTTAAGAATTAAGGCAGTATTACTAGAATGTAAATCATATTTTTTATATGGTCCAAATTTTTGAATGTAATGTTATGTGTTGCAAAATTTCTCTAAAAATCGTAATACTATTATAAATACTATACTAAATACTATACTATACTATAATAAATACTATACTAAATAGCTCTATTATTCTACTAAATTTTAAAGAAAATAAATATTTCTTTTTTTATTACTTCATATATAAAAGAGTAATTTTATATTTCTTGTATTTATCTCTAGGAAATCATCGAATTTCCAGTTCTTAAGGTAAACGGGAATACTTTTGAAATTGAATCATCTTTTCAATCATACGTTAAGCCAGTTATACATCCACAACTTACTCAATTTTGTTCACAAGTAAGTGAAATGTTTATTTGAGTAATTTCATTGAATCTTACTATAAAAACAACTTTCATTTTACTATTTTTTTCTGAAATTAAGAGTCTAAGTCATGATTACTTTTATTATTTTACTTATTTCACACATTTCCAAACTCTAATATTGAAAATTGTTTTTGTTACATGACAAAATATTTTTCATATTTTCTCTGTGTGTCTGATATATAATTTATGCTTTTTAACCATTGTTTGTATTTTCTTTTAAACTTTTATTATAATATTATGTTTACAAAATATGACATTGAAAATTATTACAAAACTGACTATTTTTTAAGTATCATTACCTACTTATAAATTTGATTCATTATCAGTAAAAAATAATTTTGTCTTAATAAAGGTAATATTAAGTTTAACTATATTTAAAATGCAAATGAGAAATTTAATGTTGATACATATCGCCTTATAAAAGTAGTTACCATTTTATTACTTTTACAATAAATAAATGTAAAAATATGCAGACAAAAATTATGATTTACTGGAAGTGTAGATTTGCACTAACCATAAAAGTTTATTGTTTACTTGTTACTTGTATAACATTGGTATTATTTTTTGTTTTAAAAGTACTCATTAATAAATTGTCTTATAGCTTCCTTATAAATTTAATTTTTTCTAATTTTAAGTTAAACATTTCCCATAGGTTTGAGGAAATCAAGTGATAAATTCAAAATAGATTTTCTTTATTTTAATGAAAAGTATAAGTTAATTCTTTAATTTTATACAAAAAATATAAAATTATATTTTTTGTTTTCTTTGTAAATTTTTACTGCGATTGATTCAGTTTGAAATTAGCAAAAATAAGGAGATAAAAAATAAATTATTTGTATTATATTTCTAATATCAAAATACAATGAGGATATTGTGCTATAAGTATCTTTAAGATGTAATATAAATCTGGTAATTCATTTTAGATGTATTTTTCTTAACTCATTTAATTTTGCAAAATATAAATTAAATTGCATGCTATGATTATGAAGACAGTCAGGAATGGCAACAACAATAATTGCATTTATTTTTCTTTCATTTATTCATCATATTGTTATCTTAAATGTGAAAGGAAAAAATAAAATTAGTCTCTTTTTATTTATTACTTCCTTGCATTTTTTAAAAAAATTCTTTTCTGAAACTATTTACTCTCATTAATGTAAATGATTAAAAGTCAATAATTTTGATTTAAATTAATTAGAATCTTTTCTAAATAAATAAAGTTAAAAATAAATAACATAGAATGTTGAAATTTAATGATACACAAGAACACTATATAAATAATTTATTGTTTCAATGCAAATAAATAAATAAACAAAATATCAAAAGGGAAAAAAATATTATCCATAAAATAAACTTTTTTTATTTTATTGCATGCATATATATATGAAAAGAGTTTTTATTGCATGCACATATATATATATATATATACAAAGCTGACCCAGCCACGCGTTGCAGTGGCTGAGTTTTTATAATACATTGAATCAATTTTTTACTAATTCTTGGGTACAATCAAATTAATATTTTCTAAAAAAATTTAAAATAGGTTCATTCATATGAGATTAAAAATAAAACGTTTCACAAAAATTTAAAAGTAATAGGTAAAGTATCGAAATTTTGAAATTAAGTACAAATCAACATATACTTTCTGAATTTACATTTTATTCATCTTATATTAAATTATAGTTAGTAATCAATGACTTACTTATAAAATATACTATATAAATTAAAAACATCTAAAAATAAATTGTTATAAATGAGGTAGATAACATTGACATCGAACTATTATTTTTTCAATTTTTAATTATTAAAACTAAAAAATTTTTCCGCGGTATTATACTGAAATAAGAAAAATTTAAAGAATTTATCATTTGAATAAATAAATTAGATCAAAATGTTCTACTGAATAAATTAATAATTATCAAATTATAAAATAAAAATAAAAAAAATAAAAGGCTGTCAAGAAATACTTACATGTTTTGGAGGTGGTATGAAAATTAGTAGAGAAAAACAGCAATAAATAAAATTTTATTTTACTATTTATAATTACACAATACCAAGTATAATTATGAAAGTGATTCACAAAAAATTGTTATAGTATGATTATACATCATGAAAATATATATGAAAATATATGTACATCATGAAAATATAATAATAAAAATATATGTAAATTCTATATTTAACCACGCGATTGCGCGCACGTTAATTTTCTCGAAGATGTATAATCTAGAAAAATAAACACGTCGCCATCTGCCGAATACCTGTGCAACTTAGATGCTAAACCGCCATCTATTAGGAACTTACAGAACTAAACAATAAATAAACATTAATGTCGTATAATAAATATTGAAAATAATAATTAAGAGATAAAAACTATTCTATCTTTTAAGTTGGACTATATTATAAATGGTTACAAAATTTTATCAAAATCTGCTCAGTAGTTTCGGAGTTTATCGAGAACATACATCGTGACATGAAATGTATATATATATTAAAATTCAATCTCGTTGCATATTTTCAAATCATTGAATAATTTGTGAAATATATGGAAAATAAATTTATTTGTAAAATTGTGATTATATTTCAAAATTTTATTTACCTTTGGAAGTAATAATAATAGGCTTTTTTAAACTGACATGAATTTTGTAATTATTGAATGCATAGGTTCCATTAATTAATAATAATTGACATAATTAATATTGAATGTTATGTAATTCAGATGTGGCAAAAAGTGTTTATCTACTCTTACAAAAGATGGATATGTAATAAATACTATACACACAAAGATGAGAATTTACTATATAATTTTTACTTTTATTTTACATCAATTAAAAAAAATTAAAGACATTTTTTCCCATTAAAAATGTCAAGCAAAAATTACTTTTTAATTAATCTCTATACGTTTATTTTATAGTTTTATTTTTATCTTGTATGCTACAATATTTCTATTATTACTATATTTCTATAATCACATTCTTTTGTGAAAATATTTTATGATTGATCTACAAAAGTAACTGTCTTATTGACATATTTTTTGCAGTGTGAAATTTGTTTATTTTATTTATAGTTTAAATTACAATTAAGTTTTCAGTTAACAGGTATAACACAAGAAACAATTGATAACAGTCCAATGTTTGAAGATGTATATGAGGTATGTTTTTTGTTTCTTTTTAAAAATAAAATCTTCTCATGTATGCATATTTAATATGTATAAAATATATGTAACCAATTAATATTACATTTGTTATGGATTTTTTTGGGAATTGTAATGACGTAAAAATAGAATATCATTGTAGAATGTGTTTGTTTCCAGGTCAACAGTTAGAATCAAATATACTTGCATAAAATAGTTATGCTGTTAATAAAATAAGTACAAATATTTCCTAATTCCATCTCTACAAGTTGTTTACATTATATAAAATTTGAATTCTAAATTATATTTATAAGACACATTATCACAGCATTTTTAGCAATATTGTACATGGAATAAAATGAACTAACAAACTGAACTTTTCTCTAATCTATATCTAATTGTAATATTTATTTTCAGAAGTTTTCTTCCATGTTGTACTTGTTTGAAATTGAAGAAAGTTCCTATAGTTATCCCTTATAAAATTTATTTTTAATTCAATATTTTTCTATTGCCAAATCAATAATTTTGTCATTAAAATAATTTAAAGGCATTCCTACATTTTTATTATAATCCAATTATTCACTATAATTTAATTATCAGTTAGTTACAAGGTAACCAATAAAATTCATGCCACTTTTACTTTGATACTGAATGAAAGGTACAGAAATCAATGAATCTTTTGGCTTGAAAATCTCTTGGTTGAGACTAAATACCAGTTATCATATAAACAAGTTAATTGCAGTGCATCTTCACCAATCATGATTTGCTTAGTAGCAATGACAAATGGAAGCTTGTTTAGTGCTGTTTTCTTTATGACTTCAAACTATGCTTATTAATTGCTACATCAAATTGTCGAGAATGTCAAACATTGAAGATAGTTTTGTGAATGAATCTACTGCTAGGCATTATATTTCATTATGCAAGGAATAGTACAATAGGCCTATGGTCACTGTGCTAGGTTTCTTTTGAACTACCCTACTCTAAATCTAAATCTAAGATGTTATTAAAAAAATTAATGAAGCAAAATTGCCTTAATCATTCATGGATTCCACTTCAAAAATTGAACCAATTACTCGGACTTCTTGGCATTCAAATCCTCTTAATTTTACTGTTAGGGGGTTGCTCAGCAGAATATACATAGACGATATTGGTAGAAAGTACTAATTATCAGTGAAGATTACTTTGTGAGGATTAACAATTGACTATAGTTTCTGTAAATTATTCTCTTTATGGTCACTAAAAATGCCTTGAATTCTGGTCCGAAAATGGCTTATTTGTTTCCTCATTTGCAACCATATCTAAAATTCTGTCATTAGAAATGTCTTTTGCTGTTTTATTGTTTAATTCTGAGTTGTTAATAGAAAAGTAAATCATCTTATAAAATGATGTATTATTGTAGCATTATGTTTCTTAATTATTCATTGTGTATGGTTTTGAAACAGGCATATGTTAAATGTTAATATATGTTTTTATAAAATTTTAAACTTTGCCTTTATATTAGTTCCTTTGCTTTTATATCATTTAGTGTAAAAATTAGTATGTCAAATATTGATTTGCAGGATTTTGAGTTATTTTCCAAAAGGGGATTTTAAGAAAACTTGAAATTGTCATAAAATTATTAAATATATTCATTATTCTTGTGATATAAAAGAATAAATTTTGGTGAGTTTCTAAATTATTGTAAGTAATTGGCTGTTTTTGTGTCCAGTTTTTGTATTAAACTACTTTGTAATTTGAATTTTTAAATACAAGAGCTAAACTCATAACTTGTTTAATTTAAGTGTAAATTTTAAATTATGTGAGAGGAAATTTCAGAGAGCTTAAACTGCCATCCACTAAATGTTATGAGAGAGAAAACTTGAATTATTTCTTCAATTTTTTAATTTAACAGTTGAAACACTTTAATTTAAACAGTTAATATCAAAATGTTATATTTTTGCTGCTATTAAAAGCAACAAAAACAATAACACAATAAAAAAATGATATCTTCTTTTTTTTAAACTTTTTTTATTATAAGAAATTATTATTTTTATAATAGTGATTTCTTATCCTAGTTGTGATTGTAATTTGAGTTTATAGAAATGTTCATTTATTATTTGTAGAGTGATATTATGTAATTTATATTGCAAATGGATTGATAAATTTTTATGATATTTATGATGTTTCAGTGATAACTGTATTTCCCAAGTAAATATTTTGAAATGAATGTTATAAAATTGTACCTTTTTATAATAAGATATGTTTGTTTTCTTAAAATAAGAAATTATACTAACTATTGAAAGAACTTAGAGAGATTCAGCATGTACGCTCTGTGAGCATTTTTAAACTTTATAAATGACTATAAAATATGGAAATAAATAGAATGAATGCTTATTATAACATTTCATTTTTATATATGTTATATTTAAATGATTTTACAAATAATAAGTAATTATAAGTTAACATACATTTAAAATTAATAATTAGAGATTTTTAATATAGCATGGACTATGTATGTTTCCTTTTTTTAAATATATTTATTGCTATTTAAGTTATATTCCTGCTATTTTTCATATATATATATATATATATATATATATATATATATATATATATATATATATTAGTGTATTTTAACTTGAGAAATATCAATAAGCATATATTTTTCATACTATCCTAATTTTAATTATATAATTTAAAATTATTAAATATGCATTAATATTTGTTTTTACTTTTCAATATTAATTTATGTTTTTTTAATAGAAATTTCAGAATTGGATGCACGAGGAACACTTATTAGATAAGAATGCGAACATAATTTTTGCAACCTGTGGTGACTGGGACTTGAAATATTTGTATGTTTTTTATATCATTAAACACAATTTATTTTCTCCTGTATGGCATGGAATAATCTGCATTTTGCAGAAAATATTCATATTCTTAATTATATAAGCAGTTTTGTTTTCTTAAAAACCAATAATTACATAATATTTAAACATTGTATTTTTATTTGAGCAATCATTTACTATAACTTGTTTGTAAAGAAGATATATCTTAAACCTTGTATCTTTAATCACTTAAAAATTAATTTTAAGTATCTGTCATAAGTATTTTGACCTCTAAATGTAAGAACACTGTTATATTTCTTCAAATATGGAAAACAATTTTTGTAAATATTTTAATTAAATTTGATGAAGAAAATTTTTTCATTTGCACATTGTTTTAAAAGTATCTCCTGAATAAGTTAAACTAACTTTAAATAAAAAAACATGGAACTTGTGTGGTAAAAGTTTGTTGATTCAAAATAGTTCTGCAAAGATAAGACAATTTAAAGTGCTGTTTTGAAAAAATAAAATAAGTAAATAAATAAATAAAAAAGAAGAAGAAGAAAAGAAAAAAGTATGTTAAAAAATTTAGGTACAAAATCACAGGGAAATATATATTGTTCATTTTGCTATTCTGAAATTAATGTTTTCTCAGTAAATTGCTCGAAAGTTTCATAAATATATTTCTAAGTCACATTAAAAAAAACTTTTAATAGTTATGATTTTACTTAATTTATAAAAATCAATAGAAAACTGTTTAACAAAATGGCATAAATTATTATATTAAGAAAGCATCATTAAATGGATGCAGAGGTACATTAATTGGAAAAATGTAATTTTTTGCTGAAAAAATCTTCAATTTAAATAGATTTGATTGGCTTAATCACTATTGATGCGACTTATGAAGAGCAAAATGCATTGGTGCAGTCATCACTTTAAAGGAAGTTCTGTAATATTTGGATGTGGAATTTTTAAAAGTAGAACAAATTTAGTATTTATTATTTTTTTATAAATATGAGATTTAAAATATATATCAAAGTATTATAACAGCAGCTGTTAAAATATGGTTATCCTATGAGAATTTTGAATTTCTCATTCCAACAATATCGTGTATCTTCTTTCAAATTTTAGTTTAAATAGTGTTTATAATAAAATGAAATAAATGTTTTTAATTGAAAGCTAGATTCATTCTTGATTTAAATGTAATTGAAAAAGTTTATGGATTACTACCAAGAAAAGCTTATATAACAATCTGAAAAGCAATATTCAACTTTAGAACGTCTTGTTAACTTTATTTAATGTGCATTGAAGGAGCTAGGTGTAAATTATATTAGAGAATAAGTAAAGAGTGTGCCAAACAAAATGTTGTTACAATATTTTCAAAGAAACGATCGCTATGGATTATTTTTTAAAATGTCTTAAACATTAGATATTTTTAATGTCTTTATAATTGTTGACCAGAGTATTTCATATTGTTTAATTTATTTGAATATATTGTAAATTTTAAATGCAATACAATTTTTCAATGAAATAAATTTTTTTGTTATGTTTTTAATTGGATTTAGAAAAAGTAACTTTTGCTTGAATTTTTCTTGACATATTTGAAATTTATCTCTGTTATTTTAAACTACAGTATACAAGTGAAAGTTTAATACAATAAGTTTTTAAAATATTGTAAGTGAATTTATTCTTTGTAAATGTGAACACTATTTTTATACATGAAGAAAACTGATTATATTGCCAGATATTTCTATATTTTAGTTATCTAAATAAATTTTAAAATTTAGAAGTATATTTAATTTTTAGGTTTCCAATTCAGTGTAAAGGCTTAAAATTAACAGTACCTAACTATATGAAAAAATGGATTAATGTGAAAATAGTAAGTGCATTACTTGAGATTTTATGAAATTAATTTATTTATTTTACATATTTCCATTTCTTAAATTTTTCTAGATTTTTATTAAAAATATATTTTTTATTTTCATTTATGCTAATTTAAATCCAATTCAAACTTTCTAAAATTTTCTATTTAATTCAATCATTTTTGTTTTACATATTAATGTCGTAAATAATTTTTAATGTTACATTAATTTCTGTTAATTTACAATAATTTTTATTGTTATGTATTAATAATACATTTTGAGAAAAGAAGCATTTATTGCTAGAAAAAGATGCCTTTTTTTACTTGTGTACTTTGAAGGTAATATGAAACTAAATTGTGTAACACATAGTATCCTATTGGAATTTATAAAATACAATGCTAAGATATGCATTTTTCTAATTCATATTTATTTGAATATCTTTTAAATGTATATATTTTTAATCATCAGTTTGTATATATTTAGAATTATTTTATACATTAAATATTTATGTGATTTAATTTTTGATTAATTTATTAGGCTTTTAAACTCCTTAAATTCCTATTATAGATTATTGAATTTGCCAAAAAGTAAATTTTATAGTTTTTTCATATGAAAAACCTAATTAATAAATAAAATTTTTGAAAAAGAGTAACTAATATAGAAAAAAATATGTCCATAAAACTTATATTCTTTCCCTATTTTAGTAAATTATAAATAAAAGGATTTATCACAATAAAATATTAATCAAGGTATATAAAGATCAAAAAACAATAAAATTGAAATTTAGGAAAACAATTTTTTATGATTATGTTCCAACTAAAAAGTTAATTTTGTCAGGTAAAATGTTATTTGATATTAAATTAGGGATTTAATTTAATGTGTGTGATTCACATTCTACCATAAAGATAGTGTACTTTGTTTGATGTGTTTCTCACACCGGAAAAATAATCCTGAGAGATTTTCTACCTCTAAATAATTAGAATTTAAGTCTTAATTATTGATCGAAAATGAATCATCTGTTAGGCTACATTTGCATTAGTAACGTAAAAATCTACAACTTAGAACAGTTATATTGGTCATCAAAAAAAGATCTTCAGAAAAATTGCTAGTTAGAAAGATAAAAAGATTCAAATCCAGTTTCCAGAAGAGACTTTTAAACATTTAGGGGGAAAAAAACTAAAGGCTTATTCTTTTTTTGTTATGTAAGATAATATATTTATAGTTTTTACTGGATATTGAAGTGGCAACTACTATACCATTTGGAAGCTTTATATTTAATCTTTAGTAATGTAATAATCAAAAATTAAAATTTAAAAATGTGAAACATATTGGATTTTAGATAGTTTTTCTAAAGTAACATTTAGATGTTGTTTTTTAATATAGTATGTTAGATTGTTGTAAGAATTAAAGAAGCATGTTAGATTGTTGTAAGATTTAAAGCAGCATGTTAGATTTTTGTAAGATTTAATGAAGCATGTTAGATTGTTGTAAGATTTAAAGAAGCATGTTAGATTGTTGTAAAATTTAAAGAAGCATGTTAGATTGTTTTAAGATTTAAAGAGGCATGTTAGATTGTTGTAAGATTTAAAGAGGCATGTTAGATTGTTGTAAGATTTAAAGAAGCCTGTTAGATAGCTGTAAAATTTAAAGAAGCATGTTAGATTGTTGTAAAATTTAAAGAGGCATGTTAAATTGTTGTAAGATTTAAGGAAGCATGTTAGATTGTTGATAAAAACATGTTTTTATGGTCAGATCAATATAATTATTTTATGGTAGAAAAATTTTTTTAAATTCTATTGTTTGTTTACAAACATTAAGCATATTCTTTTATGTTTTCAACTAAAACACTTCTTAAATTGTTTTAAAAAAGTTATTGAGCAAATGTTTGTCATAGTTAAAAGAAATAATGCTTATAAAAATCAGGAGTGGAATCTATGTTTTGAGGAATTATTAATTTGGTGATTTTCTCTTTACAATTTATAACAACGGCATTTATACCTCAGTGTTTGAAAGTATTTAAGAGAAGCAATATGTATCATAAAAAAATAAATAGAAGTATTAAAAATATTGAAAAAAAATCAATAACTATAGATGTGTATTTGAATATTATAACTTGTAGCAAAAGAAGGGAATTGAATTAAAATTACTTTATTTGAAAGTCCAGCAGTGTGCTCACTATAAAATTAAGAATAATATAAAAACTTACAATTTCGCTCACTTCTTGTTATAATCAACAGAAAACATGAGTATTTAGAAAATGGGAAAATCTTTTTTAATATATCTATGCACATTTAATTTTTATGTTTGATTTTCATTTATTCATAACTGTATTACATTAACTATTTTTTAAATAAACATTTTCTCGTAGATACAATGCATGCTTTTCTTAGGAATTTTTCCTATTAATTGTTGTAAAATATATTTGTTGCTTAGAGTGATTATTGCAAACATGATATTTATCATAAATCGTATTATACAGAGATGTTTTCCTTTTTACTTAGTTCTTTCAAAGTCTGTTTCTATGTTGCTCTGTCTTATGGTTTTCTTTCATAACTCCTTCTACTTTAAAATATGTTTCCCAAAAAAGTCCTAAATAGCATTTGAAGCTGTGGTATAAATAACTAATCTCATGAATGTTTGTACAAATTGTAAATAGATGCATTTATTGTTCAAAATCAATAACTACTAAAGACCTGATATTTTATTCAGGATAATGTTCCCAACTTCTAAGATAGAATAAGCTCTCATTAGGGTTAATTTTACCAACATGCAAAAAAATTAATTCTGATTCGTCTACAACCACTAGAATGTAGAACGTCAAAGAGAATAATGCAATATGAATTTAAGAAGTCTTGAAAAACTTTATAAAAGACTATATTTAGCAAAATAACTCCTAGAATCATTCCTTCTTTCAAAACTTCCTAGAAACTATTATAAATTGATTTGAACTTAATTAATCTCTAATGATTACTCATATTAACTCTGTACTTTATTAATCTCACAATATAATTTTTCTTAGTTCGTCTATCATCTGAAATAATTATTGCTATTATGAAAATTGTTTTTCTTTTCTTTTCATTATTTTAACTGGAAGTCTTAATGCTTTATTGGATCAGATTCTAATGAAATTTTAATCTTCTCTAATTAAAGTAAAATTGATTTATATTTTCATGGATTATTAAAATTAGAAAAATTTTATCTATTATTATAAAATTAAAAAAAATTATCTTTATTACTGTTTTGCCAAAAAGATTTTTTATTGTCATTTTCTGGTGTTACATTGTTTTGATGTTGTGCATTTGTGTTTCAGAGTTTTGCTGAGTTGACAACAGTTTATCCCAGAAATTTGGTAACAATGATAAAATATTGTCAAATGGAACATGAAGGTCGTTTGCATTCTGGCATAGGTAACCAACATTATTACTATTTTTCTTTAAAAAAAATTTACTGATGATGTACTTTTAAGTGTTTAAAACTGACTGAGTTATTAATCTTAAAGTCCATAAATATTTTGTTTACATGAGATTCGATTATTATTGGTATTTGACTTAATATTTGACGAGCTTTACTTTTCATTAAATTTATTCTTTTTTGATATACATCTGAAATTATTTCTTACTTTACTTTAATTAGAAAAATATTTCTGTGTCTGAAACAAAATATTTGTCACTGAATTAAAATTTTTTTAGTAACATATTTTATGCTTTTATATAGTTTTATATACAAGTTTAGTACTTATAAATTGCACCAATGTAGTAAAAGTTGCCCTATAAAATAAATATTAGGCCATAAATGTTGATGTTTATTTTTTTACTTGTAGTATATTCTTTTATCTTTCATTGTTCCTTTATAAGGTTGATGAATATTTTATTAAAAAAATAAGAGTAACACAAAATATTTTTAACATAAATCATTCTCAGAATGTATAATCTAAAGAGCAAAATTGTCTGTTGATTTTCCCCCTCAAAATCTGTAGAATCTATTGATTTTTTCCCCCTCCAAGGTTGGCAGGTATGGATAACTTATTTCCATTCATTGTGATACAATGTATTTTGTTTAAAAGAAATACTTTTTGCTTTCAAAAATTTTAATAAAAAATTTCTCATTTTGCGGTTAAAAGGAATTTTAAAATCTTGTGTTAGTAGTGATTTCGAATTTTTGAATAATATTTATTACTCCTCATAATTTTACAAAATATGAAATTTAGAATAATTTTTTAGTTGTCTGTTGCATTTGATTTCAATGAAAATTGGTTAATATACTTTTACATTTGCTCAATTTTTTCAAAAGCATGAAAATCTTCAAAAAGGGATGGTCTTATAATTTTGAAACAATCTATACTTGAAACATTCTATAGTTTTGTTGTAATTGAAATTCACAAATAATTGTATCTTTTTTTCATAAATTTTTTTGTATTGTAATTTTATTGTACTTATATTTTATCAAAACTACCTATAATTATATATTTTTAGTATAAATATTCTTCAATACTTCACACATCACAGGTGTAGTGTGGTTAAACATAGAATTGATATTTTAGGAATATGAATATTAATTTAATTTTGAAGAACAATTTATTTTTATTTTTATGTAATCATAAGCTTGTTTATAAATAAACTTTTTATTGCATAAAATATTTTATTATATTGAAGAGTTTATTGCATTAATTGTTCTGTTATTATTTGGATCTTTCCATGTAAATGCCTTCTGCAATTGATTTAATTCCAATCAATACTGTGTTAAATCTAATAGATTTAAAAATATATTTATGAATCTGTATTCCCAATTGATATGTTATATTTGATATGCTATCAATATTGATTATAAGATATCAATAAAATTTTCGGTTTTTAAAAATGTATTCCATATTATATTCCTATAAACTAATCATATATAGTTTTGCAATTTATAATTCTTTAATTAAGTTAGAGAGATAGCTCCTGAATCAATTTTTATGACAATATTCACATAGAATGGTAAATTAAATTGAAATTTAATTTTATCATTATTCATTGAAAATATGTCACTAATTAATAATCTCTTCCTTTAAGATTAATTCATGTTTGAATTAATATTCGAAACATTTGCTATTGTAAAATTATTTATGTTATTCAAATAATGATTATGATATTAAAAATAATTTATGATATTGATGAAAATTCAAAATAAGATTTGAGTTTATAACCATGATTCAATTTCCACGTAATTGTGAAAATTATTATTTATAATATTTATTTATGACACGAAACAGTTCTACAATGTTATAATAAAATTGTATCATGTGTTTTTTAGATGATTGCAGAAACATTGCTAGAGTGTTAAAAAATTTAGCTGAACGTGGATTGGTATATACGTGCAATGGAGCAACAAATTAATTGTATTTAAACAGTTACTTGTAAAATTTATTCAATTTGTAAATAAAATGTTTTATTTAATGTATTTTATTTCTTTATTTATGTAAAAAACATAGTCATGAAATTTGTAGTGTTAAAAGTACTAATATTTTTTTGAAAAAGTAATTTCTTTTATATTTAAATTAAAAATAATTATTTACTTTTAATTTTTGTGTATTAAAATTTAAAATAATTATTCACTTAGTATGCATTTAAAAATATTTTATTATATTTCCTAATTTTTATACTTCTGTTTAAAGATTAAATGTCTTAGACTCATTTTATAATTATATACAATTAAAATAAGCTATTAAATTACATTTTATATTTTGTAGATTTTTTATAATCTGAAAACTTCAAATGATTACAAAACCTAAATGTGAGAGAATAAAGTCTTAGAAGGAATCTATTTATGATTTAAAATTTTGCTGCTTTGATGCTTAATTTAATGTCGATCAATTTCACATTTTAAAAAATAAATGATTTCTTTTAAAATAATTATCTGTTTAATGCACTTAAAGTTTTTGGGTTGTTTATTCTCTGATTTTTATATTAGCATTTTAAGAATAAAAGTTTAATACTTAGTTATTAATGTACAGTCAAAATTAAGTTTTTTTTATTTGTTTGTTTTTGTAGAATTTTATTCTTATAAGCTGGAGACTTTGTAAGAATGCAGAGCTTGTGTGTGAGGATGTTTTAGTAGGAATTTGAATTCATGATTTGTATTTTTGACATTTTTGAAGTTTAGTTAATGCTAATCTCCTCCACATTTTTAAAAATAAATATGCTTTATTTTTAAAGGCATTAAAATATCTATCAAATTATTAGCAATAAATAATTCTGTAACCATATTCATAACTGTACTCTAGATTGATATATTGTTGTGGTCATGCAGAATAATCAAAGAGTGACTTCAGAGTGTTTCACCCATAGTTGCAACAGACATTTTAAAAAGGAGATGTACCTCCTCTGTGTGCAGAAAGCTGCAGAGTAAGGACTGCATGGCTGGATGCCAAAAACTTGTGTTCCTCTATCAGTTATAATTTAAAAAGGCATGATTAAAGTGGTATCACCTGTTAAAGTACTTATTTAAAAATGTAAAACAAAATTTGTGCTCTGTAGTCCATGACAAGCATATGATAATTACATGAGTAGAAAGCATTTGTAGTAATTCTTGAAACATTAGCGAATATTGCACAGAGTTGAAAACATTGCTTGAAAGGTGTATTATCAATATGCAACATCTACACATTAATTTGGGATAGCTACATGATAGCACAAGAAAATCCTAAGTTTCTTTGTAAGATTTTACATTGTAGCAGTTTATTCTGATTTTATTTTGAAACGATGACCCTTATTAAGCGTTCAGCATGATTACCTGATCTGAATGATATTTTTCTATTCTTAATTAGAATATGATTAAATGCTAAAGTTAAGAAAAAAATTATAAAAATTAGTATTTCTTTGAAATTATATATAATATAATAATTTTTTTTAGTTTTGAATATTTTATTAGTAGGATAATTTCCACTTATTACTTATTTATATAAGCATGAAAAATAAACTTTATTTAATTATGCTTCTGCAAAGTAATTGTACTTTGTTGTACTTAAAAATTATAGTTTACAATCGAGTTTATATAAAACGAAAATATATTGTATGTAAATCTGAATTTTTAGTGAAATATATGTAAAAGTAATTTATACAATTTTTTACCATTAATGTTTTTATGACAATAAATGCTAAAATATAATTTTACGATATTTGTTTATTTAGGTAATAGAATGTTTCCGTGTAAGTATGATATCCCCCCCCAAGTGATTTCTCGCCAAATCTAGCGTCCTTTGTTTTGATTATAGTGTTGCCAAATTGAGTTTTTGCTACTTTTCAAATTTTTTTGTTTCTAGATTTATTTTTTCTTGTGTTTTTCAGCATTTTTGCATCATATATATGGTTTTTTTCAGTGGCAACAGTATTTGAAGCACACAATTTGAATTTTTCGCCATTTTCAATTTGCATGTCGCTGTATTTGTTTTCGTTTTTATTATCGGATGTAAAGCGCGGCAATTTAAATCCTGTTTTTCATATTTATTTTTTATTTCATTTCGAATGTAGCGCGGAGTATAAATATTGACCTTTATATTCACATTTTTTATTTCGCTGTGTATATAGTGCCATAATTTCAATACTGCTTATTCGTTTTGTATTTCGCTGTGGACATAGCGCCGGGATTTCAATCTTGTCTTTTATATTCGTTTTGTATTTCACTATGTATATCGTGCAGAAATTAATCTCTGACTTCTATATTCATTTTGGATTTTGCTGTGCATGTAGACGGATGAAAAATAAAATACGAATTTTATTTTAATTATTTTTTGCAGGCATAGAATTCCTAGAACTGTATGTTAAGTATTTAAGTTTTCAATAATAAACGAAATTATAGAATCGTTCTATTTTTTTTAATTATTCTAGATTTGTCTATTTTTATGTAGTAGTGATTTGTAACATTCTAACTTAAATCATGAAATTCATAATTTTATTTAATTTTAACTAGATGTTAATAAATGTAATTATTTTTGCTACTTTATTTCCTTTAATTTCAATTCTGAAATATTTTAAAATAGAATCTTTAATCAATTTTTATTACAATTACTGTTTTCTTATATACCGTTAGGCTTAGCGATTTGAAATCGGGAGGGAGAACCGTGGATTTCGATATCGGGGAAAATCCCGGTTTCTTATGCCGATTGCCGCCGTTAATTTATGCCGGGTTGCGACGAAGGAAGTCGCAATGATCGCCAATGGAGGATTTGAAACTAGTTCCAATGTTTCTAAATGTCTTTCCTTGTTGAATTACCAGATATAAGTATAATTTAAACAAAAATATATCTTTCATTTAGTTAATATTTTTACCACTAGATGGCAACACTACATTAAGTAAACGTATTTTCGAAATTCATTTTTGTATTTATTATTTTCTGGGAATTGTTTTCGCATTAAAAATTCAATGATCATTTAAATGATTCAACCGAACTTCTTCAATTTACCTTTTCCCAGTGGTTGCTATATATTTAAATTACTAAAATTAAACATAAATATCTTTAAATTTTCATTTTAAATTCACATATATTTTTAAAACTTATGAATTATATGAAATTTTTTTAAATTTTCTAACATTTATAATTTCTTGTTTAGGCATTGTATCTTTTGTACAGTTCCTAAACGAGATACTATATGATCGAAAATTTCATATGGCGCTTTCTTTGACAACCATTGTTTTCCAAAACATTTAAATTATTAGTGAACAAACATAACGCGTATTGCACGAAGCTGACAATTTTGAGAGTTATCAAAATGAATAATTTAAATTCGTTATTTTAATAGCTTTAGTAATTTAAAACTAGCAGAATTTTTAATGGAAATGGCATCGATATGAAATTTTAGAATGTTTATGGTGATTTTTATTTTACTTGCATACACATTAGCATAGAGCTTCAAAAGTGTTCGTTACCTCGTATACTTAGTATAATGGAAGAATATTTTAAGTTTTTGTTTACAACCCATAAATTATAAAGCAATTAGTAAAAGAGACAAAAATAAAATTGGGAGAAAGAGTTCGTTATTTGTATATTTCCCCATCGTCTATCTAAATTTCTGTTGCTATATCATGGGAGCAACTAGTAATGATATATCAGTTATAGAATATATATGATATATCAGACTTAGGAATATTAATTTCATCAAAATAACGTATTATATAATTAAATATATATATAATTAATTATATATACATATAATAAAATTATATATATATATATATATATATATATATATATATATATATATATATATATATAGATAGATAGATAGATAGATAGATAGGTATAGATAGATAGATATAGATTGATAGATAGATAAAATTGTTGGGAAAGAAGTTTTTCACATTTTTGGCATCAAACAAAGCGAAAGTTTTAATTCGTATTTCTGCAATTATATCTGTAGATACGTGTGTATAAATTAAAATAGCAATAGTTGTATCAACCTGTAATGATGCGAATCTGATACAAACAAACGGTGAAGTAAGTTTAATATATCTCTATATAGGTTATTTCAAAGTGTCATAATTTTTTATCTCATAGTTTAAAATGAGATTGATATGAATTGACAGTATTTGAAATTATTTTCAATTCTAAACTATGTGCTCAATTATATTTTTAGAAGATAAAATATTTTCCTTGATCATACAGGTGATAAAGAAACCTGTTACTTGTGGTGTAACGAATTGTTTCTATATTCATTATTCTCTATTAAATGATGAGGATACTACAATGACGATGAGTATTTTCAACTGTTTTGCTGGCTCTTCTACTGATTTCTTGAGAAAGTGAATGACGTATTTTTAAAACATTAGGAGAAAGTTTTAGGAGGAATTTGCTCTGGTGAAAAAATGTAAATATAATGCTTCTATGTGATATCTTAATTAAAATGACAGCTTTACATATATTATTCGTATTTATAACAATAATTATAGCTATAATTGTGCGATCACACACATTTTTGGTGGCGCTCAAATATTTATTCTGTCAGATATTGGGCATTTTACTTATTTAAGGTTTTTGAGCAGAAAAATTTCCTCAAGTTTCTGATATTGTAAATCCAAGTGCTCATTCAAAGTTTTTTCCCCATTTTAATCATTTAAGTTTTCTGAACAGAAAATTTTCCAAAAGTCTTTTAAACTGTTATACCCAAGTCTACTTAATGACTGTATTTATTATTTTTTATTAAAAATAAACTAATAAAATGTATAATCTTATATAGTAGAAGCAATAAAGAAAAATCTTTCGTGCAAGATACCGTTAATCTTTATTTTACAATTCCTCATTAATCTAAAGCAGAAATAAAAATGCATATTATCTCTTGATTTAAATTACTTAAATTCTCTCCCTAAAACTTTTCAATTCTTTAAGTGGCGCGACTCATTAAAAAAAAGATTATTCTTTTATAGTTGGATACTTTGTTTTTTGAGTACATAATGTATAAACTTTTCTCAATTAGGCAGATTGTCTATGCAATTTTTTTTTGAATTAATAAGGTAGATTATTTTAATATAAATGGGTATTGATTATCTATATTCCACTTCCATATCATTTTTAAAGTTTTGCAGTGTCCTACTTTTACCGAGAGAGTAATTCGAGCACTCTCACGATACAAATTTAAAATCTTTATTAAATTCCTTCATTAGAAACATTCTGGAGAAATGATATTTCAGTAGAATTTCTTCTTATTATTTCATATAACTTCAAATTTGTTTCACTATTAATATTGACTTATAGTTTATTTATAATAAATTGGCTTAATCATATTAGTTTCACATGCAAACATCATACATCAAATTGTGTCTGACATGTTAAATTAAAAAAACGTGTCTTCTTTATTTTCATTTAAAAAACAAGTCCTTTTTTATATTCATAAATCATATTTTAAAGGAGTGATTTCTTATTCTCTTTCCCCCTCACATATTTAGATGAGGAATTTCATTTATGAGTATAACTCTCTACCAACTTTAATGAAAATACTTTCATAAAAATAGAATAATATATATGTTACATAAATAATTGAGAATTACTTTTCGATTACCTTTATATTGTCTTTGTGGGTATTCTATGATTCTACAAAAAACTAAATTTATAATTTTTTTTCCCTATTTCATTTAAAATTCTTCTTTAGTATTACTTCATTACCAAAATTAGATACGTGTTCAAAATCACAACTTCATCTAAAAAAGCATGTACCAGAAATTTAGCATTACTATTTTTGAATCGTTGATAAATGTAGTTCAAGTTTTTTATTTCTTTTCTTAGATTTATAAAATTTAATTGAAAATTATTGTTACCTAATATTTTTTACGAAAACATCTTCACCTCCTATCTGTATTGAACAATGAAAGATGAATCTTATTGAAGCACACCTGTTGAGATTTGTTTTTTGGGATTCCATTCTTATTATTACAAATTAATTATGCAAGCTATATTCTAAAATTGCTTATAAGCAATAACTGCAGTAGTGATTTTCTAAAAAATCTTCCAAATTTGTTTCATTTAGACCATTTAATAGCGAAATACTAATAGAAAAATAGATGATGGGTGGTACAAAAAATTTAAAACAATTTATTTGGTGAGAAAAACATTTGCATGTTCTAAGGCTTCTGTCTGCATTACTTTAAAAATTTGAAAATCTTAAAAATGTGTACATATTACCTAGCGCAGTAGTCGGCAACGCTCTTTTCCAATATATTCATTTTTAAATATTCATACTGGCATGGAATATTACTTATTATCTTATCTTGTAAAAGACTGGACTAGAAAAAGTTTTTGAAACGCAAGGCTATAAAGATGGGGCACATTTATAGAAAACGAAAATAGTCCAGAATCTAAACAAATGGTGCAAAAATTTTTCGAAAGCATTCCTTTAAAAGGCTCGATTATTTCGACAAATTGAAGGTCTCATTGGATCCCACGTTATCAATAATAGTTGACTAGTCTTGGGATTTTTATGGCACAGTCCAAGTTCCTCTTTTCGTGCGATTTATTTATACCGCAGGCCCTAAAGAGGGACTTTAGGGATTATTATCAGCAAAGAGAGTAAGTTTAATATTGACATTAGCTATTTCAAATAAATATTAGTAAATATAAAGGAAACTTTTCTCAATAGGTGTTAAAAACTTCAGAAACAGCAAAGTGACGCTAGCTTTAGTGATAAAACCTCTGAATGTCACGGTAATAGAACTTTTCACCCTTTAATATTATATTATTAGCTTTGAAATGCAGGTGCTTGATTCAAAAAGTGAAGAATTATGGAGGTCAAATTTTGAATGTCTTTATGCCGATTTAAAGCTATTTTCTTTGATTAATAAGGGAAATAAGAGTAAACTAAGTTTACTACACAAGTGATCTGTTTTAAAAGATCTGGAGGGATAAGATGTGTTGTTTTTAACACTTGGAATAGTATTCTTGACTCATGTGATCAACTGAAAAAACTAGCTTTTGCTATTCTTTTCTTATTTGGGTCTACATATTCATGTGAACAATCATTTTCAAGCATGAACAATATCAAGAGAAAATTAAGAAATTGGCTTTTCGAGATGAGAACGTGGAATTGTGCCTCAAATTATAAACAGCATTATACAAACCGGACTTACCTTACTTTCCAAGGAAATGCAAGGCTAATTAGTGGATAATTTGTTGTTATTTTTAAGAATACCATTTATACGATTTTACGAGTGATATTTTTAAATACATGTTATTATCTTTAAATAAGTACGCGATACCAAGTTTTAATTAATTTACTGTTAGTAAAACTAAAACAGCAAAGGAAAGTTTGAGAGTGTATTTTTAATTTTAATTAATTCCATAATAATGTCTCGCACTAAAGCAAAGTTTATGTTAAGAAAATGGATCTGAATAAATTTCAACCGTAAATTATTTACATTTGGCTCTTTTGAATGATAATGTTGCCGACCACTGATTTCGCGGATATGTACTATACTTAATTTTCGTATATTAGAGTTAAAATCAAAGGAATCAAATTCAGTTTTGTATTTCATATATCTAATTTATATTAAAAACACACACGTGGAATTTATTTACTTATTTTTTATTTATTTCAGATGTTCCCTGTAATGCTATTAGTTTACTCCTTTTGGTACTAGGGGGAAATTGAGGCATCTTGTATTGTAGGGCATCTAGTGGGTGAGCCATCGTAAACTTTAATGAGGGTAATTTAGTAGCAGGGACCGAGCAGAGGACCCCAAGCTCGACTTGTTGACCCAAAAGTTTTATTTTTCTTGGAGGACACTGCACACCCGACCTATGTTCATAAGAGAATTACCAAGGATGATGGTGATGAAATGGACTGAATTTTCAAAGCTTAATCTAAATTGCATTGCAATCCTTTGCAACATTAACTAGATTATTTTTTAGTCACACTTTTTAAAAGTAATGCCAATTTCTTAAAAATCTTCTTATAGAAGTTTGCGAATAAAATTCTTACCTAGAATTCTATAAAGGTTACCGCTTTAATCTATTCTCAGTCGGTTTGAGATAGAATGTCAAAGGAAAGAAATCACCCACATCGATTGATGTCTATTGACAGGGCAGATTGAAATTTATTTCTTTATAATCTTTTTCGGTACTATCTTTTGATAAGTAGAAAAATACTAAAAAAAGAGTGCTAAGAAATAAATTTCAATCTATGGTCCATAACTCACTGTGCAACTCTGACGTATTAAGTTGATAAAGAAAATAGTCGTTTGAACTGCGGTAATTTAAAATGGCAATGTGCTCTTTCTTATGATCGAAAAATAAAAACCACCATCTCTGATTCAACAAAGACCAATTGTGTTAATATTCTTTGCATAATAACTTGAATTTCATATGTTGTTCTTGAGATCTTTTGAAACTTGGGTAAAAGGGTTTTATAGCTCCCTCTTATCATGCCCTTGAAATAAAAAATAAATGAGTAACGGATGTTATTGTGTGATATCTATATTTGTACATAATTTGAGGAATTAAAAAAAAACAGGACTATGTAAAAATTTGTGGCACTGCTTGAATATTTTGTAAGACGCAAAGCTGACCAAGGCCGTGTAGGAAGAATAAAATGAAGAAAGCTTTTCATTTCCAATCTTTAAGTAACTTATTTATTCTAAGATGAAAGAGAACGCGATATATGGTAAAGAAAGCTCAGAGGGGATATTGATTTAAAAAATACTATTAAATAAACAAGAAAATCTTTCTATCTTAAAATTTATCGAAGATTTTCTTAATTATTTATTCTTAAGTCACAATTCCATTTCTATTAATTTGAATTAAACTAAATCAGAATAACTGAAAATATTAATTCATCCTGAAACTAATAAAATAACTGGGAAAAGGATTTAAAAGTTTATCAATAGTATTACATGAGCACAGTATAGATATATTGCGTTTATTAATACTTATTAAAATATTTAATTACTTGAGTGTTTTAGGATTGCGCATTTTGCTCTATTAATTAATTCAAGGGGGTCATTAAGGGGACAACAATCGACCGAGGGAGCAAAGAGACATTTTTGAGTGATCGTCGAGGCTAAACTTTACATTTCTTATACTCTAAAATACACTATTGCGCAAAAAAAAAAAAAAAAAAGAAGTTTGGGTGATTTAGAAAGGTCTACCCACACTCCTGAACTATTTCATACTCAATTTAAGTATGTATTAAAATGATAAAAATTTGATGTGTGTGCGAATGCATAATGAATATTAAATAATTACTCTTCTAAAATTCCTAACTATTTCTAAATTGAAGTATACAAAGTTTTATATATATATATACATATATATGCATGTATAGTGTGTGTGTGTTTGTTTTTAAATTATTTTTTTAATTTCTGTGACTATTTTGTGCTGTAGTTTAGATGATTATCTGGTTCGAATTGAAATTTTTTGTGGGAAAATCTTTTCTGGTGTATACTTTTCAATTTGCTTAATGTTTTCATTTATCATATTGAAAAATTTCTTGGAGAATTTGCTTTATTCATTTTCCTTAAAATGTTTTGACTTTTTTTTTATCTTTAATATGTTTACATTCCACCCTTTAAAATAATCCCTTGCACTCCATTGGAAAATGAAAGGCTATTTTTACAATGTATATAAAAACATATGAAAAATTTAACATTTAATTTCTTTTAGATAATCTGAGTTAAAAATGATTTCTAACGGTGCAAATAAAGAAGTAGTCATTTTACACATTAATATTTTGAATATAAGAAGTTTTATATTCATTGAATTAACATAATCATAAGAGTACACATCATTATAGTTTTCAATATTAAAATTTACAAGTTATCAAATAATTTACAAGAGAATCTGCATTTTCAGTTGTTTCACTTAATATAATCTCAACCTATTAAAACAATATATATATATATATATATATATATATATATATATATATATATATATATATATATATATATATATATATATATATATATATATATATATATATATATATATATATGTATATATATGTACATACAGTGGTATTTAAAATGGATTAAATATATATGAAATTGATGTTAATATATTATTTTCTGAAATATGGAATGATATGAAATCTTACATTTTTTCTCAAAATTTTCAGAAAGAATATTTAAGTAACATTAATTTACAATTGTTTTCTGCTTTTGAAATTTCTTGTAACAGTTTTATCAAAATATCTATAGAGATCAACGAACTTCCTATATAACTAGGTAAATATTTTCTTCTAGGTAAAATACGTTACCGTAAGCTCTTCAAGAAAATGGTATGTGGAAACGTTCCAGTTTTATGAGATAATGTAAAAAATGTTTCAGAAGAATGAATAGCCTATCTAGGTCTTTGTTTCATTTTTTGCTACTTGTTTACGCATTAATTAAACTGACGCACAAAAGTATTTTATCATTTACAGAAGAAGGAAATTATGCCTTATACAACCGTCTGGTGGGAAATGAGGAATTTAAATCCATTTTTTTAAAGAAACTTTTAAGTAAATTCATTTAAACTAGAAATATTTAACGAAAATAAACTAAGTATTTCCAGATTTCAATTTACATTTTGTTTTCACTTTGGTATATATATTTTGGTATACATATAAAAGTATATATTTCACATATAATATACTTTTAAAGTCAATTTATATGAACAGCATTCATTATGAAATAATTTTTGTTTATTTTAAAATTTCTTTGGTCATCGGAAATAAAAATGTTCAGCAGTCACTTTATTCATTTATTTTACTTAAGTTTTGGGAAAAAGACGTTTCTGAAAATCAACTAACTCATTATTGGTATATGTGGAACTAGTAGGGTATATACTCCCATTGGCGACTTTTGCTACTTTTTTCCTCGCCATACAATTCTAACGCTGTTGCCACTTAAATAAAACCGTATATAAGACACAAAAATTACGTAAAACACGAGAAGAAACCAAACCTGGCAACTAAAAAGCAACAAAAACTCAAATTAACGACATCAAAGGGAAAAGCAGAATCACTATAATCAAAACAAAGAACATCAGATTTAGCGAGAAATCTTTTGAGGGTATACATATATGCTTATACCGTATATGTTATACAGAAAATCTCCCATGTCCATTGGTCAGTACCATCAGCATTTTAAGAACATTATATGCATGGACAAAATTCATTATACTACCGCTTAATTTGAAAAGGAAAATCAAATATGATAATTATCTTCATCAACAGGATTCTGTGATTCCAAGTCACCATTATCATAATAAAGTATTATATGGTTATATATATACCTCCCCAATATATGCTCTCTGCCAATAATACGCAATTTAAATTTTTTGATGGAGGAATTGTTTACGGTGATTTGTCATGATCTCCAATATGATGAACGAAAGACATTGAATTGAGTTAACTGGTTAATATAGATCGAGGCATATCAAGATTAAATACCTTGTAATGTTATTATGACGAAGTTGTTATGTCATGATGAAGGTGGCACCTGAAAATAATGAGTACATAAGTTAATCGTGACTCATAATTTGATTATATTTTGGATAAAGCAAATAAGATATTAAATGTATCCATTGATTATTTCTCAGATAATTTTTCAGAAAAATTTTTTTTTGCATTAAATAATCTTGCCAACCATTAATGTTTTTTCAGATATTTGTTGATGTTTCAGTGTTTGAAACATTTATGTTTGTAGCAATGAAAAAAATGCAATATTTTCGTGAAAATGTTTTGTAGCAATGAAAACATACATTGCTTCAATGAATAAAAGTTTCAACAATATATATGCTGATGTATAAGAACAATAATTATAAAAATAAAAACGAATAAAAATATATTTAAACAATTTGAATGGATAAAAATAATGATATTTTTATACACATAATCATACCTTATGATAATATTGTGATAGAGTGTGAAAATGTTTCTGGAGATTGCTAACTCATGTGAATTATTGGCATGTTTTTGACAGGTAACTGTTTAATAAAAACACATATATTGTTTATGGATCACCCAAAACATATAAGTATTTGCTCCATTTTTTTATCGCTATTTATCGCTTTTACTTTTAAATTCTCATGTTTACAGCACTGAAAATATTTTAGAAATTAATTCTTTGAAAATATTCTTTAATCTCTTTTCAATTGATCATAATAATCTTTTCAATTTTTTTAGGAAGTCAAATTAACATTTCTTTTCATTAGTGTACACATTTTTATAAGCTGCTTAAAACATTCTTTATGCCATTTCTTTGTGTTCAAAATATCAATTAATAAGTATTGACAGTATATGAGATTTCTTGGTAATATTATAGCAATTATTTTAAGACTCTTAATATTTCTTAGTAAACGATAAAGGAAGATCTTTCAATTTAAATGAATACTTTCCTTACTTCTTCTGAGAATCCTTAAGAGAAGACATTTTTTTCACATAAAAACCAATGACACATTTCGAAGAATGTTTCAATATTTCTTAGTATCTAATTAAGAGAAAATTGATAATCTCTTGATGACATTAGATTAACGACAATTTTTTGTATTCTTGAAATACTAGTGGAAAAGATCAATCAGAGTTATCCGTTGAGGTTAAAAAATGCTCTTGCTTAAAATCATCATTTTCATGCTGCATTTCAAAATATCAGTGCTATTATATTGTTAAATAAAAAATTACAAATATTTTTTCAAAGTAATGAAACCAGAATAAAAACTGGAATATATTTGACTTAGTTGTTGTGTTTATATTTATTTATATGAAAGATAATCTTATTTCCTTAAGATTACCTTTTATATAAATAAATATTAACAACGTAATATGATATACATTTATATTTTTTTATGTGTTACGAATTATTTGTTTAATCGTTCTATACATGTTAGAATTTAAAGTTGCAAATTTATCCTTATTAATCATTATTTAATTAAAACAAAATTAGTTTAATTTAAAATTTCACTTTTGTAATATGATGTGTGTGAACTATTGCAGATTTATTATTGACTAACTTCAGAATGTTTCCTTGATTCTTTGACCTTTATGATCTAGGTTATAGAATTCATAAATTCTGTGACCTAAATCCTAAAATTTCGATATTTTTAAACTATAATGATTTTGATAAAATAAACTTGAAAAAAGGACATTTACTTCTTTTTTGAAAAAGGGAAAAAAATCAGGTTCTTTGGTTAAAGATTTTTTGTGAAGAATCTGATTGTGATTCCTAGAGGCAAATAAATAAAAGATGTTTTTAAAATTTCTAAAATAATCGACTTTATTGATTTTGATTAATTAAAAAAACTAACAGAAACTAATTTGATTTAGATTTTGTTGTATGAGCAAATATGGAATTTCAATTTCGATTTTAAATGCTTAGGAATAAAAACTCTGAGATGCCTGGATCAGTTTTGATTAATCTAGAAACTTAAACAATGAATGGCTTGTTTTCAGTGAGTTTTCAAAAGTAATTTCTCATTCTGCTTTTTAGTATTTTCACGGCATTTGTTGAAATGAATGACTATATCACTCTCTTCTCTGTTTCTTCTAATTTTTCTGATTCGTTAGTTCGTGTGTTTGATTCTCATTTCAAACTTTTTCTAGAGGTTTAAGTTCCATTAAACTGGAATTGAATTCTAGAACTTTATAGTCTATAGTTCTCGCTTGAATTTCCCCTCATGTAAACAATGATCATAGAGTGACCATTTTATATTAATTAAACCGAATTTTTTGCAATAACCTATGATAAATCTTTAAATTTTCTTTGTAGTTTAGAATGAGAGTTTCAAGTGTTGTCGATTCCTGTAAAAGAAGGAAGTTGATATATAAAATTAGCATTTTCTCAAAGAGATATTCATTTAATAAATGCTAAATTTTAATTTAGTTTAACATGGAAAACTTTCTTCGTATTAGTTTTCTTTATTAACTGCAATCCGATTTTTAATTTATGATAAAAAAGTTTCCAATTTCTAAAATAAAATATCAGTATAATTATGATATATAAGCATTTATAATGCAATTAGTTTTATCAATAATATACAAGTTCCCTTACCGCTACACAGTTCAATTTCAAGTAACAGCTTTAGTTGTGCAGGATATATTTTATACTTATAGAAGGTACTTAAAGCTCATATATAAAAATTTTTTGCAGATTAATTTTTCTATAAAAATTAAAGTTTATAATATATATTTTGAGGTGTTTTTATATACATTGAATCGTTCATTTATTACCATAATCCCAGAATTATTTAGCAATTTATTTTTATGTTACTTATGACACTTGGACAAGCCAAGCTCGCTATGCCTTGGCAACGCGAATTTAAGTCAATAGGGAGCGTCTTTCGTTTTTTTGATCAAAGCACCATGAAGGTGAAAGTACGTCTTAGCTCTTTTCTAAATCCTCCGATGGATGGCAACACCAGAGAATCCACTCCCTCAATTTTGACATTGATCTGATGGGGGAGGAAATTTTCTCCGGACCATTGCACCCTTGGTAACTGCTTAACGACCAACCACAGGACTTTCGATTCCACAGTGGGTCTTTGGCGACATTGGGAATCGAAACCTGTCCTTCTAGATGGAAGGCCGATTTCTTAACAACTAGGCTACCACGGCTTATTTATTTTTATAGTGTATATTGCTATAACGAAAGGATCAAATCCATATATTACTGATGGAATATGTGGCTTATCTTCTCAGAAAGAAATATGGATGCAGAATATTAATTTATTTTGAATGTGTAATGGTCATAGGAGTTCATTGCCGTTTGTAAAATGACCAACTTTGTAAAGTACTCAAGAAATAAAATTATTTACTATAGGGAGAACTCTAAATATCCAAAAATACTCGTCCTATTTTGAGGAAAAAAGGAAGGTAGTCCCTTTCTAGAATTTTGCTTACTGCTTTAAATCTCGAAGTGTAATACTTAAAGATAGGTGTTTGTTCCTGTATGATTCCTTTTGCATAATAATGGAAAAATTTAATTTCATTTTCTTCAAAGAGTATTCTTATTACTTGTCAAATAATTTGCTTTGACTAAATAAAAATTTCTTTATTTTCTGTAACGGTAACTTAGAAACTATTAATTTATAAAGTTTTAAATAAATATTTAAGTGTGTCATACATATTGTTAACTGAGGATTAGTAGAAAGGAAGTAATAACCCTTGAGGTGATTTATTATAAGGATGTCTAAGGAACTATAAAATGTTAGGCACATTTTGATGTCTAATAATTCATAATATAATTACGATCAAAACAAACTTGTTGCATTTTAATATGTATAAAATAACTCACCTATTTCATTTATAGAGAACACTGGCTTAGAAAATGTCTTTTTCCCATTTGAATATCGTTTCTTTTGCAAAAATCGTCTGTCCGTTATTAATTTTATAATTTTTTTGTTTATTTTGTAAATATCACCTGTGTTCTTTATTAATAGTATATATTTTCTCTTTTTTTGGCCAAGATTGGAATTCCTCATTAAGTTTACTTTTGATGCATTTGTTCAACTTTTTATTCTATGAGATATTTTATTTGATCAGAAATTGAACAGAATGACCATTTTTATTCAGGTGTACAATTGTAATTCTTTCCATCGTAATCAATCGTAATTTCTTGGCCACCAAGACCACCTGATATAAAACCACTGGTCTTTTTACTTTGGAGATTCGCAAAAGGCATTGTTTGCAGGAGGAGAGTGTCGAAATTTGGTGACTTAAGGTTCAGTATTTCAACCGCAATAACCTCTAGAAATCAACATGCTTTCTCGCGTACATGGCACAAAACTTACTACAATTTTTATATTCTCCGTGAAATGGACGGTACACATGTGGAAGTCTGTTATCAAAAAGGCCATAAAACCTTTTAAGTCTGTCTAACCACTGGTATTATCAGTTAAAATTTATCTTCAATATTTTAGGAATTATTCAACATCAAAATAAGTCTGATCTTTGGTAACTATTTATATAGAATCTCATTATTTTGCATTTTTTAAACTAATAAAAAAATGTAAGTATAGTATCATTTAATAAGCATTTTTAAATTAAATGTTTTTTTAAAGATACTGTAAGTTTGATTAAAACTTGCTTAAACTACTTATAAGAAAAGTTTAATGATAATTATCGTGATAGGTAACGGTAGTTAACAAAAATTATTACGTTTATTTTTATTCTTCTCCATGAAAATTTTTGCAGGAACCTATTACTTTAAATAGAACGAATCAACACACAATCACAGATCTTGGCAATTGCCTTAAAGTGACATTAGAATAATAGTAAATGAATAATTAATTAACTAATAAAAATTCTAAAATAGAAATCTGAGATAAAATTTTATATCTAAATTTCAACTTTATTACAATCTGCATCACATAAACATTAAACTCTGGGAAAATAATTAGTTGAACTGATAAATTAACAACTGTGAAAAGCCTGTATTATTTTTATTAAATTTGTTTAATAAATCAATTATTTTTATTAAATAGGTAACTTGTTGATTAATGATTAATTAAAAATAAACATTCATATCCATGATCAAAATATAATTTTGTTCTTAATTTTAAAAACAGCTCATTAATACCGAATAAAAAACCGAGAATTTTCTTTAATACTTGCACGCTATTGCAATTACATTGTTCTTGATAAAAGCATCAGCAAATTCTGTAATACCAATGGCATTATATATTTTATTAATGGTAGAATTGTTTGTAGTCGGAGGATAATTTTTTGTTGGTATTTTTAATGGTTTATTAGTCATTAATAAAATAAAAGAATGCAATAAAGAAAGCCCAAATATTAATGAATAATAAAAAACATATATGTTTTCTTAACGCATACTTAACATTATTGTTATTTAATTCATCTTATTACTGAAAAATAAAATCCAATAGTTAATTGTGTAATTTGCAGAGCTTTTTATGTAAGAAACCATCAAAATAGCAGTCATATTATTTGTTGAATAACATCCATAATCTTAACTTTTTCAAGATTTTTGAATTGAAAACACTTAAGATCAAAATTCTGCTTCCAATTTGATCAAAATTATTTGGAGATAAAGCTTAAACTTTATGGACTATTCAAATAGTGTATTTGAACATGTAGAAGAAAATGACGAAAATTGGTTCAATCGCAGACTTCGTCTATCCACTTCATCGATTGATATGATTGTGTATCCATGGAGCGTGTTGGTCCAGTCACACTGAATTAATTCTAAAATAAAGTTTCCAAAACCTATTTCTTAACAGTGCTTATTTGTGAATTATGTGAAAATTGATGCATTTTATGACAAAACTTTAAAGTGCTCATAGCAATATAGATTTTTTTGTTAATATAACTAATATTTTTGTTAATATAAATAATTATTTATATATATATTTATTTTTTCAAAATGCTAGAATGACTTATAAGCCAATTTTTAGTTTTTAGAAAAAAAATCGCCAGCTCTTATTAAAAAAACTGGCGCCAATCACCAATTTTTATAAAAAAATAATTAATATCAATGAACAAAGAATATAAAACGCAGCAATAAGAAAAAATGGGCCAGGCTTATAATTTAAATTCGATTGCAATTTTCAGCTTCAGTGAAAAAAACTAAACTGAAATTTCGTTAAAAATGTATCCCTCTTTTGATTACATATTGAAAGAATAAATATTAAAAAATACTTCACGTACTTATATTGCTTACTTCTGCGAAAAGAACTAGTTAATTTACTTTCTTGGAATAACTTAAACGTTTTTTGTTATTTAAAATGGATATATAATTTGGAGTCTACATAATCCAAATTTAAATAGTTTTCGAGCATGTTGTTAAAATAAATGAGAGTAAAAAAAAAGCTTATTTAAACGAAAACAAAAGAAATAGAAAATTTCTAGACAAATGTCTGTCGCTGTCTTCATGGCCTTTTACGCATCATTTTTGTTATCATTTGATGCCATTTGTTATTTCAAAATTGCAGTTTGTTGGAAGTCATAGGTAGAATTCAGAGAACTCTACTTTTGTTTTCCGCTAAAAAGCACTTTATTTAAAAATATATTTTTTTAATTCCTGTCTGTAAGTTACTATGTCTGAATTATTTTCAAAACAATTTCTTCTACATTCGTCGAAATGAAACTCAAACTTGAAACTGAGTGTCTGAGTTTTAAGGAAATTCTCTTTTGAAAATAATGAAATTTTTTAATTTGTTTTTATTATTTTAAAATATTCTTAAATAAATATTTGTTACGGTTAAAAATTTTGAGGAGAGCATTTTACAAAATACAATGACATGTTTCGTTTATTGTGATATTTAAAACAGAAAAAAAATGCTTTCGTTCGTTACAATATCGTTTTACATTTATCATATTATTATACATTTATCGATTCATTTGGAATAAAAATCATTCTGAATATTGCAATAAGGTAGGGTGGTTAAAATTAAACGCACAGTACTCAGAGGCTCATAGCTCCGGTTCTACTGAACGGATCCGAATGAAATTTAAAATATACGTTATGTAGAACATGCGCTCAAGGTTTTTGCAATAAAAAAGGTTAAAATTCTCGCCAATAGATGGCGCTGTACTGTGAAAACCATATGCAAATGAATAGCGACTGTATTCTGTATATAAAAGAGAGATGCATGGTTGAAAGGAATCATTCGTCCGCAGTGAATATGCCGCTGTACAAGAAGGAACGCGCACTGATCGTAAAACTGTTTTATCAGAATGAGAGCAATGCTTCGGCAGCTCTCCGTGCTTATCGGCGGATGAAAAACTTAAGAAGAGGCCCCATGTCCAGCAGTGCCGTTAAATGCATGATTCGGAAATTTGAAGAAACCGGTTCCCTAGATGTTGCTCCAGGAAGAGGACGACGTGCAACAAGGCCGACAACTGTAGATGAAGTTGCAATTGCAACAGCTGCTGCAGCTGCAAGTTCTTCCAACGTGTCTGTAAGTGGCCGCTCAATAGCACGAACACTGAATATTCCATGGGCAACTGTGCGTATGATTTTACGCAAAATTTTGAAGCTCTACCCGTACAAGATGCATTTCGTGCAACAGTTGAAACCTCACGACCACTCTGCACGTCTGGATTTTGCCTTGTCTTTTCTATCGAGGATGCAAGTGGATGACAACTAGCCGTCGCATATCTTATGGACAGACGAGGCTCATTTTCATTTAGATGGTGCTGTGAACACGCAGAACTGCCGCATATGGGGTTCCACTAATCCTCATGCCATGCAACAACAACCGCTACATTCCCCATACGTCACCGCATGGTGTGGCTTCACGGCGAACTTCATTTTGGGCCCGTACTTCTTCGAGGAAGTTAGAGGGAACGGGTTTGTTCGGTGTACCATCACCAGTGACCGCTACACTAGACTCATGGAAGAACATGTTGTCCCGGCGTTAAGGCAACGAAGCTGCTGGGCCACCACAGTCTTCATGCAAGATGGAGCAACTGCTCATACGGCGCGAGGTGCGAAGACTGTGATTCAAGCTCACTTCCCTGATGAACGCGTAATCTCGCGGACTTTCCCCATTGCCTAGCTAGCAAGGTCTCCAGATTTAAGCCCTTGCGACTTCTGGCTGTAGGGTTTTCTCAAAGATTGCGTCTATCAAGGAAGTGTAACTAATGAAGCAGAGTTGAAAGCGTCTATCGTACGCCACGTCCCACTAATTCATCCCGATATGTTGCGTGCGGTCGTTGAACACGCGATCGTACGCTTTCAGCATATTGTTGACCGACAAGGTATGCACGTAGATCATACTGGTGTGTAATTCAATAAACCTTCCTTTATTCTTTGAATTTTTAGTGTTATCTTTCTTCTTACGTCATTACAGCGCCATCTATTGGCGAAAATTTTAACCTTTTTTATTGCAAAAACCTCGAGCGCATGTTCTACGTAACGTATATTTTAAATTTCATTCGGATCCGTTCAGTAGAACCGGAGCTATGAGCTTCTAAGTACTGTGCGTTTAATTTTAACCACCCTGTATATTTCTGTAAGCAATATTCTCACTTTCATTTATTAAGAAAAATCAAATTTGTACTTTTATTATTTTTCCTTGATAATAAGTTCAGCAAATTCTAGATCAAAAATAAAATTACCGTTTACTGCTGATAAATAATTTTTTTCTGATGCAATTTATTTCTCCACTTCAAATCACCTCTGATTCATGTAAAATGAATCATTTTTTGGAATGCAGCTTCGTAGATTAATGTTAATTATATACCCCAACAAATTTCAGTCTATTATCCTAAGTTGAAGTGATATTAATCTATTTTAAGAATTCCAATATTATTTCTTTTGAAGAAAAGGGCGTGTTTTGTATCATAAGATAATATCAACAATTAAGATCCGATATTTGATGTCGTGATATATTCCTTCGTTACACACATATGAGTCATTCGTTTTCTCGCGAAAGTTATACGAGTCTTTTGTTGTTCATAATCAAAACAAATAAATATAATAAAAAGAAAAATGATTGTCTATATTCAATATCATGATGAATGCACGTTAATGTGAGTCACAAGTTAAGTTTTTGTTGTTTGTCATAAATTTAATAAATGTTTATGGTGAAGGTTATGGATAATTATTTCGTTTCATTTATTAAATTTAAACTTATGCTGGTTAAGTATTTAGAAAGCGCTTTCGCGAATTAATTGTACTCTATAAAGAAAAATATCCTTTAACCAATTATTTTTGTTATTCATTTTAACAGTTTCAATGCCATTGGTTTTAATATTAAGAGCTTTAACAAACTCATCTGTTTTCATCAAATTTTAATAAAGCACATTTTCTGTATTTTAATAAATAGTTTTTAAAACATAGAAATAATTTAATTAAATACCGTGTTTAGTTTCATTGAAAATTATATAAAATTTCGAAAACAAAGTGATGTTGGTTATGTAAATGTATGAAATTTTCTGTGATTTCAAAAACAGAAATAAGGGTTAATTTTTCTTACCTTTTAAATTTCGGCTTATAAGTTTTTAAGGGCAATTCAAATTCAAATTATTCTTCAAATACAAAAATTCAAAATGCATAGTCTTCTAATAAAATTCTGAGATTTTTAATTGTAAATAAAATTCTGTAAATTCGTTAAATTGCAATTAAGCCAAATATCGTTGTAAGTTCTTTAATTTAGTAACCGTCAAAAATCATTGCAAAATTGTTAAATATTTAGAAGCAAGAAATTTATCCATAACAAGATTTTTCAAAGTGAAAATTTTATAATTTTAATGTATATACAATTATAATTCAAATGTATTTCAATTTCTTTGATGTCTCTAAGCGACTAGAAGCTGTTCATATCATAAAATAGCTGTCCATATAGATTCCTGAAGGCCAATCCATCTAGATCTCCCTGTTGTCCATATAGATTCAGTTAAGTCATGTCACTGAAACATAGAATTTCCTTTTACAGGGCATTCATCTCATGTTCATTATTTTTAACCTATATTCCTGCTGATTCAATACTGTATTTTCGCTTTTTACTGCTATCTAAGATACGAAATTTTGTACATCACAGACAAAATTTACTTAATTGCAACATTATAAATGTTTTAATTTTTCTTTATAACCTCTTCTATCATTTTCGTCAAAAAATAGCCAAATATTTAGTTGTTTTGTGATAAATTCACAATATCCCCTGTTTTTTAGCAGAATATACATGTTTCGAAATTCAATTATTAAATTATCAATCAATTCTATGTATAAATATATATCATATATCATGAGTTTCAAGCAAATCTTATTAATAATTTATAAATTTAAATTGGAAAAGAACAGAGGATTCATTTAGAAGAAAATCAAACTTTTAAAGTTCAGGATTTAATAGAATTTATAGAAAGCTAAAGCCAATTGATGACGAAAAGTTATAAATGACTTCACGCAAAAGTTACCATTGATGATCGAAAAGAAAATTTTCTTCCAACGCTTTCTCAGAGAATTGGGTCATTAAAAAGCAGTTAAGGATCCCACCGAAAATTTCCAAAGGAGTAATTTTTTTTTATTTTTTATTAATTCGAACAACTTTTCTCGTATAATTTCAGTCATCTATTGTTCGTCAGATTCAATGTCCTTCAAAAAGGAAGATATTTTTGTTGTAGAAATCTAAGATACTTTCAGTTCGAATGAGAACTATTGTTTCATTTAATTAGATTACAAAGTGGAATAAATCTTAATTTTAGTCAAAAAGGAATAAAATCCCAAAGAACTTCGTAAATCTTTTGTTAAAGAAAATTGAGAAACAAATGAAGGCATTAGTGATTCCATGCAAAAGTTACATAACCATTACGTGTTAAAGCAATTACACAAAAATTCCGAATAAGTACTAATTTTGAAAAATTCAGCATATTTTATTTCAAACCTACACAAAGTATCAGGTATTTATAAAACCCAATTTTCTCATTGTTAATCACACATTCAAGATTTCAATTGCAAAGTAACACATTTTAATTGCAACGCAGTTTGACACGAAGTAAAATTGAATTAACATTGAAGTAAAATTTTAAGATTCTTCGAAGTCAACAAATACATCACTTGAAAGTGATACGAAATTGTGAGCCTTAAAGATTTACTCATACACTGCTGAACAAATGCTAAGGACGGACCACAAATTACAATGCAGCATAACATTAAGCGAGACACACACACGAGGCCTAGTAGGGTAAAATATAGTTGCCACACTGTTCAGACATTATAATAAAGAATATTCATTGTTCTGGAAAGTACAAAAGCTGTGAAACATTTGAAAGAAAAAAAAATGTTCATTTGATGCTGCAAACGGAAAAATGGAACAATGCATCTAAAAGTCAGCAGGCACCTTGAAGAAAGGTATCAGTACGGGATATGTCCACCGTGGAGTGTGATGCAACATTTCATTCGTCGTACCATACTTTGCACAACATTATCCAGCAGCTTTTGAGGCAATTTATCCCATTCCTCTGGGAATACACGGATGAGGGTGTTCTTGTTTGTCGGAGGATAGTTTCGATCAACAACTTTCCTCCCCAAAGCATCCCACACATTTTCAATGGGATTTAGATCTGGAGAACGTGATGGCCATACGAGACGTTGAATACCCTCGCTGTGTAGATAATCCTGAACAGCGAGTGTTCGATAAAATATTGCCTTGTCGTCCATAAAAACAAATTTCTCATCGACAGCACCACGGAAAAGACGAACATGAGGAAGTAAAACTTCATTAATGTATCGTTGGCCCGTCATAGCCCCATTCGCAACCACACGTAGGGGCGTGCGGCCATTAATCATGATGCCGGCCCACACCATGACACTGCATGTCGGATATCGGTCCCTTTCCTGGATATTTTCTGGACGATAAGCAGTACCACTCTCGCGCCAGATCAGTTGGCGTCTACAATCCGATGACAGACAACCTACTCTCATCTGAGAATAGTACGCATGCCCAGTCCTGTTCAGTCCAATTGCGATGCTCACGACACCATCGCAAACGGGCAGTACCGTGCTGTCTGGTCAATGGGACACACACAACAGGTCTGCGGGCGTATAGTCCTCTTCCCTTCAAACGACTGGCAACAGTTTTTCGAGAGATCTGCTTTCCTGAGGCAGCAAGAAATTGATTTGCCACCTGCTGAGCTGTGGTGCGCCTGTTCCTTTTTGCTGATAGGACGATATATCTGTCTTCTGCAGGCGTCGTACTTCTAACACGACCTCCCTCGTGCCGCCTACCACACATTCCAGTAGTTTTAAATGACTTCCACAGCCGTGAAACAACGCTGTGAGCGATGTCGAACTCTCTGGAAACATCTGTTATTTTTCGCCCTTCTTCGATCTTTCCAATAAATCGACCACGCATAAAATCATCTAAGTGATGTCGGAAAGACATGCCAAAAATTTCAAGTTCGTCTATGAAATCTTTCTTGTAAAATTTTGACTTGAAACAACAACTGTCCACACGCATCAAAACCTTTATGAACTTATGAATGCTATCACGTGATGAACAGACGTGGAAAAAAGATTTGCATACGCATACTTTTTCTTACTATATACCGCACTTGTTCTAATTTTCCACATTTTACTTCCTTTCATTTTGTGGTTGCTATAGGTGATAGTGTTATCCGACCTTACCAATTGTCCAGCAGTGTAATAAAGGCTTAATGTAACCCATTAGATGTTTTGTGTAGTTTGAATGCCTAATGACTTAATGTATTTTACATAAAAATTACAAAATCTAAAATTTTCATGCATTTCTGGAAAAAAAAAAGATTCTCAGAGACACTTAAATTATCATTCATTAAAACTTCTTTTCGATTGGTTATAGAGAACCAAAAGATAAAACATTAATTTAATTGAATATAAAAGACTTATTGTTTTAAAATTTTTTTAATGATAAAAGGGCGATTGTATACAGGAAAATGTTTTACATGAAAAGTAATTAATAAAACGAGCAGATCATTAATTTCTTCAAAAATTTACACAGAAACACATTAAAACTCATTATTATCTACAACACATAAAAAAAGGCGTAAAAAAGCAGCTTGAACTGAAAATAATAATGGAAAAATTTCTGAATACAAAAAAGTGGTTTGTGATTTTCTTTAATTTTAATGTAATTCATCTAATACAATTTTAAATATTGTGTTCTCAGTTGAAAAATGTACTTCAAGCGTGAACACTGTATGAAGAATTTTTCTGGAATATATATATATATATATATATATATATATATATATATATATATATATATATATATATATATATATATCTTAAAAATTGGAGAACTGAAAACACTTTTATGTACTTTCCAGTTTTTATAGATTTAACGATTTTAAGATGATGTATGACTTCAGTTTAAAATATTCTTCTGAGACAGCGAATTAACGAAATATACATTGATCATTGTTAACTTCTTGACAATTTATACAGAGAGCTGAAATTTGGTTACAAATTTAAAGAAAGGAAAATTTATTTATTTCATTAAGACACACACACGGCGTATTTGAGTTTAACAACGGAAAGCTGTCTTAAGGTAAATTTTGAGCATCTATTAGGTAATGTATTCCGAAAAGTGATATTTTCACAAATGATTGGCAACATTCTCGCACTAGAAGAGTGATGACTTGAAAATTTTCATGCAAGCACATCAGTATATGAACATGAAGAAATGGAGCATCCATCACTCACTGTCCACTAATGGCTGAGATAAAATCTGATCTCAAAAAATTGAGTGAATTTCGATGAGTGCTACATTTTTATATAACTCCTTTACGATCTTAAATACATCTTTTTCGGTATTTAAATGAATGAAGAAGATATAATTCTGATTAGACTGTACTCACTATGATATTTATACGAGATAATCTTTTTAAGATTAGTTGAGTTTTATGTAGGAATAGAATGGAATTTCGACTTTAATTCCAATCAATATTTTTAAGAGTGTTTAAACTCCCCTATTCTCAAAATGCGGTCCTACAATTATTAAGCCTTGCTAAAATTTTATTTAATTTTTTAAATAGAATTTTAATTTCAGCAAAAGATGATTTCAAAGTAAAGGATTTCTGTAAGATTGATACATAAAAGTAAAATGACAGTTGCTTAATGCAAGAAAATTTAAGATTGCAATTATATTGAAAATTTTTCACTGAAGGTATTTTAAGAATAGGTATACATTGAAAAAAAAGATTTATTGTATTAAATACACAAAAGAACTTAATAACACGTGTTTCTAATCCAAGCTGATAAAGAAAAGTTCTAAAACATAAAGTACTTAGATACTAATAGAACGTAATGACTTCAGGTCACGTGCGAGCGAAATGACTAAAAGTGCATAATAACATGTGAATTCATTGATGAAAATGATTGAATGAATTCGTTTATTAATTCTTTAAAAACACCACACCCGATTCTATGAAAAGGAAGTAATATTTCAATTGTATTTCAGGAAATGTTTTAACATTTATCTTTTTGCAATGTTTTTATGATGTAATTTTATGATTCAAATGCATGTCATTCGAGGTGAATTATATTGTTTTTTTTATCTTGAAAATTATTATTTATACCATTTATTATAATTATCACGTTTTTAAGTGTTAGTTTGATGTTATTCTAGAAACTAATTTAAAAATTGTTTCAAATCATCGAAGTTTTTTTAATCATCATTATTAATATACAATTTCATATATGCATTGGATGAATTTTGTGTAAATCGGAATATTACTTTCATTAGTATTTTTACCTTAATTAAACCTTTTCATAATGTATTTCATGTCCACGCAGTATAATATTCCATGTGAAAATTTGAGCAAATTAGCAATTAGAGTCAATCTTCAAAAACGTTGTGTATTAAATTCATAACAATTATATTAAAAAAAGAAATAATGGCGTAATTGCCAAATTTCTAGGTATTTGTAATATTAAGAAAGTAATTTCTTTAATTTATAGATTCGATATCATTTTTTATTAAAATTTCTTTTAATTTATTCTTAATTTGAGTAATTATTATCAACTTTAGCGAATACACGACCATAAGATAATTATTGCTAGAGATTTTTTTTATTTCATTTCTTTACAAATGTATGTTTTTCAACAGCTAGTGTCTTGCTAACAGAATATCGACAACATTTAAATCTTGGCAAATGTTAAACTCAAGATATTTTGAAAAAATTTTTTTTTTCGGTGAATTTGGTGTAAATGCATATTTTTTCCTCATAGGGCATAATTTACTACAATTATTTCTGTATTTTTAAGCTAATTGAATATAAGAAATAAATAACAATATTTTGGTTTATATATATATATATATATACATATATATATATGTATGTATATATATATATATATATATATATATATATATATATATATATATATATATATATATATATATATATATATATATATATATATATATATATATATATATATATATATATATATATATATATATATATATATATATATATATACAGAGTATGTTCTCGATTTCTTGCAATTAATTGTGTGTGTGATGTACATGTTAGAAATTGGTAAAATATTTGTGTTGTTACACTGGCATACTTCTCTGTAGCCCTGATTGGTCAACTCAGAGTTGGGTTGGACCAATCAGTGAAAGTATTCAGGTGGAAATTTTCTTAATCTAGAAGGATTTGAACTTACTACCTTACGCCCTAACCGGTAAAGTATTTATTTTACTTTTCAATACAAAAATAAGAAATCTATAGATTTGTTTTTCTCAAAATTAATTTCAAATAGTTAGTTAGTCATAAGTAAACTGTGCGTGTGAAAAGAATACATTAATAGTGATTTTGCATCTACGCAATATCAAGTGTTACTAGTGTGCGTTTGCATTATTAGGGAAAATATTAACAATATGGAATATATTCTCTTTTATAAATTAATTTGTTAGTTTCATTTTATTATTGTTTACTAATCGATAGTTGTTCGTGAATATATGCTTCATATGTCTGCTGTCATAATTAGCTACGGGTTTTTGCTTAGAAACACAAATCGTGCTAGCAACCAAACGTTTAGAGCTTTAGCTCTACAGTTTCTGTGTTAGAATCCCAACTTGGGATTGAATGTTGTAATTTGGAATCCTGTTTAAATAGAAGGACTTCCACATTACCCTCTTGTGTAAAAAATGACTTTTGACAACCAAACCGAAAATTAATCTTCCTTACAAATGATGAGGTGCAAAATTTAATGATACAATGAGAAGGAGGACAAATTCGGAATTTTTATATAAACTGTACAATGAGTCACACACAATAAAATTTATTTCAATCCAAAGACTGATATGGGCAGGACACTTGGTCAGGAAGCAAGTCCAGCTACCAAAAAGATCTTTGATTCGAAACAATGGGGGAGATCTAGGATCCGATGGATCGACTGGTTCGAGACAGTTCTAAAAATTCTTAAAATGAAGATTTGAAAGAGTCTCGAAATGGAGGGTGGTCTGAAAATTTACTCTGCTGAGAGTCATGGTCCACCCTGGTCTGACGCGCCACTAAGGAAGGAAATATAAATAATGACTAGCTATTTTCACTTAATATATTTACTAATTTTTGCTCAAGATTAAGTTTAATTCCTTTATATAACTTCAGCAACTATAATAAATCGATTAAAAATATACAAATCGTAAAAAAAAAAAAAAAAATTCAAACACATTACTTATCCACGATAAAATTTTTTAGTTGAGTAAGTGTGATTTGTAACTATTTATGATAAGTTCTTATATGGATATTTTGTTTACATTTTTAAATCAATAAAAAAATTGTTCACGCAATTCAAATTCAAATGAAATTTTAAGAAATTGTATAAATAGTATTCTGTAGTACTCAGATAATCTAAAATAACAAGAATTGATAGGCTTATTCAAATTATTTTAATAAATCCTGAATTTAGAAAACTATTTTTGTATTTTTATATAATGTTTCTGGAACTATATATATATATATATATATATATATATATATATATATATATATATATATATATATATATATATATATATATATATATATATATATATATATATATATATATATATGTTTAGTCATGAAAAGCTTCAATATAAATTTTTTTACCAATATTATATTATTATTATTTCTACACATTATGGTTTTGAAAACAAAATGGATATTTATTTTAAATTTTAATATTCCTGTTAAACCACAACAAGTTTTATCAGCATTATTATTGAACAAATTTTTAAACAAAATTATACTAATTTTGATTAATTTATTTATGAAAAAATATTTTGTGTTTGAGTAAATTTTAATTAAATGTTGAAAATAAATTTTTTCAAAACCTTTTTATGTGCTTTTACATTGCTTATATGCGCTTACTTGAGGATTCCTGCTATATCAGAGTTACACAACTGCTTGATCTACTCATGTTTATTTGCATGTTATCACTGTACAGTTTGTATAGTGGACCACTTGTGACGAAAAAAGCAACAGAAAGACATTATCAATAAGTAAATAAAGTACACTATAAAAGGCCCATTTTAGATATAATCAGGATTGTAATCGGTGTAGTAAATATCGAATTAGATCAATTAAATTTCACCATTTATCTTATAAGTATTTTTTTAATTCACATTTAAAAGCATAGTTTGCAATCAGTCTAATAAGTATTCTTATATCATTATCAATTACTTCCATTTATATGACTCAATTTTAGATACTAAGTATGCATCTAATTATGTACGCACATTAGTTGATTTCGTTATTTGTTTAATTTGGCTTCCTGTGGTTACTTTTTGCACACGGGGGATAGTTCGACCAGGACTTACAGTTTAAAATGGACTGCAGACAACTGTTAATTTTCCCAACTGCAGTGGGAATCGAAACCACGAATTGTTTGAAAAAAAGGAAAAGACCAGAGCGCTAACTATTCTTATGCCATTTTAGAGATGTATTTATTAATTTGTGAGTATAATATGATGAATATTACTTCATCACTCACTTCGTCAACCAATCCGTATTACTTTATCTACTCATAAACGAATAAATGAATGTTATTAATTAACATATATAGTCTGATCATGTCGAAAAAAATTTCCGCATTTTAATCTTGAATTCAAAACATCGTCCGTAACTTATCCTTCTGATACACGGAGTACATGTGAAAAATATGAGCCCAAATACTACAAAACTTAACTTAAGCTGTTATATTTTGGTATCCAAAAGTAATTACATTTCTAATATACAAGCAGAAAGGAACTAAAACAATCCAGAGGAAAATATAACGCTCTTGGGTTTAATAAATCTGATACCTAATCAAGCCCAAAACCAAAGTTCCTTTTCATTCAATGTATATAAATAACTAATATCTCTCCACATAAACAATATGACGAGGTTTGTATAAGTAAGCGTCAACACAGGTGTTGACTTAACAACTTGATCATAGTTCAAATTTATGACGCAGTTATGTTTAGTAGCTCGATCGGAAATATAATTAATATTAATAAACGGAAAAGGGCAATAAAATAAATCGCATTTTAATATTTTAAATCTTGCTTAATTTTAATTACGTCTTTAATTAAGAATTAATTAAAATTAAGTCTTGTTAATTTTAATTCTAACTAAGGAAGGCTTATAAAAATATTATTAAATAATAGTTAAATATTTCTCATGTATATTAATGATGTGATCAGTAGTGTGTAGGAACGCATCGTTCAGAAATATCTTCCACTGAATCATTAATTTTTAACATTAAAAATTTCATTTCGAATTTTGATACCGCTTATAGTCGCTTTCTACAGATAAATTCGCTATCATTAATTCTGAAAATATTGCTTTTCAGTTCATAAAATCGGTAGAAAAAGTTCTTTCCTTTTGCTAATTGCAAGCATTAAAACTCCAAGAATCGTTCTTAGAGGAAAATAAATTCTCCGATTCTTTTTCTTAGTATTTAATCGGCTTATTTAGTTCATTTTCCATGCTTTGAACTATAGAAAAAAGGAAAATGTACACCCCTCGATTTCCAGTCCCATCCATCACGTTTTGACTTTTAAATCCAAAAACATGAATGAATCGCATCATAAATTTTCATTTAAATGCGAGAATTATTATAATGGCGAGATAATGTTTGTCTTGAAAGTGTGCTATCAATTCTGAATCCCAAGGGAGCCTTGAAGTGGTTGGAGAAGCGAGAGAAAGAAGGCGATAATTGCTGCTTAAATGAAAGTGTTTTGCAAGTATGCAAATGTGTTTAAACGGAGGAAATGCTTAAATACCATTCTCATTTGGCGAGCTTAATGTTTTTGTGTGATTTCTAAAAATATTAAGGAACCGAAATATCTTATATATCACAATTTCTGTGCTTAAAATTGGAAAAACAATTTGCACGTTCTTTTTTTTCTCGTTAAATTTGAATGGTTATCATATTCTAAAACTGCCTTGAATTATATCTCAAATATAAAGGTAGTTGTTTTTTTATAAGTATTCATATTTATTTTTTGATGAAATGTTTTCGGTTTTACTAGTACTCAGTTTATTATTTTTAGTAATAGTGTCGTTTTTTTAGTAAGTCATTATTTTTTAATTAGTCATTCATTACCAAAATACAATTTTAATGCTTTTCCTTTAGCAATGTCTAAGATGACGTTAACTATAAATATTTAGTAAAATAAGTTAATAATAATAATAAAAAAGTATGAGAGCAAAAAATTATTATAATGTTTCGTAGAGCAAATCGGTGAGAATATTTTGTGTACATAACTATCATAAAGGAAAGAAAAAATTCTTTGAGAATTTTATTTGCTCAAGAATTTATCGTTGATTCGGTGCATTTTTTTGGTATTCTTTTAAGAAAAATATGTGATTAAAAAAATTTTGTTATTAAAGTGTTTTTGAAAAGAGAAAAATAAGAACTTTCGATAGAAAGCGTGCAGTACGTTATAAATCCTATTTCATGAAACACATAAATCAAATTTTTTGAATTGAAACACATTAAATTATATGACGTAACACATGAAATATAATTTCAAGTGTTACGTGTACACACCCAAACAAAACACTGTTTGTTGCATTGGATTATATGTACTACATTGTTTCTACAGCAATTTCGGTTAATGGTCACTTTTTCGGCTTGTTAATGGTTTATGATCACTGCATGATTTTATTTTTATATTCAGATATTAGCCTAACTATTGAATATTCCCATGATGCCCATTGTATCAAGAATTTTAATAATACCTTTAATAGCAAATTTTATGCTGTGGAAATGGATTAAAAATGTTTAGATAATTGTATATTTAATCGGTGTTGTTAGCATAAAATATCTGGCAAAAATTATTAATTTTTCATTGATCACAAAATTTATAAAATAATCGAGTAGCTCGTAGGTTTAATAATCTTACAATTCAAATCATCCATGATTTGCACAATTTTTCTCATCTATCTGGTACAACCCGTTTTAGGGTTAGTTACAAGGAAGCATACTGGTGCAACAACAACGTGTCTTATCCACTTACATAAGCTTCTCGCTTTTTACATTGAACTGAATACATGTAATTATGCTACTCAGCACTAAAAACTTCCTATCTTAATTATTCTGATATAGTAAACACCTCTTCTTTCAATTGAATTAAAACTAGCAAAATATTTCTAATTAAACACAGTGCATATTAAGCGTTCAAAATACGTTATAGCGAAACAAGTATTACGAGTAATGTAATCAGTGAGTTTCTGGCTTATCTTTATTAGGTGAAGTAGTAGAGATAAAAACATTCTTCAATGTGCCTTGTGTGGTGAAAACTGATGATCATTAAGTCAAAAAACATGCTTTAAGAATTATTGAAATTCTTTTCTCGTAAAAATTGGCGTCAGTTGTTGGAGGAGTTCCTAAACTATGCCCGCTTTAATGTTCCGTGCATAACTTTTGGAGGTCAGTACATTTTGCCAGATAACACGTCACGCACTCAAATTATTACATTTTCGAAGGAGCGGACGTCCAAAAAATTGTTTAACAACAGAATTAAAATAGTTTTTTTGCCATTAAGTAATAATTTCATGGGCTATTAAATTTTTTAGTATGTCAGCATTTTATTGAGCAAAGTATTCGCACGATATTTGGTTACTTTAGGCTAAGTGTGATCATTTTCCCTCCCTTTGCAAGAGCTCGAAAACATTTTTCATATTAAATTTAGTGTATATCATTAAAATCAAAGAGTAATCACAACAGGATGTGAAATAAAAACATTAGGCATTAGTGCTACAAAAACAATACAATTTTGCAACTAGCCGAATTTCGGTTATTTTCACTTGATTGTTAACAATTATTAATTTCTTCGGATGGAAACACCTGACTGTAATTTTGTTTTATTTTATGTATATCACTCATAACACAAACAAATATTTTCATAATTAACTTTTATGCCTTAAAGACATCTCGAATTTAGATCTCTTTGAGATAAATTTATTTTCAAATGGATATTTTATTATTTTTCTTTAAACTACTCACAATTTATTTTGTTTCTTAAAATACTTATCTCTGCACAAAAATAAATTATTTTTACATTGAATTACCAAAGCATATTTTATATCAATGATTACTAAACTTATAAGGTTTCTTAGCCTTAGTTCCATTTTTCCATCTTATTTTGAGTTACAAACCAAAAAATAAAAATTAAAAAATTACAAATTTTAAAAAAATTCTTAGTTTTAATTTTTTTATAAACTTATATTTCTAGTAACTATAAATTTAATTTATGATAATTATTGTATATGATAAGAAAAAAAACTAAAATTAAATTGTACATAAGAAACCGAGATGGGATTAGGTTAAACAAAAGAAATTAAAAACAGATTTTTTTTAGACTTGTCTACTTCAATGAAAGGGATTGATGTTGTTAAAAAATTTAATATCAAGTTTATGTTGTCATAGGAAAAATGTAGTGGCAGTTATCCCAATATAGTTGCTCAAATGTTTATCAGTGAGTCTGTTTTCCTGATCCTGATTTTTAATGCATTTCTAACTGGAAAGATAAATCTGACAAAAATATGTAGAAATGAACTTTCGTTTACTTTGAGACAAACCAAGATCGAAACTGGATATTTTTTCCTTTAGTAACAAATGGCAAAACATTTTCTGATCAAGATAGTGGTTTTTCAGATAAATCATTTTGAAATTCAATCAGCTTAAACTCCACAACATTATTATTTTCTTGAAAATCAGAATTTTCCAGGACACAAGTAGAGAAGTCTTCAACATCAATCTCTTTAAAATGCGATTTTACGAATTGTACAGCAATTGTATTTTATTTATTACATTACATATATTCAGACTTGTATGCTTGATTCTTGAGATCCGCTTATAAGTCTTCGTCGATAATAGGACAAATAGCACAATGACAGATGTACAACCACAGAAGAATAACGAAGAAAACACCCAGGGCCACGGTGGGGATCGAACCCACACTCCTACGCTCTCAAGCGATTAGCGGTGATGCTTTAGACCACTCAGCCACGGAGCGCCCTACAGCAATTGAAATTCTTTTGAAATCTTGAAAGCGTTTGTTGAACTCACTTCTCAAATCAACTACAGTATCTTTGCGCCTGTAAAGTAATGTTAATAATTTTGTTTGTCAAGGGTTTGTTTCAAACAAACAAAAAACTTGTTAAGTTGGATGACACTTTATTCATAGTTCTTGAGCTTTTAAGGAAATTTTTTTTGCTTTGAGAAAATCAAAGCTTGGAGCCAATCGAAGTTTATAGCTCGTGAAAAGATCCACCTCGTTATTTTCAAAAGTTCTACTACGCAAAGAAGCAATTCATGAAAACACGTTTTAAGACTCTGTTAATGAATTTCCGAAGCGGAAGTTCACTATATTGGCAATCTACAAGTAGTTCTTCAGTCAGAATTTTGAACAAACGTTTCTGCATTGCATGAGTTTTAACTTACTTCACCAATCTTATGATTATTTTCATTTGCATTATTTATACTTAAAAACTTTCCACACATCGTTTCCTGGTCTACTACTCAATAAAAGGACAGAAATTTCTGAAAGCTGTTGTTTTTACGGCAAAAGTCAATGAGTTATCTTCGCCTACCATTCCAGAGCTTCACCAGTTGCTAATCTTACAACTTATTGATAAGAATATCATTGGAATTCATAAGATTTTTTAACTACTATAGATATGTTCTGTACTGTAGTGCGTCCTGTTAACGGTATAATCCTTACTAGCACCTCTTTATTTCGAAATTATAAGAAACCATTCTTGGAAAAAATATGGCAAGTTGAGCATTAGCATATCAATTGATTCACCAAGTTTTATGGAGAAATAATTGCTGCGATCAAAATCATTTTAACTAGTGAGGTAAATAAATAAACACACACACACACACACGCGTTTGATTATTTTCCTATTTTATTATATGGTTCCTCTTTTTTGAAATTATACTTAAAACTCAAAAAACGCCTCAGAGTTGCTGTTTTATTCTTGTTTAATGTTTCAAAAAAGTTGATTGTCGAACATTAATTTTGATATACACTTGCAAATGTAATGAGTACAACTTAACGCTTATGCAATCAGCTACAGATGAGGTAGGCAGTGTTACTTGCGTGAGGTAAACAAGTATTTTGTTATCAATGCTTCCAGTCGTCAATTAAGCGAAGAATTCATCAAGATCAGCCAACTGGAGCAATAAAGTGATTTTCCCCCGAGAGCCTACTAACAGCACGCGTTAGATGGTTTGGTGATCACTGCATTAGATTAATTAACATATAATTAATATTGATTTTTTCTTATCAATAATTCAGTGTTTAGAAAAAATAAATATTTTGTCTTGCTATCTGAGGCAGACGAACTATTTAAAAGGAAAGGAGTTGACCTTGAAGTGCTAGAAATTATAGGTGAATCTGAAGCATTAGACTCACACCTTTTCCTTATAAAAATGTCTTTTTTTAACAAAATATTAGTATTACGTAATGTCACTTATTGTCTGAACATTGATATGAACATTATATATATGATAAGATATAATGAACTTATTGACTGAACATTATACATTTGATAAATAATATTATCCGATATTTTGTACAGATATATTTCATGCATTTTTAAAAACCATGTTCTAGAAGTAATCAGAGCCTGCATTTTTTTAATATCAAGACACCTTGTATTAATCCAGTAAACTGAAAACGGATTTATTTCTTTGTAAAAAAAATGTAATGTATGTAAATTACTAACACTTATGGTATTATTAACAATTACGTGCCCAATTGACTGCATGTAACAACAAGATATTTTAATATTCTCGAATTATGATCTCAGTTTATTTTCATTCTGAATTAAGTTACTTAAAAATATTCTGTATTATGCGTAATATTCTGTTTTTTGGGAATAATATTAACTCCATATTATCTTCTTTTTCAGCATTTCAAACGGAAATATGTTATTACATAAAGCAATTTAGCAAGAGTACGACAAGATGAAATTAATTTTGTTTGAAGAACAAGGTCAGACAATTACCAACATGGAAATCACTTCGTGCTGACGTCTATTGCTTATCTAGTTGATCGTGGCCGAATCAACACATTTGCAGTACAATTACAGTGACATAAAGGAATATTTATTCCATATTGTTTTTGTTGGACATCACTGGATCAGACAATTAAAGATTTTATACTCCTTTGTTCATCAGTTTGGAATATTCTGTTTACATTCAACTGAATAATTGCACAGACCGGGAAGAATAGCTACAGGGCATTAATTTACATAGGCAGATGGTTTCATTGAAATGAACGAAGCAGTAGAGTACTCAAAATCAAGGTTACAGTTACAGTTTATGATGCAGATAAACCAAGTTTTTTAATGGCGTGGCTATCTCACTCCGGTAAAGTCATTTCATTTTTATTCCAGGATAGTGAATGGAACCATCGAGGAATAACCACTCGGAATGGCAAATAAGGATTTTATGATCTTTTTTAAATGGAATATTCAGAATCGAAAGGAAATTTTAAGAAGTGCTCAGATACGAGTATATTTTTATTTACATTTATACAAAGATCTTCATAACTATTTTTTAATATTTTTTTTTACCATGACAATGTATCTTCAGCCTAATAAATGCAAAATCTAATACAGACAAAATAAATGAACAAATATATTACTTTCTGAAAGGTTCTAAAATTATATTGCTTTTTTTTTAAGAATCCACAAAATTAAGATGTGGAAAACTTGGACATTTTGATTTCCTGAGAGTGTATAATATCATGGACTTGGTCTAGCGCTGCTAGACAACAGGGATCAGCAACAACACAACACATGTATAATGTACATATCATATTATTTATTTATTTAAATATCATAACACATTAAAGAATAGAATACACAGGCACACATATAGAATAGTATTTTATATTTTTTAATTATTATGAAACTAAATATTTATTCAACATTTTAAATTAAAAACATAGGCTAAATAGAAATGTACAGATTAATTTAAACGAAAGAAAACGCGCTAATTTTTTTTTATTTTGAAAACGTTTATTTTATAAATACGTTATCTTTTCATCTGCGTTTATAAAAAAAATAGGTTATTAAAAAACTGTATTAAGTGTTATTTTGGATCTACTGTAATGGTGTATACGTTAAGAATTTTCATGAACATTTTATTTGGTTACTTAATGAAAACAAATAACATTTAAAAATATTTTAAATTTTAAATTCATTGGGTTTTGCTTTTCTTTTGAGAAATTAGAAGAGCCAAGAAATTAAAGTATGGGCATCAATCAATATAATTAAAAAATTCATTGTCAAACTATTTTAAAGTAAACCTTGAAATTTAATAATTTTTAAGATTTACTTTTATTAAAGGAAAAAAAATTGATTGGAATTTTGACATTTCTTTCTAGCTTCAACAAATGATTTTCTGTATTTGCTATGTTCGTATTATGTTTTTATCATGTGTTTAAATATATTAATGAAAAACTTTCTCAAATGCTTCAACACTTTTATTCAAAGTATTTCTATTCTTAGTTTAGAATTTTAAATTATTTATCAAAACAGAGTCTTTCATACATTAAGTTAACTAATTATAGGGTCATTTTAAGAATTTGTGTCAGCATATTTTTTTATTCAATATTTAATCCATCGTGGTAAATATTATTTGCTGATTCTTTCATAAGAATAATATTAAATATTTCATTATATTATTCCATGTGTTTTTAAAGAAATAAAAAAGCCATGAAGTAAATAAGATTAATTTTTGAAAATGAAATATTTAAATTAGTTAAAATAATCAATTTAGAAAAATTTCAGTCAATTTCAAAAGTGTTTTTCAGCGTTTTTAGCAAAACACTAATTACATTATAATGGCATATAGTGTTATCTTGAAAACGAAAAAAAATCAGAATTTAATGTAATAGAAAATTGTTTTGTATTTACCAATAGAGAAAAGCAGAAAGATGTACAGCAAATTTTGTATTAATGATAATCACAGATTTTCTTTGCAGGGAAATAATAAAAAATCCATATATATACGTCTCAATGTTTATAAGTAAATATTCTGCCCCAAAATTATACATATTCTAAAATATATAACAAAATGGTGTGTTTGTTACATGCAAATTTCACTATTTACTTAAACGATTATTATTACGAAATATTTTAAATCTGATAATTATCGAAAAGAAGGATACTATTAGATATATTCGAAACATTTCTATATTATCATCATTTGTCCCCATGAAAATAATATTTTACATGGTATATTTCTTTTTTAATTAACAATACTAAGTATGAAAACTTAGTTTTAATTATAAAAGTAAACAAAGGAATGTGAATAAAAAACCAATTTCAAGAAATTCGCCGAACTTTTTCAGCCTATGTTTTACAAATCTGATTTTAATTATTTCAGCAATGTTAATTAAAAGAAAATTTTTAATGTTGGCATAAGCAAGGCAAAAGTTTTAAGATTCAAAAGAGATTGTTTACAAATACTGCAATTACAAATTTAGAACTCTCAATTAAGTAAATTTTAATATTTTAAATAGCCCTTGATGATTTAAACTAACTATAAAGTGGATGATTTGCCAAGTCTTTTTCATTTTGCTTTTTCTGCTGTTCTATTGTCCATATGTTAATGGATTGAATCAGCGGAAAACGGCTTCTCAAACCGATGCTTTGCTCTTTATATAAGAGATCGTTTTATTGACAAAATAAACTTCGACAACATTCTCTTAGACATTCGATGGTGACTTGTTAACTGTAACTCGACGAGTGTGATTTGAATGCAGGCAGCAAATTCGTCGACAAGTTGGATTTACAATTACGTCTCAATACGATGTGACGTGGAGGAAAAGTTATTTGACGTCATGAATATTTTAAACCAATGGGAATTATAATAAACTGACGTACTCAGGATCGCAACTGTAAAGAAGGAAAAAAAAAGTCTTTATAGTTCATATATAAATTTTTTTAATAATATATATTTTTCTTAAATTTGTAAAAATTGAATAAATTTATATTAATAAATGTTCAAAGAAAAAAAATTTTTTGATTATAATTCAAATTATTTGATTGAGCATCTGAAAATAAAGTACTAAAGTACTTTATTTTCAGATACTTGTTGCCATATTTTATATCCTTGGATTCTCTGAATATTAGAGGAAGATGATCAGGAAAGGTCATGGGTCAATTGACTTTTCTTGCATACATCACTACTGCTGTATGCATTCATAATATATTGTCCGCTTCCATTTCGCAAGCTAACATATTTAGCCGCGATACCAATATTTGTTTCAACAAAGGAAGCTTTCATAATGGTGACGGTATTTAAAAGACTAAATCATACCAAAATTTAATAACTTTACCAATAAGACCTAAAATATTTATTTTTATCATTTAAATTAGTTTTTTTAAATTTTATTAAAAAAATTTAATCATCACTTAGAAAATTCCATCTTCCACTAACTAGCATCATTAAGTTTTGAGTAAAAGTTTACAATATGTACCCTTGGAATTTTTGGTGATTTTTTGACGGCAAGGTAGGCACGAAAATGTGACTTACAAGATGGCCGCTACACAAAAGGTAAACGAAGATAAATTTCATCGCCAAATCTTTCGCCAAACCAAGAGGAACCCAATTTTACCACGAACTCTGAAACCTAAGCTTTGTTCAAATGTTTTGCAAAAAATTAAATAAATATACGAAGATGGTAAGAATTGTTTAAAACATCCAAGGAAAAGAAACAAAGCCATCGTCAATGGTATTTTTCTCATGAATGCGTAAATTATATATAATAAAAATGCCATTAAAGCTCATGACTAAAAGCAGAGGTGCCAATGACATACAAACCCAACCTTAAGAAGAAGAAAGCTCATGACTGGGTATTGGGTGATTTTATATAGATAGTTCTCTGAGCTTTTTTAAATAAATGATAAAATTTTACCGTACAATCATCCTTGGCAAAATTTTCAAAATGTCGCCAAGGGTGATCATATGACAAATTGCCTATCGATGAAAAACGGCGGGAAGAAAATGCCTAAAATAGTGACAAATATTTCATACATCGTTGGTATCTAATAATATGCTCAACTAATTTTACAAAATTAACAAAAAAACGCTGATTTATAGATTTCAAACACTAATGATAAAATAATAAAGTTGATATGTTAAACTATCCTTAAATTTTTCTGATTTAATTTTATATTAATGAATTTAAATCGGTAAATATTCATGAAAAATTAATAACAAATAGGGTTGCCAAAATACTAGTTTGCCGGGTTTTCAGTAAAAATGTTTGCCAAATTTAAATCCAAAAAACGCGCCAAGGGTGACCGTACAGTAAATCTAATCCGAAAAATTCATAAAATCATTAAAAACATCGTAAGAAAATACCATTCTTTAATATTATCTTATACAACGGACTATATTTTTACGTCATTATTATAATGAATATAATTCATAAATAAATAACATCAAAGTAATTCGGATTTTAATCATATCAATATTATTTCTAAATTAATATTTAATTTAATAAATTTAGAAAGTTATGAAATTGTGAAAATGTATGACGTACAAAAGAAAAAAATGACCTACTTGGTCAACAGTCGAGAAAATTGACCTAAGTCATTACAAGAAATAACCAAAGAAATTTATTTATCTTACATTTTATGTTCAGTTGATTTAAATAAAAAACAATAATTTTATAAATTATGCCGAAGGGCAAGAAAAACTCTGAATTCATACCCATTTTGCTGCAACATACCTCAATCACTATAACATTAAATGATTTTTTAGAAATGAAATAAATAATATATACTCTCAAAGAGGTTTATACTTAGCATGTACTTCTTATTGTTTTATGACTCGTAAAGAAACAATTACTTGCCTTAAATGGCATAATTCTTGTGAATTACTCAGATTAAAACGTGGAAATCTTACAGAAACAAAAAGGAAAACTAATTAATCATACAATCAATAGAGCGTCGTAGAATTTGATTGATTGAATAGTGCCTGGACTATTTATGCCCTCTATGCAACCCTGGACCATGAAGACTGGAATAAATAACTCGCATCTTGAATATCGAGGCTCATTTGATTTATGGCCATTCCTTATTAGGAAAATACAATAAATCTTGTCATTGTAGACAGTGTTAATTCTTCACCGCTCTGCAATATCATAGGACGGCATTTCTTAATCTGTCACCAAAGAGACTTATTAGCAAATCACTAGACGGCAGTAACATTGAAAAGCAAGTTCTTAATAAAAGTTTATTTATAGTATTTCGTAAATGTATTTATTATTGTTTCGACAGAAAGGGGAATATTTACGATTTCTTTAATAATCTCAAACGTGGTTGTCTTTGCTGTTAAAATAATTTTCATGGTTTGTGATATTTTGCAAATAAACACTTCCATTCAGTGATAACAAGAAAATTTACCGTCATTTCTAAAGCATGTAAAATCGTAAGGTGACATTTCTGAAAAAATATATATTGTAAAATGAAAGATATGTGTGTCTCGGTTACAAGAATGTCTCCTAAGTATTGGATAGTTAGAATATATTAACAAAAGAGATCATGATCTATTGTGATTAGGGAAAATTAATTTTCTAAACAACATGATATAAAACAATTGAAGAAAAGATAAAAATCAATTTATATGATTATTTTAAATAGATATTTTTACTTTAGAAATATATAAAAGTATTTCTTACGTTTATTTTAAATGAAGTATTGTAAACTATAAAATGTATTAGTTTTAAAATAATAATTAATTTATTTGAATATTTAAACTATGTTCAAATATATCGGAGGTAATTTATTAGTTACATTTCAAAGTTTTAAATTACAAGATATTTACTATTCATTATTTCTCATAAATATTTCAAAATTTATATTTATAAATTATCAATTAGCAAAATTAAATTAAATTGGTAAAAAATAATAAAAAGAAAACCATTTAGACTAATAAGATTAAAAATTGTTTTCAATAATTGGTTTTTATTAAAATTTTATAAAATTTGATATCAAAATTTATGTAATTAAACTGGTAATTTAAAAAAATGAAGCGAGTGCTCATTTAATAAATGACAAATAAAAAATTTCAGTTTTAAAGCCATTTTAATCATAATGAAAAAATACGCAATGTATGGGTGTGGTCCTTAACTTTTATGATAAATTAAATTGAATTTCACATTGACGTAATTAAAATATTTATAGCGAAGGTGATTATAATTTATATTTTGTGAAACCAGTTTCCAACACACTCCGAAGTAAAATTATTTTCATTCATTCAATACATTTCGAAGTAAAATTATTTTTATTTCAGCAAAACGCCATACTTTTTAATTTACTACTATAAAAATAAATATGTTGCTGAAATTAAATTGATTTCCCATGAACTCTCATCTGTTCTGAAATTAATTTTTCATCTAATTTATATAATGCGGTGATTTAATTGGATTTAAAAGGAAAGAAAGAGGTCAATATAGATGAAAAAATTTTTATTGACACAAAATATATTTGAACTAAAACGGATGCAAAGAAACTGAATGATATATTTCTTAAAAAAGTGTAATGCGAGATTATTTTACTTGAGACAAAAATTTAGATCTAACAAAAATAGACCAAAATATATATTTCTTCTTTTGTTAGAAGTGATTTCTGATAGAAATATTTAAATTTGCAGTCTTCTGAGATATTTATAAATCTTAATAAAGGTCGAAGAAATCAATTTTTAATTAAATGTATTTTTAGATTTTACTAAAAAATAAGAAGAAAAAAATCCTTATGTGAAACTTATTAAGTTGCTAACATGATCGTGCCAGTATTTTTATCCAAAGTTTGCAAAATAATTTAACATGAAGATATTTAAATACTCATTGTTAATAAAACAGTATAATATATTCTATAATACGCAAAATTAACTGTTCAAATTCTAAATATTTAGAGCTCCTCTTTTAGCCTTGATAAACCGAAATTAATGCCATTATCAAAACTCAGAGGTTGCTATTAAGTTGCTACAATTACTCTGGGATATATTAATTGCTAGCATAATTATCTAGAGCATGTTTATACAATTAGTTTGAAGCTAAGTAGCCAATTATGGATTAACAAGGAGAATTTTAAATGAAATATCTTTTCTGTTTGTTGCCTAAATTTGTTGGAATCAGTGTTCATTCAACCCACTGTTTGCTTATTGATAGATAATAGAGTTATTTTTCTATTGTTTTTGAAGAATGATAGAATATATTCGGATAACGTTGTTTTATAACAAGAAATTCTGGGCGTATCTCAGAATATTTATCTTTTCTTATGTGACATGCTGTGATCTAAGTTCTTCTGTGGTTACATAATTAGGATGTTGGCAAATTTTCATGCAATATTTCATGCAAAATGTGTTAAAATTTCATCGATGACGAGTGTTTTGTTTATCATATATGTATGTGTGTGTGATTAACAATATTAATCTTCATTACTTAACAATGTGTTTCTTCTGTCACCCACACTTCATAGGAATCTGCTTCTTATACAACTGATATCAAACCCGTTTCTGCAAAATATAATAAGACATGCCCTAACTCTAAAATCTTATATTACGAAGATTTCTTAAAGTCTTTGTTTAGAAAATATTAATACTGCCTTCTTTCAATACCCGTGAAAAATATTGTACATTTCCAAAAGGAAAATTTTCTGTAACTTTTGTAATTCCTTTTTTAATTTCATAGATTTCGCCCACATAAACACAATAAATTTTAATTAATTATTCTTTAAAAACTATGCTGCTTGCTGTTTGAGAATATTTCAACTAACTATATTAAATTATTAACTAAATAATAAATAAAAACTTTAGTTATTAAAATTAATGCAAGAAAATCTAGCATTTTTAATGTTGACTGAGCAGCTCATATTTTCTTGGAAATTGAATAAAAAGACAAATAATTGATACTTCAAAATTAATAACATATCCCCCAGTTATTTATATTATATACAATTTGGGTTTTTCAGAACAAGGAAAATTCTTATGAATTCTATTATAAACAACCTCTTTCAAGTATTCTAATATATTATCAGCGATTTAAATATTTATTTAAAAGATTAATCACGCCTTCAGCAGATTATTTGAATTCCTTAGAAATACTTTTAATTTATAAATACATAATAAATTTATAAATGGGCAATAATTTTCTATCATTATTTTAACTAATTACATTGAAATGAATTAAAATGTATTAAAGTTATAATCCAAATTACTTAGAATTACATTTTATTGTGACAATTACTGATGCTTCTGACTTACTCTAATTGTTATAAACTTATTTTAATAAATATTACGAACTAGGTGCTATTTCTTTAATATCTGGCCCTTTTAAACATAGATAAATATTTAGATATTTTATTCTTTTTGAAATGATATATATCGGAAATGATTCCATGAACTAGCAAGTGAAATTATGCTTTTGTCTTAAATGTGTTTTAAATCTTCAATTAAGGAACAATATTAAATTTTTTTGCTATGTGGTTTACTATGGATTCTAAACCCACATAGACGTTGTGAAAGACCATGTAATAATTATAGTCTATGATAACATGATACGTAGTATATGATGAAATTGACCATGTGTATCATTACATTAGAATTTATACTTTTCCCTTTTACAACAAGTAATATTTTATTTTACATAAAACAACAGGTGTTTTTACATGCAAGCAATCTACCTTATAACATATGATTTTTCTTTATATAAAATAATACATCATTAATATGAATTTAAACTAATTTAAAAATTGTAATTATTTGTATAGTGAAATTCAGTGCAATTTTTTTCTTCAAATTCACATCTTCACGTTATTTAGTGCAATATCAAGTTATTTATTGCATTACTTGAATCATGACTCAAATATGCTTTTTGCTTTTATTTTTGAAATCTAACATATCAATTTTTATGTACATGCGTACAATTAAAGAACACATATCAAATGACACTATATAAGCAAATCAGTTGGTATTAATTACTAAAACAAGAGATAAAATGTCATTTTGATAAGAAGAACCCAATGAAAGGAGCTATAAATGAATCATAATATTTTAAATGACTAATAATTGGGGTTTGATAGTTACTCATATAGCATCCTTTCATTTTCAGATCATTATGTCTTGAAATCAACGACATTAAAAGTCTCCAAATTTAGAAATTTGCAATTGGACTTGTGATTTATATTACAGTTCATACTACTTTTTATACTAAATAATAATAATACTAATCTATTAGTATTATTTTATAATATTAATTTGCAGGGTTTTCCAATACGTTTTCTAGTTTGTAGTGCAGCTATTGCAAAATGTACGATTTTACATTCGGTTGCAAAATGCAAAATAATAACATTTGTATGCATATATTAATGCTAAAACTGTACAGTTGATTATTAGTGATGATTTTGAGTAAGAGATTGTAAGAAACCTAAAAACAACAAATATTTTAGATAATATCTGAAAAAATATGATATCAATCAGCAACTATGCATGTTAATCGGCAATAGAAGCGAGTGCGTTCATGGACCTGGTCTAGCATTGATGACCTCGTGGGCATGCATCAATAACAACAGAAGCGAGTAAAAAATAAAATATTGTTACTCAGGGATTTTTTAATTTGGCAATTCTTTTATGTTTTATGCTTTAATAAATACTGCGTTCTATTTTTTATACAATTGATTTTAGACTATCTTTTGTGCTATCATAAATTCATCATGTTCAGTACAGAATCAAGCCGAAGATTGCTCAGTTAATATAACACGATCGTTATAGCAATTTATTTTCAAAATCATTGCCTTCATTTCAATGGCCACACTCTGCTGAGCTTGATGCAGTATTCTTAATATTTTAGCTTTCCATTTAGCAGTTTAATGATTCGGCTCTACTCTCAAGAGTGGGTGTTTGTAAAGACTTCGATTCATTTTAACTGTAAGATAAAAAGAAGTTGTTACTTATGACACTTGGACAAGTCAAGCTCGCTGGGCGGCGGCTATGCGAAATTAAGTCTGAAGCGTGCGTCTTTCGCTTAATCAGAGCAACATGAAGGTGAAAAAAAATTTTTTTGTAAACAAATTTTTGTGAACAACATTTTTTTTTGAAAAAGTTAAATCAATCCGTATTTTTATTTTTATTACATTAATTCCAAAGCAATTATAATTAATTTCACTTTTATATTATATCTTATGAATTTTTATGGTAATTGAAATAATGCAACAGAACAAGAAATGCTCAAAATTAATAAATTATGAGAAAGGAACCTTTACTTATGGATGGATGGATGGAATCATGCATATATGTTGACGAATACCGCTTTAAATGTCCTCTGTTGATGTTTAAATCCAGCCATTCCTTCTGTTGATGACAGTTACGTTAATGAATTGCCAAGCTGTACTCTTAGAAACGCTTGTAGAAATTGTATATTCAGAAAATGCTCAAATCGTGAAAGAAGTGGAAATGTGTTGAGCAGTGAGGAGGGTTTGCATATTGTATATAATATATGAACGGGCATTTATTTATTGAATTATAATTATGGAAATTCAGTGAAAAAAACGCGCTCTAAAATCTAATTAGTACTTTTCAGGATCTTCCTAATTTAGAGTACATAGGATTGAGTGTGTTAATGATATTTCATAACATTGGAGATCTTATTTTAGGCGCTGATCCAGTATGATGTTAATCATTTTCTGGAAGACGGGGCTGTTCTTTGAAGTTCAGACAAGAACGTGCAAAACGTTATATTAAAAAAATTAAAGCTGCTTTTATGCGAGGAGTTAACTTGTTATCATTTGCTATGTGTATAGATTCTGTTGATAAGCTAAGTATATTTTGAAAGCAACTGTGATTCAATACCAGGTGAATTTTTGCATCGATAAAATAGCAGAATTAAAAGAAATGTGAGAGCAAAGTCACACCTGTTAAGAAATATTTCAGTTGTGTAGTTATGCTTGAGAAAGTTATATAGTCCGTATCTTACACATAGATGTCAAAACCTTTAGTGATGTCACATCAGTACAGGATAATATGATATTGTGAACACACAATATGATATTGGGAATCCTATTGATTGGTTCTTCCATCTCCAACTATTCATCTTTCCTATATATTGATGTTATATTACATAGTTTACTAACAAGATTGTAATTTTGTTCATCTTTTAAAATACAATTTTTGCATTCCATCGTTATTGTGGAATTTGGCCTTGAGTGAAATGATTTCAAGAATACTAAATTCTATTCTCAAGGAAACCAATTATTTATCCCTGTTTGGACTAGATTTTTTTGTTGGACACACTGTGTGTGCATTTTTGGCCAGATGCATATTGATTTCAATCAATTTATGGATATCATATTTGCAGAAATTAAATGTCAACAAGCATTTTTCAAAACATCTTTACAGTATTTTTAAGTTGGTTATAGTTGAAATTTTGGTAGAATGTTTTGAAGTATATCTAATAAAAAGTTATTTTAAACTTCTGTAGTCATTTGCATACCAAGAAATTTTTCATTTTTATATATTATGTTTGGTTTGCCAGATTTCTTTATAGTGTTGCAATTTTCAAGCATTAAAATTTAATAAATAATTTTAATAGAAGCTGGGATATTAAATGTTAAAAATTGCAATTATTGAAAACCCTCACGTGATTTTAATGTATGAATGAAAAATTAGGAACAGCACGGAAGAACGTAATACAATTCTCTATATCTTTTAAATTTCATATTATTTAAATAAAAAACTTTGATAATGATGAAAATTTTTGGTGCTTATTAGGGTGATTTATTAAGTATAATGTTTAATAATCTCATGTTGAAAAAAGTTTGGAAAGGTTGTGTAGATGATAGGTTAAATAGATTGATAGTCAAAAGTTATGAACGCAATCCAAAATGGCAGTAGCATATTCAGATGACAATAGTATGACGTAAGCTCTTAAAAATTATGAATTGCTCGTCCATTGTCATATTTCATCTGTACTGATGCGATTCATGTGAAAAATTTCCTGGCATGATTATGGCGCAAGAAGAGAGTTAAGAGATTTTAAGCGTTAGATGCTCAATGGCTTTTATCAGATTGAAGCAATTTTGAAGAATTGTATAAATCTTCGTTTTACACAGTCGACAATCTAGCTTAATTTATAATTTCAGTCACTATGGCTCACTAATGACGACGCAGTTTTTAGTCACGTTTCTAAAATGGTGGATAATAGCTTTCTCTGTGCAGAATAATCAGAATTAACATGCAAAAAGTTTTGTATATTAATCAATCATTGTCCAAAGACATCAGAATTTAATAATCGATCTATGTATCCACATGTCTCTTTGTAGATGGTAACATAAAATCTATTATTAATGAAAAATCAGAAAGATATCAAATCTGATACTTTTATTAACAATTTGCAATTGCCTTCTGCAGATGTACTAAAGCCATACAAGTATCGACTAGTACAATATGAATATAAATAAAAGATGAGTAAAAAATAATTCTTGTTCAAGTGAATGTCAATTCCTAACATAGTACGGATTAATGACATACTAATGATTAAATAGATGAGACCATGATCCCAAGCTTTCAGCATAGTGTTGTGCATTGGGAAAACTTACGAGTACTGCATAATGGCATAAGATTTTTAACACGCCAAGAACTAGTTCTTCTGATCAAATTAGAACAATGGAAATGGTTGCACCAGCTATTTGGAAGATTATTTGCAGACTTCTTGGACTTCATGTCAATGACTTTTATTCCAAGATGACAACACACTACATCTCTTGTCAAAATATTTTATTATTAATTGAGTGAACATTTCAAGCAATTTCAGCGAGCATTATGAATCATACACCGAAATCGCTGAATATCAAATGCCTTAACGATGAAATATGACCAGTTGGGGTATACTTTTTTGGGGACTTTATGGGCTCAGTGAGTTATTATCATGTCAAGTTAAAAGACATGACCTGCTAAGATGAAGATATGATATTAGGAAATGAAACATGACTTTTATCTTTTCAGTATATATCAGTTGGGGTATACTTTTTTGGGGACTTTAAGGGCTCAGTGAGTCATTATCATGTCAAGTTAATGGACATGACCTGCTAAGATGAAGACATGATATTAAGAAATGTAACATGACTTTTATCTTTTCTGTATATAAAAAATAATAGATTAATCACTTATAAATATTTTATTCAAAATTAAATATGTTCAAGAAATTATTAATACATTTCAATCGCTCTTGTTTATTTTGACGTCAATTTAAATTATTTAGAGTAATAAGGCTGATTGAATTTTTTCTTATAATTTTTATAAAAGAATTTAATTTGTTTCATAATCCTTTTATAATAATTTTATATTATGTGAGAAAGAGAAATATAAGGTTCACATTTACTTTCTTGTGAAATGCATACGCAACAAAGCAAAATTACTTTTCAAAATGTTTAAAAATGAGTTAAAATCATGTACAAAATTTCACTTCAGCATGCACTTCTCCAGCGTTACTGAGAAATTCTAAATTATTTACAAAGCACATTTGTAATATAATAATAAAGTGTTATGTATTTTAATGCATTAAAAAAAAAGACATTTTTCTTCCGCATTTGTGATTGTGGAGGTTAGATTTCAAAACCTTTTCATTGTGGTTGCGGATTTTAAGAACTCGGCTTGCACACCATAAATTTTAAAGACACCGAAAAAAATTTTGATACTTCTTTAGAAATCATAGCACGCGTGAATCAGAGTGGTTTTCTTTATTCTCTTCTTACTCTTTTCATCCATTATATATGAGGTCGCATTCCTTAATCATGTGACATATTTCCAGTATCGATGTTGTTGAACCATTCAAATACAAGATATTATCATTATATTTTTATGGCAACGAAATCATTTTTTTATATTAATTGTGAGTACATTACTACTACTTTATTAACCATAAAAATTTTTATTCCACTCATTAAAATGGAATCTTCTTCTTGTGTTACTTTATTTACATTTTATTGACGTTTTGGTAGCTTTATTAATGTTTTAATATGTATTTGAATTTTTACATTTACAAGGGCAAATAGTGCATGAGAAATGCCAATATTGAATGTTTCATATGAAAATTAACACCTTTTTGACTATAAAAATGAATACATTTTTAAAAATTCTCAAAAAAAAAAAAAAATTGGTAATAAATAAATAAATAAATTGCACATTTGCATCATTCTACCATCTTGTTCAACACCAACTTGTCGCCAGAATTTGGCATAAAACTTACAAGGAAATACTCATAAATAATTGTAGACATACCCGTAAGTAATTAAGTATGCATAACTAAACATATATTCACACACTGAACATTCAACTAACAGATGGTAAATCAGCTAACCATCTTACGATAAGCAATTTACAACAATCTAATTTAGAACACCAGATCAACAATATTAGAGCTACATCATTTCGTTAAAAATTCTTTACTTCAATTTTTTTTTTTGCATTATTAAATCCTTATGTTCCCAGACTGATTTGAATATTAATATAAATCTTGATCTTATACAAAAAAGTTGCTAAGAGCGAAATGAGTGATTCACAGTTAAGATCTTTTGTAATGGAGACTATTAATGATCGCTATCCTGAAAATGAATGGTGGCGCGTATCTACTCTGATGGTTCTATGTTAGTGAGAATACAAGATGCTGGAGCCTGTATCCATAGGGAGATTTTTAGATTTTACTAACCAATTCGATCTTTTACTACCGCCTTCAAAGGTGAAATAGAAGCTATTGCCTTGGCTATTCAACAACTGTCGACTCGGGGTCACTCTTTCTTAAGAGCTATTATATTATCATATTCCAAAAGTACGCTTTTATCTCTTTTGAATAATCAATTTATGTCACAAAGAATTTTAGAATGTAGACCCTTGCTTAAGGCACTAGCACACAGAATTTCATTCCAGTGGATTCTTACCCATTGGGCAATGAAAAAGCTGATGCATAGCTGAGAAAGGAGTTTTTTTGATAGAACAACGTATAAATAGTCTTCTTTCTTTTCACTCAATTTTGGGAGAGGAGAGAATTGTTCCTAGATTTCCCAGAAAGACTGCGGTGATTCTATTTAGAGGACTGACTGGACATGACTGCTTACAGGACCGTCTCCATAGAATTAGAGTGGTGGATTCCCTAAAATGTGTTTTGTGTGACTCTAATCAACGAATGATTTTTGAACATTTAAATAATTGTACCGTACTTTCTCAATATGAGGACATTGTCAAGAAATATTGGAGAACCTATAAACTAGTGACTTAAGCGCTAATATTTGGTACTTGTAAAATAAATCTTCCCTGATTAAAAAGAATCATGTTGTTGTTGTCGTGTGCCAGCTAGTCTGGCATTATGGGGTGCGCTGCTCCACTTTTCTAACTGAACCATATTTAGGTGTGGAGTCCGACTTCCTCAGTACACACATGCCATAGGTACCCGTTTATTTGGGTAGGCAACCATTCACAACCCATTCATACAAGGAAAGGACAAAGACAGGATAGTTAGAGAGAGAAAGTACATCCATGCCCGAACCGGGATTCAAACCCAGGACCTCCCTATCCGCAGTTAGGCACTCTGTCCACTAGAAGAGTTGGGCGGCAAAAAGAGTCATAATGAATGATTATGGAATCCTAATTATTATTCAAAATGATTTTCTTAGTATGGCTGAAATGTAGATTGATATCAATTGCTAGCCACATACCATCGCGCAAATATCTTCCCAGTGCTACTTTTTTCTAAATTTTACAAATTTTATCTTAAAATGACCAAGAACTGATTTGTTGTTAATAAGTGAAGCAGAATTTAAATCAACCACTAAGTGTGCTAGATTGATAAGCGGACAGTTACAAATTTAATTTATCGAAGTTTGAGTTAAACATTAAGTATAACTGACTCTAAAGATATATATTTTTGATTTCAAGTGTGTTTTTATTACTTTACTTAGAATTACAGCTTTTCTAAGAAATGCACGTTTGGTTTTATGTGCTACTCGTGTGTCAACTTAATCAAAACTTAAATGGAATTTCTAAGTACATGTTACATTAATATATCTAAGTATAATGGGCTTCCGTTACATTAAAATTTATGCTCTTTTTATTTCGATTTCACAGTTTTAATCGGAATTAGTGATCCATTTACATTAAACGTACCATTTAGATCTGATTCTTTCTAATAAGATGAAATTAACGATTATTGATTGCTTATCAGTTTGCTTAATTAAGATGAATGACCAATTACTCGCCAATTACTCGTAAGTGTTACTCAAGCGGAATCACGCATTTGATTTTTTTAAAATCGATCACTTTGTGACGGGAAACTCATTAATAACGGGGCAAAACTCAGTGAAAAAAATGTTATTCTAAATCACGCAAAGTTGTCAGTTCTTACGTGTAAATTTTGCGTTAATTATGATATTACTTCTCCATGTTTTTCCATGAAACGCACGTGTTCGTTTTCATATATAATTATATATAATTTTAATCTATAAGGGATTGAAATATTTGAAAAAAATCAAAAGTACAATTTTCGCTACGCATCCAGATGATGAAGGCTTCATCAATTAGATTTTTAGTTGTGTTTCGGAATTGCTAAATTTTAATTACTAGAATGTCAGTTAACAAGAATGAGAGAGAGAGAGAACTGCGTGCGTCTGGTACCGTTACAGTTGACGTTAACTGAGAAGTGTGTAATTTGTAAATCGTGATGTCCCAACTAGAGCAGCACTCACACAACTCAAGCAAAACATGCAACTATTAAAATTAAAATAATTTTGTACATGATTATGATAAGAATTTTAAAACTTAATGTGAATGTGAAACAAAACAAAATTAAATTTCTTCAGATTTGAAGTCACTATAATATTATTTAAACTGTGTTTATATAAGAGTAAGTGATTATTATTTCTTAAATAAAAAATGAAAACCGATACAAGAAGTGGTATTTTATTAAGAAAGTAAAAAAGATTTTATAGATATTCGTATTTATACATTTAATTTAGGAATTTCATATTAAATTCATTTAAATGTTATTGAAAACCTTTTAGGGTTCAGTAATTCTCAAACATATTTAAAACATTCCTAAGCAAATTTTATGTATCCTTTAATTTGAATAGTCCTAGATATTTTCTGCACTTTTGTTGTTTTGTTGACTTAATTCATATAGAAAGCCCCCTTTCGTTTTTCACTTTCGTGAAAGTCATGTGCAATTTGATTTAATTATAAAAGGCTGCTGTTAATGAACATAACTGAACTACATGCTTGAAAATGACTTTTCACTCACTCGGAGCAATTTTAAAAACTATATGAAGTTATATAAAAGGCTTAGAGATAAACAATATGACTTCCAAAAGCATCCCACGCATACTCAATAGTATTAAATTCGCGAGAACGTTTCTTAGTCATTTTGACATTGTGTAGTGGATTGTCTAATGGTCTATAACCATTGTAAGGCATTTTAATCTCCACTACAGATTGCCTTTGGAGAAAACATCATTCAAATTTCGGGTAGTTTATACCTGTCTTAAAAGAGAATAGCTAGAAGTCGCCTACCCCGACAGGCAAACTTTCAGCTGGCCTTGCCGGTTTTAGAGATTCCTGGGTCAGAAGACCCTCTCCCTCGTTCGTAGTTGATCTGGAGATGGTAGCTACAGCTGCGTTCTGTCTGATGCTCACAAAAAGCAGAAATGCAACGGCTATTTTTCGCTGCTTAAGATTAGTTGGTATCAAACCCAGAACATTCTAGCCTTAAGAATTGTAGTGGAGTCCGGGTAGAGTCTTCGTGATTTTGAACACTAGTTTTGCTATTGGGGCTATAGTTTCTTTAATGAATTAATAAACGAAGTAGTGTAAAAATGAGCACTGTCCGATTGCGATCTGTTATCAGATCCTGTTGTCCAGCAGCATTACAACAACAGGCTTTAGCGTGTTTTTTTTAAATTTTTAGTTTTGTTGATAGCGAGTTCCAGTAGCTCCATTCATTTAAATCATTAAGTCTATATAAGGTTATCGCTTCTTATCGAAGTAATTTACAATCTGTATACTGCCTTTTTTATACATTAGATGGGACTGCTTTGATTTGACAAAAATATGCAGAGTTTATAAATGAATGAAACTAAAACAATAAATATTATATGAAATAATCTGCCGCAAATACTATTAGATAAAACTCTAAAATACAATCAAAATTATATCAATGTAATTTTGTAACTGATAAAATTTCATTTTTTCCTGACGATTTTTGTAATGGGAAATAAGTTAGGAGTAATTAATGAACATTTAATTAAGTAATTAAATTAATAGAAATAAATACTAAATTTTGTAATTTGGTGGAGAAACTGCGTTGTATCCTGTATTAAAATCCATATTGGAATAAATAGGTGTATCTTGTTATTGCACCAATATGCTTCCCGTGTACCTGCCCCTGAGTTGGACTCTACCAGTTAGATAGAAGCAGGGGGGGGAGTTTTCGTGATTTTGAAGCAAGAACCAAGCAAAAGACCTCTAATACTCTGCCTTCCACTCCCAGACGTATCATTTCACTTGGAGGATATTGCGACCATGTACAATTTTAACGTGCCCCAGCTAATTTCAGTAAACACGACGGATCTTTGGTTAAGCTGGGATTCGAACGTACTACCTTCCGATAATGAGAACGACGCCCTAATCAACTAGGCCACTGTGGCCCTATAAGTAGATGCTTGGGAGTTTTATGGTTTTCTCCTTTGTGACTAAGGAATGTAAGCCTGTATTTACGAAAAGTCATTCCGAAAAGTACCGAGCATTAGCTATGCATTGCGCCTTATTGGCCGGACATAGGACTTTGGAGTAGTAGGTTCAGAATTTTATTTAAACCATTGTGAATAAATTTTATGTTATAGGGGTGAGTTGTGGCTGTTTACTTTCTTCATCCACAGATGCCAAGCTTAATTCTATTGAATTTTGCTGGTTTCCTCCCAATCGACATATGAAAACGGTCCATTTTCTATAAAAATGCCATACAAGATAGCAATACTACGAAGAGGATATAAAAAACCTTATAACACACACACACAAATTCCGCTTGTTAAACTACCCAATATGCAGCTTTGAGGGAAAAAAAGTTAACGCAAGTAAAGAGAAGTAAAAAAATTCCCTTTTTTAATTATTCTATTTATTTTGAAACCTAAGCAATAGAAAAATTATGTGTTAATTTACGGCTAAGTTATAAACTTTTTTTCATTGTTGTATCAATTATTTTTATTTTAAACTATATACACCTAATTTTATTTTATGATTAATTAAAATATTAATAATATCTTCAACGTTAATTTTTATTCGAGTCATTTGAATTTTTAATATAGTTTTTTGTATAGTTAAATTTTCAAAGAAAAGTTAATTTTCTTAGAAAGTTATAAAAAAGTGGAAGTTAGAGAAATTTTATTTTTTATTTTTAAATTTATTATAGTGCAATTTACATCAAGTAAAACGAAATCAAATTTTACTTTCATTTTTACTTGATTAATTTAAAAAAAGCAAAATAAGTATTACATCAATTTTCCATGTATACATACATGTACAAAGGTCTACATCTACTTAATCTACTTAACTATCTATATGCTAAACGGGTAGCGGCATGGTTAGTGATATTTAGTGATCTTGCCTTTGGTTCACCAGTTTGTATATTCGAATCTCATAATATCTATCTATATATCTCTATCTCTATATATCTCTCTCTCTCTCTCTCTCTCTCTCATCTATATCATATATATATATATATATATATATATATATATATATATATATATATATATATATATATATATATATATATATATGTATATATGACCAAACAAGTGAAATTCTAAAATATTTGTATTTTTTGTCAATGTATGCAATAAATACAAGTTACTTGAAAAAAATCATTTTGAATGCGGAACTTTTCTGACCGAAAGCATAATTTCAGACAGAAAATGTTAACGGAAGTTCGTCTCGCTGACAATTTTTCGCCCTGGAAATTTCTCTTTTTGTCATTATTATTTTGCTTACAATAAAAAAAAGGATCGAAAGTGAAGGAAAATATGGCCATTTTCCTGGAAGAACGATGTCGACCGTCTTCTGGTTTCCATGGGTGGTTGCTTTTTATGCAAACAGAATTTGGCAACACTCACGAACACATCTCGCCATTTTTTGTTCCATTCATTTTCACGGTTCTTACCCCTCGCAACGCTCTTAAGGTGAACGAAGAATGGAAATTCTGGATTCCCATACAAACATTTCTTGTTTAATAGGACTCCAAGCGTTGCGAACAAGTAAATAAATTTATTTTTGTGTTCAAATACAGTTATGATAACGGTTGTTTCAGTCAGGCTACTTCCTAGAAAGGGAAATTCTAGCGGAGCAAACGATTTTATTACTGTTCGAAAATTTAATATTTTTGCACTGGAATCCTTTATTTTGTTTCCTTTTCCTTCTTACAAGAAACATGAAAATAATAGGAAAATATGTTTTTTTAGGTTGTTTATGATCCATCTTTTAAGTTCAAAAGTGAACTATTCCTCTTTCTTTCCTATATTCTTATGATTGTTGCTTACCTTAATTTTTTTACTCAGCGAATAACGAAGCAATGAATTATAAACTTAAGCAAAATAGCTACTCAATTCTTAAGTGAAGTATCTATCTATCTACATTCGTTTCCATAAATTAAGGATAATGCAAGTTCAGGCAAAAAAAGAGACAGAAGCAAAACGAATGTGACTTATTTGCAAAATCTATTTATTAAACAAAAGGTAAAGAGGAAAAATGATGCGATATTTTTAACATCATTAATAAAAATTGCGATTTTTACTGCCTGGGGCAAATTAAAAAAAAGTCTATTTACAAAAACCAATATAACATGGTTGGTATGATGGTTAATACACAGTATGCCCCCCAGACGATGCAATACAACGCCTAGGCTTGCTGAGTATCAAATTATCGATCTGATCTTGGAGAATATTACACTCATCAAGTAGTGCTCTCCGAAGTTCCTGTAGACATGTAGGAGGGGGTTGACGGGCTGTAATTCGTCAGCCAAGCATATCCCCCACATGTTCTATTGGATTCAAGTCCGGTGAGAATGCTAGCCAGTCCATACAGGTGTCATCCTCTGATTGAAGGCTTTCGTCTACAATGTTTGTATGGTGAGGACGGGCGTTGTCATCCATAAACAGAAATTCTGCACCCATGGCACCCCGAAATAAACGCACATGTTGTTCCAGAGTGACATCCCGATTGATATGGCCTGCCATGGTTACATTCTGAAGATGCAGGTTAGTTCTAGAACCCAGAATAATTCCTCCACAAACAAGCAATCCTGTTCAAATGGTGTTCTCTTGGTGGTAACGGGTATATGGCCCTCTCCATATGAAAGTCCGACGAGATTCAGACTGAAAGCTAAACCTGGACTCGTTGGAAAACATCATACTAGACCACTGTTGTGGTGTCCACAATGCATGCTATCTACTCCAGGCTAACCGCAGGTGACAGTGAATTTTGGTAAGTGGAACACACCTGACAGGCCTACGAGCATAAAGATCAATGGTGCCCTAAGCGCATGTACACGGTCTGCCTTGAAACTGTCGTACCGGTAGCTGAAGAGAGCTGACGAGACAGGTCTGATGCTGTGCTCCGTCTGTTTCTCTTAGCAGTAACTGCCAAATACTGGTCCTCATTCGGCGTTGTGACTCGGGGGCGACCTGTGCTGTAGCGTCTACTCACATTACCATCCTCTTGGAGCCGTTGCCAAAGCCTGGAAATGACACTCTGAGCGATTCCGAGTTCCTCGGATACTTCCAGCTGGATACTTTCACATTCCAGATAGCCGATAATTCTACCACGTAAAGCATCATCCAAATGCTTCCTTTGTGTCATAACTATGCGGTTATTGCACTGAAAGGCTTTTAAATCGCTTGTAAGCAATTTTGCTTCTTTGCAACCATTTCTCATATACCCCTCTCTTATACTCTCATCATAGGGACGTACTATCGGTGTCATCTGGTGGTTTCTGGTAATTTGCATTTTATTCTTCAAGATGTTTGTGATAATTCTACATGTGAAATTTTTATTTTAGAGTTCAATTTGTGTGTTATTCTGAATTGTCTTTAATTTATGGACATGAGTGTATAATCACACACACACACTAAAACGGAAAAATATACTGCTGTATTTTAATATACCTTTTGATTATTCATCAAAATCCACATAAAAATGTCGTTAAGGTCAAAATTTAGAAACATCTTATCTGCCTGAAAACATATGCATCAAAGACATTTTTAAAAATTTATATTTTACTGAATCAATCTCTAAGTAAATTCATATTTTCAAATTCAAATTTTTGCTATCAGATCGTAAAAGCAGTAGCAGTTTAATATTGTTATAAAATTTGCTTATCACTTACAACGTGAGGCTTCATTGATATTTAAATGTTACAAGTGATTCAGAAAATTCCCTTTTTTGCAGCAACAATGACAAATATGCTTGTTGAAAACAGTGACATAACAGATGCCGCCAGTCATTCAATAGTGGCTGATCTCAAAATTGAGAACTTGCACTTCAGAAGGAAAAATGAGGCTTTATACTTTAAAAAAATGCATGTATTAATGAATCTTACATTATCAAAATTTTAATCGATTTAAAAATTTTTAAATTACTTTTTCATTAAGTTTCCTCTTTAATTAACTAATGTAAAATCTTAATGAAATAAAAATACTTTTATTTGATAATTCTAGAGACATTAACTTTTTATACTTATTTGTAACTAAGAGTTGATAAATTTACTTCAACAATTTTATGGGGACGGATATTAATGATTCTCTTTATCAGATATTCTCATCAGAAGAGTAAAAATGTTTAAATTAAGATGAATTGCTTATCCTGTTAATTTTCTACCGTTTTCCATGTTTAAAACATGAAGTGTTTTCACAGAATCTTTCGTTATTAAATTAAGCTTCGTCTTTTAACCAAAAGCGGAGGGTTCAGGAAAATGAATTATGTTTATTCGTTTAAAACTTCTTTCGGCTAAAAATATTCAAAACTCAGAAATTTATGCTTTTTAATTTAATTTTCAGTTCTTATCACTAGAGAGAGAGAGTAAGATAAATATATATTGTATATATCATAATCAAATGTTGAAAATGCAATTTTACATGTTTTTAGTTTTTACAATAATGGTAAATATGTGATAATGATTTTAAAAATATTTTTAAAAATTTATTAAAATTTATATGATACTTACGAAAGATTTAAAGCATTCTAATGTTTTATCTATGTTAAATTTTGCGTTGTTTCCTACTATGATACTTAACTAAACATTTTGTAACATATGTTAAATTACATAATATATTATTTTGTTACATGAATTATAATTTTATAATGGATTATATTACATGGTGTCGTTTCAAATTATGTTTCGTTGTGTTGTATTATACAATTTCAATAATAATATTTAATTGATTTATTTAGTTTTTATAAAATATAAGATAGATAGAGTAAAATTTATAATAATAGCATAAACAATTTTCTCAAATATGCACAAAATTAAACTTTTTTTTTTACATTACAAGTTTAATAACTCTTTGCAACTAATTATTATCTTAGAATATCAATATAAAAGCACAATTATTAAAATGAAAAAATTCTCACTCCACTGTTAAAAAATATTCTTGTAGTTGCTTTATTTTAAAAATATTATTGAACATAATTAAATCAAAAAACTAATAATTATTCATATAATTATAATATTTGCCTCGTATAATCCATGCATTTTAAAATATAATAAAATATTCATTTTAAAGAAGTTGATTGAAACGATCTGCATGCAATCAATTTAAATTCATGTTTTATCTTAAAGTTGCTTCAATTAGAAAATCAGTGTCAATAATTTTATGATTGAAAAAAATTGGTCAGAAAAAGCATAAATTTAATTAATTTTTGATAAAGACATTTACAATACTTATAAAATATGCTTCTTTACAATTTTTTCAATAAGTTTCCAATATTTTTTCAATAAATTTAAAATAAGTTTCCCAATAATTTCAATCCTTAATTATAAAGCTCATTTCTTATATTATCAAATTTAAATATACAGTGTAAGCAATAAATTTTTTTTATTTTGTAGGAAGTATATCCAATAAGTTTTTAAAAAAGAAACTGTTTAATTTTACAAAAATATCTGAATATTATTATAAATAAAGGAAAAAAATGTTAAAACAATAAATGAAAATTTTCATTAAATGAATATGTTTATTTAATCTTGCCTATTTTTTAATATTTATCAAAAACATTCATTGAAATTATATAAAATATATTATTTTTGATTTTTTAATGAAAATTAAAATGTGAAAGAGAAAATTTTTTAATCTAAAAAGGAATCTCTAATCTAAAAATAAAATGTTACGTCCCAGGCCCATTGTTTAACCAATTACAGCATTTACAATTGCATTTCAATCCTTCCTACGTGCAATAGATAATTATATAATTTATAATCAAGAAACAACAGAAATTTTTCTCTCTCTCTCTTTCGTCTTTAAAAAAACATATTTCGCAATAAAATTACTATTAAATAACAGGAATTTTTGAAATTACATTTATCGCAAATGTAAAACTTATCAATGAAACAGATCAATGAATTTTCCAAATTTAAATAAAAAACATCTTAGCAAGTTTAAGAAATACATCTAACTTATTTTTTCTATAAGAGCCACGATTATAATTTTACTTATCTCTGTATTAATTTCTTTAAATAAAATATCCACAAGCCTTCGAATCTTCCTAAGTTTTTGTTTTTTTTTCAAAAAATAAAATAAAAATGTAAAGAAGTTTTTTTTTATTTAGTTTTAATAAAGATAAAACACTTTTTCATAATATCAAAAACAAAAATTATTTATATAATTATGCATTTAACTTTAAGATATACTATTATTCGTAAGAATTATATTTAGAAAGGATATCGTAAGCATAATTTGATTTATTATATGCATTCATTATAAAAGAGGAAATATGGTATGCTGGTGATTTGGACGGACACAGAATGAAGAATTCAGTACAAAAAGTTACATTTTTTCTACAGCAATGACTGAATTTAGCTTAGTTTAATCGAGCAGATAAGGATAATTTAACATACGAGCTTAACAATCGAGCAGATACTGATAATTAAAAAAACATACTGATAATTTATTCTCCATTTGTCTATTCTAGATAATACTAATAAGTTGTAGAAAATGATGGTTTGCGAATGTTCTGGAATCCATAAACCAGTTGTTCTTTAGTATTCAGAATGTAGTACTTACTTTTCATATAAATATGACATTTGTTGCTTAATTATATAGAAATTTAATAATAGCTCTCACTTTATTATCAAACATATATACTCAGAAGATAGCATTATGAATATCATTTTGAATTATTATATAAGTGAAAAATTATTTATTTCATTATATTAGTTAAAGAAAAACATTAAGAATTTTAGGTGCATATAGTAAGTTTAGCTTACGTATCATGGTGCTTTAAGCATATACTGACAATAAATGTGATCCTCATGCTTATTTTAAGTTAATTATCATTATAAATACAGAAGAGTTAAATTTTACTACATTTTTATCAGTTATTTCAATATTATATGAAGAATAAAAATGACTGAAGGATTATGTTAAGAATGTATTTTATTTTATTAAGATCCATGATAAGCTGTGTAAAATTATCATTATACTACAAGACTTAAGATTCTAAATGTTAAAGGATTATAAAACTAGAGAATTCTTGTTTCTATATATCACATCACTAATTCTTACATAGGCAAAAAATGTAATATTATACAGCTCTGAATTATTTAGAATTATTTTTAAACTCATCACCAAATTAATAAAAAACGCTCACTTAAGAAATTAAATTTAGATTCTTCTATTTACCACTTTGGATATCTTTATCACAATTCATTCCGCTATGAATTTTCTTTTTCAATCCAAATTCCTGTTTAGATATCAATGAATGATTTACTCGGCTTTCTGAGAAAACAAAAAAAGAAAAGACTTAAATTAAGATTAATTTACCTCACATAGTTTCAAGATTTTATATATAATATCTGAAACGCTCCTACAGCTTTTATTGAGTATTTTTTACATCCTAATCTATGCTGGAGATCGACAACAAGATTTATTTGCAGAAAATATGTAATCTTTTTAATGCAATTTTTTTGGGAATATCTTTGAATTTTTTTTCTTCTCCCCTTATCTTTTATTCATTGATGTTCAGCTGAAAAAAATAAAATAATATTTACCACGTAAAAAAATTATATAAAAGCTGAACTGTTTGGGGAAGTTTGACGGAATACTGGAGAGTTTGGGGAAATAGAGATCTAAATCACACACATTTTTCAATTTCTTGAGATTTTGTAATCTAAAATTTATTACTCCAGCCTGCAATTTACCTCTCAGAAGTTTAAATAATTTGCTAAATTTTCGTATATCTCGGTAGAGAGTTTATTTTGAAGATTTTTTATGTGATTTTCCTGTGAAATTATAATTCATATTAAAGAGTATTTAAGAATCAGTTATTAAACGAAATCAGTCAAAAATTTTTAAAAAATGTTTCATTTAAAACTATCATTCATTGTATTCTTATTTGAAATTAATTATTAAAAACTATCGATTGAAAATAAAAAATGGTGTTTTTATTTTTGATTCAAGCTGTTATTTTCTTATAAAAAATGTAATTCTCATTTAATGGATTAAAATTATTTCTCATTAAAAAATATCGAAAATTTAATTTATAACAGATGCAAATTTTAAAAAACAAAATTATAGCTTCTTTTTAATATCTTCGGAAATGGAAAAAACGGAAGACCAATACATTTTTAAAAAATATTTTTCTCCGAAAAATGGAACAATCCACAAATATGGTTGGATTATAAGCTTACGGTTATAAATATAAATGAAGATCTTGGAAGTTCATTTTTAAATAGTTTTATTATAGTGTAAATTTTTAAAAAGCAAAAATTAATAGGTAAGTATCAAAATGCTAGAGTTCATAGCATTTAGTTAAATTCTGAAATTATAAATTCAACCCGTCATATATCCTTAATCCTAACATTTAAAATTAATATTCAGAAGCAAATAGCGTAAAAGTATTCAATAAAAATAGCTTAGGTACTCTTTTCTTACGCATTTTTTAATTTTTGGGTGAAATAATGAAAATCCTTTCAAAAGAGAACCCCTAAAGTATCTGTGCCTGGTCATAAGCTTACTTACCTATCCCAGACTTGTGTTCTATTAGCTTAGGTGGAAGTTGTTACGTCAGAGTCTTTCTAATTTAAGAGCAGGAAAAAACTATCCGGCCACCTTATAGGTAGTATTTCACTTTCCAACCACGACCTATTGTACGTGCCCCAGCTGCCTTTATTGAACACAGTGGATCTTCTGTTAAGTCGGGACTCGAATTCACTACCTTCCAATAATGAGAAAAACTATCTGACCACAACCAGCCCCCCCCCATGGTCTCACCTAAAGATGTTCAGACAATATGAACATAAAATTACATTAAACATTTTGTCTAGTAAATTTTGTTATCGTATTTTAAATAGTTTACATAGATGCGCAATCAAAGGTGTTAAAGATAATTTTCTTACATATTCAAATTATTGCTTTGTATTATGTTGCGATTAATTTCATTGTGTTCTATTAATTCTTAGTAGAATATTTGTATTTCTTTGAATTCTTAAAAACTATCATGATCAGGAAACAGACATTTTTGCCTTTACTTTGATTTAATTAATTTTAATCCTAATATGCAAATTTTCTGAATGCTTCATACTTACAACTTCATCTAGAATATTTTTATTGACATGCAAAGAATATTTGTTGTTGTTGTTGTCTTGTGCCAGCCAGGCTGACAATATGGGGTGCGCTGCTCCACTTTTCCAACTGAACCATATTTTGGTGTGGAGTCCGACTTCCTCAGTACACACATGCCACAGGAACCCGTTAGGATTGGCAACCATTCATACAAAGAAAGGACAAGGACAAGATAGACAGAGAGAGGAAATACACCCATGCCCGAACTGGGCGAACCCAGGACCTCCCTATCCGCAGTCAGGCACTCTGACCACTACACAGGGTAGGCGGCAAAGAATATTTGTAAAATAACATTAACGAATTGAATTTTCAGCTATTCTATTTTTTCTTGATATTAATAAGGTTTCTCGAAAAGCTTCCCTCTCTTGATCAAATAATTTGAATAATCCATAATTGTGGTCCACTAAAATATTCAAAGCCGATAAGATTTTGAAAACAAATCAACTTGAGCCTACCGCAAAAAGAAACCTTACTAGGCTTCTGTCGAGACACACCCATGAGAAAATATTGATCTAAAACGAATCTTTTACATACCACGGGATTTCTTTACATTTCTTTTTAATTTCAAGGATCATCACACAAGATTTTAAATGGATATTAATAATGCAAATGCATTTCTATGTAGGTGGGAGCAATGCTCTGAATTCCTGTAAGTTTAATGATAAGACTTCTAGTGATTGAGCCTTGTATATTATAATTTCTAAGATTGTAAATATTCGAAAAAATTATTTAACAGATTAATTGATTTTTAATATCTCACAATACTATGCATTTCAAAAATGCATTATAAAACTATTTTTATAATTTCGAGCAGAATCTATATTATAGAAGTGATTTTGGTTATTACAATTACAGTTAATATATCATTGCATTAATTTTTTTATTAAATGACGAATACTTATTTTAGAAATATTGAAAATACTTTGTAAACTTTGTGAAAATGAATTGTATGTTTTCATTGTATATTATAATCACATGATATTCGATTTATTCCATCGTACTTGTAAAAGTCAAAAGAAGTGAAATGAAGAGCAAGAAATAATTCCAGTCATTTACTTGCTCATTTGCACGATTTTTCATTTATAGGATGATTATCATAAGCTTAGCTACATTAATTTAGTCCTTTTGGTTGAAGAAAATGGTCTATACATTTGTCTTTATTTTCTCACTTATTTTGCTATTTGCAATTTTTCATGTAATGTATATAATAGCAGTATTTATTTTTATAGCTTTCTTTTAGTTCATTCAGATGTAATTTCACGCATACCTGAGGCTATTTGCGCTTTCGGTTTGAGAAAATGCCATTGTTTCCACTGCTATAAATATGAAGATTTAATTTATTTTATATTCTGAATTCTGTTGAAATTGTTTTTTAGTGTTATTAATAAAAGTAATTTAATAAAGTTTAATAAGTTTTTCTAAGCATATTTTACGAAATAATGTATTTTTAGTAACTACATATAAGTTTTAAGAGAGTAGAAATTTTTTTATTAAAATATTCATTATCACTATTGTTTTTACAGAGTAAATTGAAAGTAGGATTTACTCAAATATCGGAAGTGGATTTCATGAAATAATAGCTTTTTGTTATTTAATAGGTTAAATATGAAATAACAGTAACTCTCTCAATATAAATATAAAAAAATGAGTAATCTCTTTTTATCGCGATATTTCATTGTTTCGCTAAAATAATTATAAATATGTATTGGATAAAAAAATTTACAAATTATTCAAACATTATAAATACATATTTTAATTATCTATTTGAAAAGATGTTATGTGTTATTGCATTTCAATTTTTGATGTGAATGGTTACTTTTCACTGACAAACATTAGTAAATTACATACTTGGAATTTTCATCTCGATTAAAATGTACTACTTTCAAGTGATTTTAATGTTAAGTTTTACAGAAGTGAAAGGGATTATTTTCCCCTTACTATTCTGCTCGGAAAATGCATACAAAATGTCAAGATTATGAGAAACAACATTCGACTAACTTTTTTACAAGTTTAAAAGTTGCAAAAGAAAATGTGATTGTAAACTTAATTATAATTTTTGTTTTCATATTGTACATTTATTTTCTTATATTCTTTCCCAGTTTATGTCAATTTCCGTTGATGGAAGCTATTAAATATGACCAACCACACCACATAATTTTGAATTATGATCGTATAACAAGATTCACACCTAAACTGGCGTCATTCAACTCAAGTTTCTGCATTTCATTTAATTTGCATTTAATTTTTGAAAATATTTTCCAAAAAAGTATGAAGGAGTAAATTTTGAAAAATCTTAAAGTTGAATCGTATATAAACTGTCATTTAAAATAATGGATTAAGTTTTGAAATTAGAAAAAGTTAATAATTTTGAAACAATATGAGGCTGCGATTAAAATAGAGTTTATTCTTTTTACGAAGAACTTTTAAGAGTTTCCGAAATATTCCCAATGAACGAATAGAAGGTCTTCATTAAAAAAATTTTCAGGCATTCTATTACTGGGCCTTAGCCACTTTTGTAAGAAAAAAATGAAAAACAGGATGGAAATTTATATGAATTTTCGAGTTTAAAGATGAGAAAAGATTCGAGCAGTTGAATTTGTTGTTATTAATTTACTTAATCTTCATTAACGAAACCTAACACTGGAGGAAGCAAAATAATATAAAAGTGTAAAATTTTACGAATTAAAACTTAGAATGTATGTACAGTTCTAACTGGGTAAAATCATAGCACACTTTTGAAAATTTCATTCACTTCAAGAAAAGTAATATAATTTAACTTTTACTTGTGTTTGTGTTTCAATTGAAAAACATACTTCAGTACTTTTAAACTTCTCGAATTCTAATTTCACAGCATTACTTTTCTTAATATATACGGTAATATATAAAATTTTATTGTCCATATAAGAGGAATTTTTCAACTAGCTATAAGTGAGCTATGAAGAGAATTATTGAAAGTAAAAATAATAATAAAAAAGCAAAATTATTAGTACATTAAATCTGATTTTAAATTAATAAAGTGCAATAATAGTAAAATAATAGCTATTAAAATGTATAAATTTCATTTTAAATTTATTTTCTCTTTTTATCATAAAAAATACTTTATTGTTAAATACTCTCTAAGAATGTATGTGATATAAATTTTATACCAGTAAAAAAAAAGGTAAGTTTAATATTATATGTAACAATAATACTTTTTTATTACTATTCTTGTATAAAATGGGTAAAACACATATGAGAGTTAGTGATATCAAGAAAATATGTAATTTTTTTTCTATAATGCCCGGTTGCCTTTTAGAATTTTATCAGATTCAGCTTCACAAGAGGTGAAGGTGAGGTCAATTTTTGACAGTGGGGGTATGCCCTCCTTTCCCCGAAAGATAAATAATAGAGAGAGAGAGAGAAACATTCGTGACCGAACCAGGATTCAAACCAGAAACCAATTGCTTCGAAGTTAGGGAAATTAATCATCCGGTTATCGGTCGGTAAGTATTAGTGAATCCTTTAATTTTGAAGCTACCATTATAGTTTTGTTAAACTTATCCACTGATAAAGAAAATTCTTTTATTAAATTCCTTGGTCAAATACTAAAAATATTTTAACTATATAAAATACACTTGTTTATCCTTGGAAAAATTCTGCAACTCTCAAATAATTTACTGTCTCTACTATGTTAATTAAATGAATACAATTGTAAAAAAGAAAAATATTGAAAACTCAACTATCTTAGTATTTTTAACATTTATTTCTTAATTAGTGTAACAATGCAAAAATTATTTCCTAGAGCTATTCAAAGCTAATCATAATAACTACTTTATTTGTTCTTTGATGACTTTTTTCTGATTAATGATATATCTTGGTATCATCAAAGTAAGTGAGATTAAGGAAGAAGAGATTTATAATTTGATCATTTTTGTTGACAAAGTAAAGGAAGATATCTTGCGCTTATTGCGCTAGGATTTAATAAATAACGAAAGGAATTAACAGACTCAAACACTAAGAGATAAAACCCTGACTCGAAGATTTCTGAACGATTATGATTGGCTACATTCAGACGTTCTTATTTATTAGTCTGCAGCATCCGAACTTATAAAAAACCCAAAGGAATTGCCACTGCTTTTTCAGTTTATAAAACCCAGAGAGATTACTTCCGCTTCCTTTGCGAAATTTCGTTATGTAGTATTGATATAAGTATTCAAACAAAAATATCCCATGGAACTAGAAAGTAATTTTGATGAATCTGGAGTTTATCTGGAGATACTCTGTTCAAAGAAATTGATATTGATAACTTCATCTTGAACTTTTGTGTTGTCCTTTGATACCACATAATGGATAGATTAGTGGCTGAATGCTATTGTTAGACATTATTTTAACAAATATAGGGTATTGCGTTATAAAAGAATTTTTCATAGAAAAGAAAAAGAAACTCGGAAAATACTCAAGCACCCACTTCAATAGATGTATGTTCAAAAAGGAAAAACGTAAGCCAATCTCCAATTGATAAACAATGACTGGATTCAAATTTAGAACTGAAGAAAGTGTTCCTGCTAAAAATCCATGGCAATCGCTTCGTAAATATTTTTATTTGGACACCATATAGAGAATAACCTAATAGTTGAACTATGTTATGTTGATTTTGTTCAAGGACAATAAGACTTTTAAATTTAATAATTATATACAATCACTATAATAACTAATTAACCCCACTTAAACAATTATAAAAGTTAAATTACGTATTTACCATAATATTTAATGATTTACCGGAAATTTTTGAAATTTATCTGAAACTTATATTTGAAGATTATATCACAAAAAATAACTTCATTTTCTTAAGGAGCAAGATATTTTACAATATTTAAACTCATAACCGTAAATAGAGTATAAATTTTTATAATACATAAAATATAAAACCATTATATTTCATATGATGTATTATATGAGCCTTAGCTATACACACACACAATTTCCTTTATTACATTTTATAATTTATTTACATTATTACTGTGTTACTTATTTACATTTTATAAGTGAAACTGTCAAAATTAATTTTGACAGTTATACTTATAAAAATGAGAAGTTCAAGACTAAAAGGTATTAAAAAATGATAAAATGATGATGAGTTTTTATTTTTTGCTTTTGCACGTACATTTGTTAGGAATAACGCTTCCGATGTTTTCGGAATTTCTTCCTTATATTTATAGCAACACTTTTTTCTATCTGGAAAAATGTCTCTCAAGAAGATAAATTCTGCATATGTTAAGGAGAAGCATTTTATCAACTTATAGCTCCGACTTATTTATTATATAATATATATATATATATATATATATATATATATATATATATATATATATATATATATATATATATATATATATATGTAGCGTGTAGCATGTAGCTGGTTTAATAGGAACAAAGAAATAGGTTCCTTAAATAGCTCAAAATATTTTATTACAATTTTAGGTACAATTTGAGCACAACACAGATACACACAGATACTACAAATAATACTAAATAACAACTAAAACATTTAAATTTGAAGAAAAGAAAATAAACATGAGAGTCATATGGACATGTCTCATACCGTCGGTTGTTGGAGAGGGACTGCCTTCTCGTTGACGATGCCATGGGTGGCGCTGCAGATAGAGGGCGCTACAGACTCCCCCTCTGGCTCCGCCGACGTCCCGGCAAGGAGACAGGATTGAGATTAGGAAGCTGCTGAGGGTGTCGACGTGGTCTTCCTCTACTTTTCAAAGGGAAAACGGGACCGTTATCTCTAGATGATTGTTGATAAGGCATCAACATACTGGTATGATAAGTACCGAGTACTTGATCAGGGGCAGCAGGGTCTGCAACATCATATGTATTTGGTGATCTATTTGTTAGGATAATATAAGGTCCTTCACGTTTGGGCATGAATTTCTTAGTTGTTTTGGTCTTAGACTTGCTTATGGGATGTAAAGTGATCCAAACTTTATCACCTGGTTGATAATAAGCGGGTCTATGCTTCTTGTCGAAGTACTCCTTTCTTGCATCTTGTTTTTGTTCTACACGTTCTCTAATTAATGGTGTAAGACGTGCAAATTCTTTCAAGTAAGGTGTTATCTCTGCGACGAAGTTATCGTTATCAATGACAGCTCTTATATCATGCTTGACATCATCTGTGGTTCGAAGCTCTCTTCCGAACTGAAGGTAAGCTGCCGTATGACCTGTAGAATCACATTTTGCAGTGTTTAAAGCAAAACGTATCATGGGTAGTTTGTCCTCCCAAGTATCATGTGAATCACCAACTAGAATTGCTAATTTGGGTTTTAGGTCTCGATTTTTCCGTTCAGCAGGGTTTGCTTGAGGATGGTATAACGGTATAAGATCTTGCTTAATACCCAGGATTTTACAAGTTTGTTGCATTACAGCACTGACGAACTGTACGCCATTGTCACTGATTACCCTTCTAGGTAGGCCATAGCGTAAGAAGACTTCTTCTATCAATATTTTAGAGCAATTGATAGCTGTAGCATCTTTTAAGGCAAAAAGTTCGACCCATCGTGTACTTGTATCTTCAACAAGAAAAATCCATTTTTTCCAGTTGGGGTCTCTGGGAGAGGGCCAAACAAGTCTATTGCCAGCGTCTCAAATCTTTGTGAGTAAATAGGCGTTCTGAGTAATCCAGCAGGTTTCTGGTTGTTAGATTTGTACCGATTACATTCAGCACAATCTTTCACGTATTCGGCGATAAACTTTCTCATGCCAGGAAAGAAATACCTAGAAGCAATCTTATGATACGTGTTCTCAGCTCCACAATGTCCTGCAGTGGGAGTATCATGATATTGCTGTAGGACACGTTCTCGCTCGTGACAAGGGACAACTAACTGTGCTTCTTCTGACTCTGTTTCAGGCGAATATCGATACAGTATTCCCTGATTCATCAGATACCCTCTACTAGTCCAATTTACATAGTTTTCATCTTTCCGACCACTTTCAAAGCACTCTATTATCTTTCTCACATCCTCATCCTTCAATTGTTCTTCACGAATATCTTTAGATTTCCTGGATGGCAAATCTATGGAAATAGTGTTCAAGTTACAAACAAATTTGTCCTCTTTATCAACTGGTCTGGACAGAAGATCTGCAATTACATTAGATTTTCCTGGAGTGTAAAGAATTTTCGGATGATATGACTGGATTTGAAGAGCCCATCGAGCTAAGCGTCCGGATGGCGATTTAATGCTCATAAGCCACTTCAAGGGTTGGTGATCAGATGCAATGATAATTTCTTGATTTTCCACATAGCCACGGAACTTTTCAAGTGCCCATACCACAGCTAATGCTTCTCTTTCAGTAGTTGAATAATTTCTTTCTGCTGAACTGAGCAATCGACTGGCATACTCAATCACATGTTCTTCCGGCCTTTCTCCTTGGATAAGGACTGCTCCTAGAGCGTAATTACTAGCATCAGTTCTTATGAGGAATGGTTTAGATCCATCTGGCTGAGACAACACAGGTGGTGAAATCAGCCGTCTTTTTAACTCATCAAATGCTTTCTGTTCGGTATCACCCCATGTCCATTGTTTATTCTTTTTTGTTAAGTCACTAAGGGGTCTAGCAACTTCAGAAAAATGGGGAACATATCTCCGAAACCAGGAACAAGTCTGTAGGAAGGACTGAACTTCTTTAGCACATTTTGGTGTTGGAATTTTTTGAATAGAAGATACTTTGTCAGCATCCACTTCCACACCTTTTTCAGTTATCCAATGACCTAAATACTTCACTCTGTCACAAGAAAAATGACATTTGCTTCTGTTAGCATTCAGTTTAAATATAGAAAGTCTTTCAAACACTTTTCGTAAATCTGATAAATGTTCATCAAAAGTTTCTGATAAGATAATGATATCGTCAAGGTATGACAATGCAAAAACATCTTTGAGACCAGATCTAAATTTATCAATGAGACGTTGAAAAGTTGCGGGTGCGTTGCGCAACCCAAAAGGCATACGTAAAAATTTAAAAGTTCCAAATGGACAGATGAATGCAGTCTTCTCTTGGTCCGATTCATGAACTTTGACCTGATGATAACCAGATCTTAAGTCTATCGTAGACATGTATTTCGTCGACTTGGCTTCAGTCAATAAATCATCCATTCTAGGTAGTGGATAGTTATCCGGAATAGTCGTTGAGTTTAACTTACGGTAATCAACACACAATCTGATGGTACCGTTCGGTTTAGGCACTAATACCACAGGACTTGCATAAGGAGATTCACATTCCTCAATTATTCCTTCTGTTAGTAAGGAATCTAGCTCTTTCTTCAACAACTCTTTCTTTGCAGGTGTCATTCTATATGGAGGTTCAGCAACAGGTAGGCTATTTCCAGTCTGTATTCTGTGTTCAATAAAAGGAGTAGGTTCTCCCCCTGGTTTGAAGTTATTTTCAAATTCTTCCAGCAATGAATTTAATTTATGACGTTGTTCTCTTGTCAAGTGTTTTCCTTCATCATTTCTTAATTGCACGGAATTAGAGGTTTCTGAAATTTCAGCAGACATATCAGGCGAAGTCAATTTTTGCGACATTATTACTTTTGTAGCACTTACGGTTTCAGATGTTTCCTGATAAAATGGATAATGTCTGTGTGGATATTCACTAAAATGCCAAGTGCCATTCTGGATGTTAAGCACAATACCAGCAGCCTGGAGAAAGTCAGTGCCAAGCAATGTTCTATTACCTTTAGCATTTGGTAACGCAATAAATTTCATACGAACTTTCTTTCCTTCTACATTAAGATTCACGACTGTTGTCAAGGCTGGGACATTTCTTTCTTTTCCATCAGCAAGTACCATTGTAATATTCTTCTTTTGAAATTTAAAACCTTTCTCTTTCAATAAACAAAAAAATCTCTCTCCCGCAATGGAATTTGATGCACCTGTGTCGGCACAAAAAGCTGCTTTTTCACCACAAACAGTTAAAAAAATTGAGCTAGACAATGAATCTGAAGCTTGTGCGGTATACAATTTTACACCATTAACAACTGTTTTAGCCTCTTCTTTTAATATGTTGCACTTTGGACACTTAGACTGAATGAAACCAGGATTACCACATCCATAGCAATGAACCGAAAATTTTCTTTCTGGCTTGTCTTTACTAAATTTTGGACTTTCATAGTTGGAATATTTTATTTTGTTATGTTCCCTAGAGTTAGGAGGCTTATAGTTTCTTTCTGAAATAGATTTAACATAGTCTTTGAAATTTGGCTTCTTAGCAAAGATAGGTGAATTTTTCTTCATTCCCAGTCTTACATTTTCATAACTGTCAAGCTTTTCTGCAAGTTCTAAAGGATCATTCAGCTCTGACCATTGATCAACAAAATGTTCTCTTACCTCTGGAGGTATTCTTTTCTTTAACTGGTCAGCTATAATTAAGTCTTGCAATTTCTCAAAAGTGATGATATTCAACTCCTTTACCCATCCCTCGAAATATGATTTAATTTCAAAATAGAAGTCTTTCCATGTTACTTCTGCACTTTTTCTATGTTGCGAGAACATCTGCCGAAACCTATCTGAGGTAAGGCGGAAACGCTTCAAGAGCATCTCTTTCGCCTTTGAGTAGTCGTTAACATCTTCTTCATTTTCTCTAGCAATTAATTGATTTATTTCGGCTGGCAATGAGCCTATCAAGTACGGCATCCAATTCCTTTCAGGTATATTCACTAATTTTAATTGACGTTCAAAAACTGTCAGGTACAGTCCTATTTCATCCTTATTGGGATTAAATTTTGGGAGAATACGATTCAGATCCCAATTTGTTTTCTCTGCTTCACTGGCTGGAGCTGTGGCAGTGGAGGAAAGTACTTTCTGAGCTTCCACTTGAAGTTTTAAGCGTTGCAATTCATGCTCTCTTTCTTTTTCGTATTCAGCTTGTTTTTCTTTTTCAAGCCGTTCCTCTATTATATTAGTTAGCATATTTTTCACTAACTCTTCATCATAATCGTTTGATTTGGTTATAATATCTTTCAGTTGAATTACTTTTAGATCATCTGCTACCCCTAGCCCCATTTCTATAGCGAGGTTTCTCAAATCTTCTTTTTTCCCTTTCCCAAGGAAGGCCATTTTTGCATGAGTTTATTTTTAAGAGTTCTAAAGTTATTTTCAACTGATTTAAAATACTGATTTTTTTAAAATATGTGTTTATTTATTTTAGTTAAAACGAAATTTAAACACCATCAGTCTTAAATACTATTATGTGAAAATATAAACATTTTAACTTTAAACATAAGTAAAGTATAACCTATTATTATTTATCCAAATATTTACTGCAAATAAAATGAACTCTTAAATTATTGTAAATAAACCTGAAATATTCATATGATATTCACTGAAATCAAACAAAACCAAAACAAAGCATTTCACAATTCTACCATAAATTTTATTTTCCTTTCATTTATAACTCTTTACTTTCGTTTTATAATTATCAATAATTATTAAATATGTACCTTTGTTTATAAATTATATTTTATCAATACTTTAATACCACATTCAATAATTCAAAATATATTAATTGAGATAACTTAATCATATGCATTCAAAGAATATTTTATATTAAAATAACAAAATGTTTTATTGACTTTTTATTTAACTTAAAAGTTCTTCAATTTTCTAGAATATCAATTCTGATACCTTTTACCAAAATATTAATAATAATGTTGTAATCTTAATTTATAACCTTAAATATATACATGGAATACAATATATTTTCATTCTTTATTCAATGAAACCACTTACTAAAAAATTAAAACACAAAGATTCTAAACAGAAAGTGAATGACGAAAAAAAATTAAATAAATAAAAATAGCATTCATAGATATTGAAAGGCTAGACAGTGAGGCGTATATGAAAGCAATAACAACGGTCGTTTGCGGCGCCTTGTTTCGTGTTTTAAATCAAAACAAAAGTATCATCGCATGAAAAATGCACAGTCATCAGACAATTAAATTCTGTTAGATACTATATTTTAAACACTATCTCACTTTAAAGAATATATTTTCAACTATTCAGAATTAAGAAATATAATATATGAGAAATAAAAATATTCAGAAGTAACAGAGATATTAATTCACGTACACATACTATAATACTTCAAATATAATAATAAAATAAATATATCTTTTAATTCAATACTCTAATACAAAATATTATTCATTTAATAATATGTGAAACATATCTACCAAATCAAACAAATAATTATACTCGCAAGTAATAATATTGTTCAAAATTCCAGAACATAAAATAATAACACTTTTATAGAACACAACTTATAAAGAAACTTTTTATATAGTTTTATATTCATACGTGCTTAAACATTAACATTTTTGTGCTTAAACGTAACTTAATTTTAATTCTTAGTACAGTATAAAAGCAACTTATCTGGAATTTTCAGATCGCTGAACTCCTCAAACGAACTAGCACAATTATCTCGGATGAGATTACACTTCGAAATCGAAAAATAATGATCTCGGATGAGATTATACTTCTAATGAATCCATAAAACAATACACATCAGGAGGTAACCTGTAAAATTTTGAGTTCCCCTCCAACAACAAAATTTAATTCTGGGTAGAATTTTCAAGAGCAAAAAGAAACTCGAACTCGGGTCTCACGTTGGGCTGCCATTTTTTGTAGCGTGTAGCATGTAGCTGGTTTAATAGGAACAAAGAAATAGGTTCCTTAAATAGCTCAAAATATTTTATTACAATTTTAGGTACAATTTGAGCACAACACAGATACACACAGATACTACAAATAATACTAAATAACAACTAAAACATTTAAATTTGAAGAAAAGAAAATAAACATGAGAGTCATATGGACATGTCTCATACCGTCGGTTGTTGGAGAGGGACTGCCTTCTCGTTGACGATGCCATGGGTGGCGCTGCAGATAGAGGGCGCTACATATATATATATATATATATATATATATATATATATATATATATATATATATATATATATATATATATACATATATATATATATACATATATATATATATATATATATATATATATATATATATATATATATATATATATATATATATATATATTAATTTCGATGAGTGTTCTTTTAAAATACATAAAATTAATGGTAATAAAGAGAAATTCTTCTAAATAATATAGATTTAGTTATTATGATAATAATAATTATCACTATATCATTATTCTAATAAATATTTTTAATTAAAAAATAATATGAAATGGAACTAAATTTAGTTGCTTAGTGAGGCTTTCTTAACTTGTATGATATATAAAAAAATAACTAATTTTCTATCATGTTATAATTTTAAAGCAGCTTAATTAATTATTGGATTCTACTCAATAATTTTGTATTTAAGTGACACATTACTTAACCTTGAATTTCCGATATCTGACACAAGCGAGTATTTACAATTTCAAAAGTGCAATATTGCAAAGTTCAAGTAAGTATAAACACAGAAAAAAAATATAATTTTATAATTGGATTAAAATGAAGCTTAGATAAAAGAGTTTTATCATTTCATTGAGGAATGTGACATAAATGATGAGGATTAATATTTTACATTTATATACTTTTCAATTAATATATATATATATATATATATACATATATATATATATATATATATCTTTAGAAATGTCCATACATTTTTAGCTTAAGCGATAGGATTGATTAAACCATTCATCATTTGTTTAATATAACATATCAGTTTTCACCAATGGATGACACAATCTTAAATCATCGATTTTTTTATAAAAATACAAGAGCTTAAAAAATCCATTTTGAAATAAAACGACAGAGGAAAAACAGAATATATCACCAATGTTCAAAACAACTAGAAGTAAAACTTATTTATATTTTTTGTACGTACATAATCATCAATCTTTAAGTTGAAGATCGATCTTCACCAAGTCTAGACACCGGCCGTCTTCAAAGAGCTTGTTTCTTGTTTATCATTTACTAGAAAATGACCGTTGCCTTCTCGAATTTATTAAAAATATTTCATTACTGTTTCTAATTTTCTTAGCACTTATAATTATTTTTTTAACCATGTAAACCACGTAGTTCACTATGAAAAAATAAAGTTAATAATATTTAACAATAGGATTGAAACCATAAGAATTACTTTGCTTAAATATGTCCATCACGAATTGCGTTCAGAAATTTTTCGGGTTTTCTTTTATAATCTTTTATTTATAAATAATTATTCTACCACACATGTACAATTAATATCACGTTATTCTTTTAATGTTTACATAAGTGATCTAAATAGTTAAAAAATAAATTATTATATATATATATGCATAATATACTATTTGAAAGGGCAATACATCATACACACATATGAAAATAATACTTATATGTACATACTATTATGTAATAATAGTATTTTAAAAATAATACTTATTATAACTTACTGTATTATGCATTTATATATAGCAGCAAATTAATACGTTCTAAGTTATATATTTAATTGAAAGCAGGATGAAGTTTTATTTTTATTATATTAACTTAAATATATATTTCAGCAACAACTTTAGCAATTCTTTAGTTTACATTTCATGAAAATTTTAAAATTCATGTATAACGTTCACGAAAAAAATAACTTCTATTTTTAATAAAAATGATTCGTGATTATTCATTTTTGTACCGAATACGATAAATTCTAAAAGCTTTCTAATTTCTAGAATGAAAATAAAAAGCAACTTATGATTTTCTGGCGAATAAAAACTGAAAAATTATATAAGATATTTAGCTCATATGAAGAGAGAAAAAATGCGTACAATTAATTGCTTATTAATAACAATTACAATTCACATTTTATTTAATCCTGGATTTTATTATTTTTAAAGCGTCAATGTTTAATTTTTCTATCTTTGTAGTATCATTTTTAGATAAGCAAAAAAAACCAACAAGAAGTAGAATTCACTATCAAAATTACTCCTTATTTTAAATATTATATTATTATTATTCGAGAGAATTCACACACATACACATTACAAATACTATTTCAATTACATTGTCAGTATGAATTCAAAATATTCATTGTTGCAACTAGGTTAAAAACAATGTCATTAATATATTTGCTTATATTGATCCATATTAGTTTAAAATACATCAACTCTTATTAAGAATAAGAACGTATGCTCTTTTTTTTAACCAGGATTTATGAGTTAGAAATGGTCGATTACTTTTTCGAAACAAATTCTTGAAAAATCTCCTACTTTAAGAAAGGACTATGAGAAAAAGCACTCAAATAATATAAAATATTAACACGCAGCACAACTCACCATTAAAAAAGAAGAAAAAAAGTTTTTTATTGTTAGACTGCGCTGCGTTAAGTCACCAGAGAGTTGAAAGTGCTTGAATCCATTTTTTCCCATGACAGTGTCTTGAACTTGAAAAAAAATTAAAAACAGTTTATCAAAATAAAGTGGATAAAGAGAGAGTAATAAACTTTTTAAAAAGAAGGACAAAAAGATAAAGGGGATAATTCATCATTGTCATAGTTAGGAGTATACTTTAGTTTACACGTGATACACCAAGTAGCATTTTTGTTTATATAAAGCTGTCTATAATAACGATCGTAAGCATAAATTATTTTTGATATCTTATTAAATAACTGGTTAAAACTTCAAGAAACTTTGTTCAAAATGCATTATTTTTATGCTCTAATATGAAAAGATAAATTGTGTATATATAAAATGCTTAAGAATGATGCATTGTGTATTTGATAAACAAGTATTATGTACTAAAAAATGGGTAGTCATGAATATATTTCAGAATATATGTTATTTGCATTAATATTTAAAATATATACATTTAGAAATACATGTTATTTTAATCATGATTACGTTTATTAAAATCAGAAAAAAATCATTTATATAATGCCACAATTAAACAAGAAAAGCATTTTGTGTGAAATAATTCAATATTTTACGGAATAATTCAACATTTTGGGAAATAATTCAACATTTTGTGGAATAATTCAACATTTTGTGGAATGATACAACATTTTGTTGAAGAATTGCGAAAAAATGTCTTCAATGACAATATTAAAATTCATGCAAAGCGTGAAATAAGAGCAAGTTCAAGGATACTATCCTTAAGATATGCAAAATAGCAAACACATTAAATTCTGCAATTACAATAAAACATACAATTGCATTATTTTGAACTAATAATTGCTGGGTGGAATTGATACCAGAATCAATCCTTTCAAATAGTCATTTTATATTGAAAGAATCAATTGGGTGCTGCCCTTACTTTGAAATTCCCACAGCAGCAAAGTATCATTTATTAACTTAAGTCCTGTTGAGTCAAGAAACATTGCATTTTCAGTACTCAGGCTTCTACAACACGAAATACAGAATCGTGAAGTTTCCTTTGGATTATATCGGTAATTTACAAAGTCAGTATGGGGTCGTTGTTGCTTTGTTGCACCAGCTTGCTTCCCTGTAATCTAGTGTTTAGGGCATCGGCTTTCCGTCCGGTAGGGTGGGGTTTGATTTACCAATGCCCCAAAAGACCAACTGAATACATCCGATATACATGCTCGTTAAATATGTGGATTCGAAAGTTCTATGGTCGGACGTTGAGCAGTTACCATGGGTGTAAAGGTCTGGAGAAAATTTACTCCCCCTCCAGATCAATATCAAAATTCAGGGAGTGGATCCTCTGGTGGTGCCATCTATCGGAGGAGTATTTAGAGCAAAGTCATATTTTCATCTTCATTGTGCTCTGGTTGAACGAAAGACGCACCCTACCGACTTAAATTCGCATAGCCATCGGTAGAGCGTGTTTGGCTTGAGCAAGTGTTATAAGCAACAACATAACAACAATACCAAGTCAGTAATACTAGTCTTTGACCAACATCAAAACATCATGAGTTAAAAAAATTTGGTATTTCAGTCCTACTTGTGTGTTACGTATTTTAAATACAAGTTTACCATTTTAGAAAAATACAATCAATATTATTTTAACAACAGGAGAGAGATAATGAACTAACATAGGTAAAAGAAATAATTTAATTGTATGTTTGCTATAAAGAAAAAGAATTTCGTATGTGGTGACCCGGAATTTTTTTTATTTTATTCTTAAAATTTTTTAAAATGAAACATATACATAAAAAAACATGTTAATAATCAAATTGCGCGTATAATCTGACAACATTCATTTCTAATAATAAAATATTTTATCGAGTTTTAATTATATCATTACGAAAATCCTTTTTTTGTGTATAGTATAAATGAGTTACATATTTATTAATCCACAAATCATCGAATATTCAACAATGGAATTCTTGAAGGTACAATTCAAAAATCAGAAATGAAACGAGTTACTAATTAGGGGAATTAAACAATTATCAATTAATTAAATTTTTGAGTTATCAATTAACAATTAAATATATCATTACTCAGGCCATTGACAGAACCCATGAATAGGACCCACCTCCTCCACTGTGCTGCACTGTATGGCAGATCTGAATCATCGCTTTATTGGGAAGCTAGAGAACTTTTGGGGAAATGACTTCGGTCATCTCGTTTACGTTTATGTTCTGCAATGTTTCTCATCCTTTTAGAATTCATGACCCAATTTTCAATCATAATTTTCATCGAGCCCCTCCTCCCCACCGCATACAATAAAATGTATACAATAAGAATGTATTTTGAGTATTTTGGCGCTAAACCAACACTACAACCTTAATTTTAAACTTTACAAATTACCAAGAATACGGAAATTTATTGACATTTTGCAACACCGATCCTCAGCATTGAAAAAAACAAGAATCCTTTTATTGCTCTTGCGTCCTGCCATGTAGGGGCATTCTCACGGTTTCGCGAGAAGTTTCGATTTGTCTGAAATTTGTCTGGTCAGCTTAAAAGTTAAGTTAGGAGCGTGCGCAGATGTGAACAAATGTTTTCTCATAGGGAGAGGGAGAAAGTTCGACGCCAATTTCAATTCCAGACAATCTCATTCGAGTCAATCCTTCTACCGCTATTGAATCTATTCTGAATGTGTAAGTTATATATATTTTCTTGTAATTGCAATTCACCGTATTAAATATTCACGGCAGCAGACTTATGCAGAATCATGGATAAATTTTTAAGCGGGCGTAATCGAGCATTAGACGATAGACAAGTATCAACAAGTACACAGACGAGCGTTGTTCCGAAAATAAAATCAAGAAAATATTCTCAAGAATACTTAAATTTTGGGTTCACTAGTACTGAAGTAAATGAAGAAAAAAGGCCCCTGCGTATCATTTCTTCAAAAATGCTGGCGGCATACAGCATGAAACCTAATAAACTTAAACGACATTTGGAAACGCTTCATAGTGAGTACGTAAACAAACCCAGAGAATTCTTCGAATTAAAATTAAAATCATATGAAAAGCAAAAATCATTCTTTAAAAAAACTTTGTCTGTGAATGAAAAAGCTTTAATTGCCTCTTACAAAATTTCATATAAAATAGCTAGATGTAAAAAGCCTCACACCATTGATGAAGAGCTTATTTTGCCAGCCGCAATTGAGATTGTAGAAATTATGTTTGGAGATAATTTTACAAAACAATTGCAGTCTATACCTCTTTCAAATGATACTGTTGCCCGTCGAATTGCTGATATAGCTGAAGAGGTAGAGTGTCAACTTTTGTCGAAGTTGCGTGACAAATTGTTTTCAATACAATTCGACGAGGCAACAGATAGTTATAAAAATGTTCATTTCATTGCCTATATTAGATTTTGCGTGTTTTCATTGCCTATGTTAGACGTGCGACCACATTTCTCAAGTGCATGGGGAATAATGGGATAATATCACATCAGCGACATCACTGCTGCCAGAAAGATCGAGCAAGAACGAGATCAACGATGACTGACAAAAACCATTAAACGTGACAGACATGTAACTCTTCACAAATTGTGGAAGATTTCAATTTTGGTTCATCAACAAATGACAATAGGGGACTGTTCAAGCTGATGGATGCTCTGTGATAGTATGGGGCATGTTCAGTTGGCATATACGAGTTCCTGATACGTCTAGATTCGACTCAGACCATCTGATCGACAATAAGTATACCATATGATCACCTGAACTCCTTTATGCCTATCGTGTATTCTGATGGACTTGAAAATTTGAGTAGAAAAATTCGACACCCTACACGTCCAGAATTGTTACAAAGTGGTTCCAGTAACCCTCTTCTGACTTTCGAAACTTGTGAAGACCACTAAACTCGCCAGTCATGAACATTAAGCAATTTTGGGATGCCTTATAGCATATTGTTCAGAAGAAAACATGTCTGGAAGATTTCTTCTGGATACAGAAGCTTCGGTTTGATAATGATTCCAGAGACAGTGGACCATTCTATTAGACACATAAAAAGCGCCTGGCAGTATCAGCCTGTAACATACACATTTGCATCCATTTTGACCGCTCACCACATTGACGAATGGTATAAAAGGTTTCTCTCAGACATTGCGAAACGCAACTGATTATTGATAATGGATCTGCCAACAAAATATGCAACTAAAAAAATCAACAAAAGTTAAACTTTTAATTACGAAAGCATAATTGCATATTTTCTCTCACTAATGTATTCTGTCCTTTTCTATCAAAAAAGTGGCAATTAGCGTTGTTGTATAAATTTACATAAGTTCGTTTTTATCATTTCTACAACAATAAGTTTTGTTATTAGTGTCATTTTTTTATGATGAACTTCGAAAAAGATGTTATTCCTTAACTTTTGGAGGCAAAGGTACATTTATATATTATCCACAATATGCATGTGCCTAGTGTTTTTGTTCTTCGCTTTTTAACATTTATATATATATATATATATATATATATATATATATATATATATATATACTTCTTATTTTCATAAATTCTTAATATTTATATGAATATTTAATAATATGAAATCCGAAAGGAAAATTATAAATAGGAAAACTAAAAAAAGATATATTAAAAGTATAAAATTAATAATTGATTTACATTAAAAGAACTTAAATTAATATGATGCTATGAATGCAATTATAATATTAAGATTGATGTTTAAAAATTTTCAACGCTATTTACAAAATGAAATTAGAAATCGAATATAACATTAAAATAAATTACAAAACTTGTTTTTACTTACAATTCGTATAACTTTCATGCATTTCAATGATCATCAAAAATAAAGTTTGAAAAAAATAGAAATTTCATTTTGAAATTTTAAAATTAATAATTATTATGAATATAAAGGCAGAAGTAAACAATATGTAAATAATCTATTTGCACAAATTAAAGTAACAATAAAATTATAAATGTTACTCTGTTGAGAAACTGACATAAAAAATTACAAATAATTGGAACCTCCTAAAATGGTAGTAAATTTTCCAATTTTATGAATGAATTAAAAAAAACTCGCTCTTGTGTAGATATTCTTCATTTTAAATTTACAGCTATAAAACAGTTTAAAATATCCTTAAGTAATACTAATAAATCTATTTAAAATAAAAGTTTTTCATGGAAATGCGATTTAAACTTCCCCCTTTTAAAGTGAAGATGGTGATGATTCGTAGAGCCTTCTACTAATTACTACCCGATTACAACACGACCAAATGAAACTGACATTGAATTCGGAGACTGAATATTTTACCAACTGATATTACATTCATTCCCAATTATCATTTAGCAATTTAGCTGTAAGTAATTAGTTTTCAGAATTAATTTTATGTGAATTAATTTTACGTGTGTAATAGTTAAAAGATTTCAAAATGAATTTGATTATATATATATATATATATATATATATATATATATATATATATATATATATATATATATATATATATATATATATATATATATATATATATATATATATATATATATATATATGTGTATGTATATATATGTATATATATATAATATATATGTGTGTGTGTGTGTGTGTGTGTTAAACATCTAGACTTTTACCATCTATGGATGTTTAAAATTTGTAAAAATAAAACATTGTTTTCTATAGAAAATACTGTTAAAAAGTTGAAATTCTAATAAATTATTTCTATTTATACCTTTTTAACTTTAATCGTGCAAAATAATTACCACACATTAAGTAAATGAAATTTTTTTCTTAATGTAATCCAGTAAAAAAAACAGTGTTTTTATTACTGGATGAGTGTGATTAATTCGTTTAATTAAATTTATCTAGTATTTAATTGAGAGAAAAAGATTTGATAAGATTCATGTCGATCTTTATAAAGAATTAATTTTAATCCTTTAAGAATAATTGGGTTTTAAGAGAAATAAAGAAATAGGAATTCACTTCGTTTGAGTAGAATTCCACCAAATAAAAGATTATATTGCAAATTCTACCAAGTAAAAACTTGTGATGACAATAAATGATGCTTCGAAAATATATTTTTCAAATTCATTTACTTTACATTTAAAAACATTTGAGTAAATAATTATTTATGCAAAACTATGTGCTCCTAATAAATATTTCACAATGAAATATCACATATTTTATCTGAAATTATTTCAAAACATTTATTAATAAGAGTACACTTTTAAGAAGAAAATTAATTTAATGTACAATTTTTACACCATTATTTAGCACAAATAAATGTTTCTTTTGAAAATTTAAAAATGACAAAAGTCGATATTTTCGAAAATAAAAAAATAAGAAATAATATAAAAAGAAAATGTATGAAAAAAAATTTAGAAAAAAAATAAAAGAAATATAATATATGTCATTTACGATCATGCTTGTATTATGAAAAATATATCCGTTTTTTTATTAGTATCTGATAAAAAATATTTCAAAATTTTCCCCATTTGAAATATAATTTTAAAAAAATTTAAAATTTTTTATTAATCGTAGAGAATTTAAAATAACGGATTGAATTGTTGACACATTTCGGTTACAATCACAACAAATTGACATCACAACCAGAGTGTAATGACATTATGGGGATAAATTTGCATATAAATGCGTGTATTTATACATGCAAGTGCGCATGTGTATGTATGTATGTGCTCATATATGTCTACATATGCATAAGAGTGCATATATATGTAAACTTACTAATGTAAGAAAGAATACCAATTTAGTCAACAATCATTCTGTTTTCTCTTAAACCAATTTTTACTCAAATAATGGCGTAAGATTAGTCATTTGGTAATGTATATATTAATTCAAAATTTTTTTTTCTGATATTAAACTTTGAAAGGGCGTTAACTTGATAAAAATAATAGATAATTGTGTTTTGCCTTAGGAAAAACTGAAAAGATAAACAAGTTTTTAGTTTAGGAAAATGACGTTATTCAAGGATTATAATATTTCACTCAATAAATGAAATTCCATTTGCGTAGAGTAACGTAATGACACAGAAGCTCAAAAATGTGGAATTATTTCATAAGTTTCTCATAAATATTGCCTAGCATAATCACGAAATTGCTTTTAAAGTAAAATTAATTACTTTTTAAGGATCCAAATGATAAATTTTAAACATTTATGGGAAATGGAATTCATTTAGAAAGTCCTTTTTATCATTTTCTACCTTAAATAAGAAAAATTTTCCGCAATGTTATTATAAAATTATGTTCCAATGTCCTTTAATTCTAAATTTATGAAAAATTGATGATTAAAATATATTTAAATCAAGAAATTAAATTACAATTCAATAAATAAAAATTTCCAAATTACATGTCTAATTTACTGTTGCTTGTAGTATTGTATATGTGTTAATACTATTGTATATGTGTTAATCTAATTTACTATTGTATATGTGTTAATACCCGATTTTAGCAATAGATGGCTTCACAATCAAATTTCTCTAGAATTACTGAAAGGAAATTAATGGAATTACACGAAATGGAAAATCATTCATATCTAATTTTCAAGGAAAGATTTAGGTATCAATTGCTTACATATGAATTACATATAAATTTAATTTTTTTCATACTTTTTACTATTAGCTAAAAATCATCATTCCCTTGTAATCCCTTGCAAAATATAAAATTATCGCTCTTAATCACTTAATTACAAAGATTTCGTATAAATTTTCGTAATTGGTATCCTAATTCTATGGAATCACAATTCTCCAGATATTGCGACTGAAATTATTAATGAATCTTTTGCTGGGTGTCAGATAATCAGAGAATAATAATTTTGAGGAAATATAAATTCATATGGCAGTTTAAATCAATGCAGTGGTAAAATGTTTTTAAATTATACGAATTTATTAACATAACTATTATTATGCTTACCGTGAAATTTATTAAAAGTTAAGAAATTATAAGACATGCTTAAATTTTAAAGTAAAAGCTTAAAATATATTTGATTCTAAATAACTTTTTCAAAATTTATGTGAGTAACTTCTAAATTAATTATTCATTGTTTGTATTAAATGCTTCTCATCTTTAAGTTTCAAAGTAATATCCTAATATACTGTTTAATCCAAATTTTAAATATGAGATGTAATGAATAAAAATTTGTTTTAGATAAGCAATATGTAATAAATATCGCCTTAAACTAAATCCAGAATCATGAATTAAAAAGAAGCGAAATATGGAAAAAACAGCAAAATTGCTTGTTTAGTAATAAAATATTAGACTGCCATAACATTTTCCAGTTATTAGAGCGCCTTCTCTCAAAGTTTATTTAAACTACATTTCGGGAGAATAATAGTATAAAAAAGTCTTCAAAGTTTGAGAATGCACGGTTTCAACGAAACTCAATTTCAAGAATCTTACTTATTTAATGTTTTAATTAAATATAAAATTTAAAAATGTATATGACTTAAATGTATTCCTACAATTTAATTTAAAAATGAGCTTTAAGTCATAAGAATATAAATTAAAACTAGATTAATCATTTGAAAAATATGCTCGTATACTTTGTTTCGTCTTTTTTTTCAAATATTAGATAAAATTAAGTCAACAAGTAATTTGGAAACTTCTTTAAATATTGCAAGTTTTTCACGAGCAAATCAGCAATAATTTTCTACAAATGAGCCTTTCAATAACTCTGAGAGAGATTAATTGTTGAAAATACGAAATAAGAATTATCTATAAAAAATTTCCTTAATTTAGAAAATATTTTTTAAATAAAGAAATTATATGAGCATAACGTATTTATATTAGATAACTAATTTCTTTTTTTACTTCATAAATGAAAACCAAACTTGAGAATGTAATCATTTAGCAAAGACTAATTAATTCTAATTAAAGAAAAACTTATAAATATTCTAAGAAGTTTAAGATTTTAATAATATATTACTGGTCATATTAAATAAGTGTATCTCTTTTAGAAACATTAATTTCAATTTCCTATTGTAGAAGATTAATATTTTGGGCTGCAAATATTAATTTCCTACCCATGCTCACTTTATTTGTTTTTAATGGAGCCAGGAAAGGATTTTATTCATTTTTATATTTTTATTAGTTTAAAGTAACTTTTATTACTTTTAAGTAACAAATTAATTATTCGGTATTGAATAAATTCAATCTTAGCTTGATTAATAAAAATGAAGATATTTATCTGTACAAATATTGATCGGCGTATAAGTTTACGCATTAATATGAAATTGTAGTATTCCGTAACAAATTTTTTTTAACTTTTTCAAATTTAAGTTAGTATAATTCAAAATTTAACTCAAGTATTTGTTTAAAGCTTAAGGCATACATTTGTGTGATGTACATTTTATTTTGTCTTAATGATTTGCTTAGTTGAAATTTTTGCTTAAGACATTTTGTTGATTTAAAAAACAATAATACGTTTTTTCTTAATATTGATTTCTAATTTATACATTCGCATATGCCTGCATCGAAAACCGTTGAAGCAAATTTTTGTCACATATTATGACTTGGGCACCTGTGAACCAAGTCACGGAGGCGAGTAGCGCTACCCGCACCATACCACCACAAACCCGTTTATAGGGTGGGCCACATTCACACACAGCAACACAGAAGAAAGGACAGAGAAAACAGAGATGGAAAGAAACATCCATGCCCAAACCGGGATTCGAACCCAGGACCCACAGCTCAGTAGTCAGGAACGCTAACATTAGCGTTCCTGACTCCATTACAAGTAAAATACAGATTTTTTTTATCGAATTCAATTTTACGCATAGAATTTTACGAGCATATATTTGTCAAATTTTGGCAATTTCCCCATAGAACTAATAAATATTTTAGAATATTATTTATAATAATTTTATAAAAATATTTTGAAGATCATATTTCATATATTTATTAAAAATTTCGTATCTCTTAATTATTCTTAAGCACACAATCACTTGCAAAGTTGCAAATATCTGAAGAAATTTTTTTTATCAGATATTCTTGTATTATTTTGAATCCTTGATCAGATATGCATGTAAAACTAGAAATTTTAATAATATTTTCGGTCCTCATCAAAAGGTGCTACATATAATATTTTTGCATGAACCAGCTAAGGCTTACAACTATCGTAAGAACAAACACACACACACACACACACACACACACACACACACACACACACACACACACACACACACACACACACACACACACACACACACACACACACACACATATATATATATATATAAAATTTCGTGTCACGATGTATGTTCCCGATAAACTCCGAAACTACTGAAGGGATTTTGATAAAATTTTGTAACCATTTATAATAGGGTCCAACTTAAAAGATAGAATAGTTTTTATCTCTTAATTATTGATCTCAATATTTATTAAACGACATTAGTGTTTATTTATTGGTTAGTTATGTAAGTTCCTAATAGATGGCGGTTTAGCATCTAAGTTGCACAGGTATTCGGCAGATGGCGACATGTTTATTTTTTTAGACTTTACCATCTTCGAGAAATTTAACGTGCGCGCGCAAGCGCGTGATTAATTATAGAATTTACATATATTTTCATAATGTATAATCGTACTATAACAATTTTTCGTGAATCATTTTCATAATTATAATTTGTATTGTGTTATTATTGTGCAGTGTTCTTCAGTTTGAATATTTTTAATATTATAAATAGTAAAGTAAAATTTTATTTATTACTGTTTTTCTCTACTAATTTTCATACCACCTCGAAAACATGTAAGTATTTCTCGATAGCCTTTTATTTATTTTTATTTTATAATTCGATAATTATAATATTTTCAGCAGTACATTTTGATCTAATTTATTTATTCAAATGATAAATTCTTTTCATTGTTCTTTATTTCAGTATAATGCCTCGGAAAAATTTTTTAGTTTTAATAATTTAAAATTGAAAAAATAATAGTTCGATGTCAATATTATCTACCTCATTTATAACAATTTATTTTTAGATGTTTTTAATTTATATAATATATTTTATAAGTAAGTCACTGATTACAAACTATAATTTAATATAAGATGAATAAAATGTAAATTCAGAAAGTATTTGTTGATTTGTGCTTAATTTCAAAATTTCGATAATTTACCTATTACTTTTAAATTTTGGTGAAATGTTTTATTTTTAATCTCATATGAATGAACCTATTTTAAACTTTTTTAGAAAATATTTATTTGATTGTACCAAGGAGTTAGTAAAAAATTGATTCAATGTATTATAATTACTCAGCCACTGCAACGCGTGGCTGGGTCAGCTTGATATATATATATATATATATATGTATATATATATATATATATATATATATATATATATATATATATATATATATATATATATATATATATATATATATATATATATATATATATATATATATATATATATATATATATATATATATATATTATATATATATATATATATATTATATATATATATATATATATATATATATATATATATATATATATATATATATATATATATATATATATATATATATATATATATATATATATATATATATATATATATATATATATATATATATATATATATATATATATATTATATATATATATATATATATATATATATATATATATATATATATATATATATATATATATATATATATATATATATATATATATATATATATATATATATATATATATATATATATATATATATATATATATATATATATATATATATATATATACACACACACACACATATATATACATTCCGATGAAGTAACACCAAATGAATTTCATTTATTGCTTTATTGCAATTAATTATTATGGATTAGAATTTTTGAATTAAAAATTGACTTAACAAGCAAAAATGGTATACAATTTACAATTCAAATAATTTATTTCTTAATCCAAATTTTTAGTGATTATGTATGTATAAATAATACAATAATAAACTGATTAATAGCTATATATCAATTACTTCACATTATGTACCTCAATTCTTTATGTATTAAAAGACAACAAATTTCGAATAATGAAATGTAAATAATATTTTCAAATAAATTTTTCTTATTCTATATAAATCTATTTCATGATGACAATACATTTTAAGAGTTAAAACCTAGTTTGAAGCCAAAGCTTTGAAATTTTAGCCACACGTATTTTTTTATAAATGAATAAAGTTTCTTTCCTTTAAATTTTGTCTTCCTTTGATGCGCTTCGGTGATCATCAAAGAAATGGAGGTTCGAAATTGGATACGAAAAATTTTTCCATTCATTGTATCCACCTGTAGAAACCATTAGACTAGATGGCGACGACAGAAACGCCCCCTACGGTATTTAGAGAAAAGAAAACCGCTAACTTTCAAATGTAACTTTTTTTGTTATCATTTTACCTGTTTTTAGTGACGATAAAAAAGAAGGAAAATGAGAGAACACAGAGCTTACTTTTTCACTACCCATCCTCAGCTGCTGTCAATTACGTCACGAGCGCCCTCTGTGTTTTTGCTGAGGCGACAAGAACTTCGCACATCCGGTTCGTTCGACTATGACTGCCGGAAATAAATGTTCATTAATCCACATGTTCTTAACGGAAAGGCGAATTTAAAAGTAACTCTAATATTGATAAAACGATTTACCAACAGTGGGTTGCTTAACAAATATGTATTTTCAAAAATTCATAATCTTATTTATAGAAGCTAAAAAGGTTAATCTTTTAAATGATATTTAAAACTTAAATTTTTCCCGCCGATTAAATATAGAAACGCAATTTAGTTTCCTTTGCACATTAAGCAAAATGTATAATAATGCAAATAAAAGAATATTTAAAAATATGACTCTGATATACGAATAATAGTGAAGTTTATTCGAATATTAATCATTTATATATATGATATTCGAATAACGATGATTATTGCACAACAATGTATTGTACAAAATAGGAATGATAATTAATCAAAATTTTTTATGATATATATTTATAAACAAACTGTGATTAGCAAAATTAGAATTTTTTACATCATATTTTTTATTTATTTAGAAAAAATTAATATTATGATAACTGAAATGGGAATTTTCAACAGGAAATATCTGCAAAACTGCCTAAAATGAAAGGAAACATTTCATATTTAATATAGATATAAGTTATTAAAAAAATTGTTAAAGACTAAAATTTTTTTTACATAATATATTGTATTTTCTTGATTTCCTCCTCATTTTTAAACACAGATATACATTGAAATTTTTATGTTTAGAATATACCCCTTTTATGAAGATTAAGAAACTAATTCCATTTCTTAGAGCTAAAATGTAGGTAATCTTTCAGTTACTTTGAATTGAATGTAGTTTTATTCTCTTGGGAAAAGAGCAATATTGAATTTAGCATAGGGGTATCATATTTTTAAGCAAGTATAAGAAAGATTTTCTTGAATAAGAATAAAAGGTATTCTTTTTTATTGACCAGAGCATCTGAATATTTAATCTAACGTATTTTTCGAGGACTTTTTATCATTGAAGAAAAAAGTTTTGGATAGAAATAAATTTTACAGTGAAAAAATATAATCTACTATACGATTGAAATAAAACATACTCAAAAATATTATTTAATCTGCTAACCTTCCTACAAGATGTATATTTTGATTTAATGGAAAAAATTTATTAAACCAAAATATTTTGATTATGTTAAGGGAATATAATCTTATTCAATAAATAGATAAACCAAGAATATCTTAACTGTTGAATAATACGTTGATAGTTCCATCGCAAATATCCTCAGCAATATTTCAAAAATTACAATAAAATTATAACATTTAACTAATTGATATTTATATGCATCAAATGCAACTTATGAGCCCAGAGTCTGTTTTTGTTCTCTTTTTATTAACTTTCAAAGACATCAGAATCAAATATGCCCAATATTTATTTATAGTTTATTTCATCTAAAGCTATAATTAATCATATATTGTTAAAAAATATACACCTAAAATATCCACGAAGAAACATGTATAAATGAAAAGAGATTTCGCATAAGCTATTTAAGAATGTACGAGCAGATTTCTTGTCAATGACAAGCCTTCATTCAATATTTGATGAAGTCATAATCAATGTAGAACTTCCGGTTATGATTGATTGATGAATTTCTGTGAAAGAATTGGCTCAAAATGTGAAACTCACCATAGGATCTGTAAAATTTAAATTCTAGGTAAAAATTTGTTCTTGTAAGAATATTGATTGCTAAAGAGATATGGATACATTTCTTGAATAAACTTTTCCCCAAAAAGGACGTCATTCACCATTCGTTTGCGTCTTTCATCGCCCCAGAATATCAAAAAGATATTCCATTTCAAGCTAAAAATTGTATCATCTACTAACAAGCATGTTGGTATTCACAAAGACTATAGCGACTGAAGATATGGCCTCTGACTAATCAACATTCGACATTATGCTTCTGTAAGTCATGTTCCTTACGAATCTCTAAAATAGAAAGTTCAATGGCGTTATGTCAAATGATCTGAATGATGAAAGAATTGCGCCATTTTGCCCATTCTTTTATTTTTGGGATTTTTTATTTTTCGGATATCGGTCATTTAAAAAAACTATGAGAGATGGTACCCAATGAAGTAATGCACTATTTTGTACCAAAAAAGGACATGTGGCTGAAGTACTTTGAGTTTTGCACTAGGAAATTTCCAACCATGTTTAACTAAATATCTGACGTGAATGCCCTCACAATTTAAAAAAGGTTATTTAATGTGATGTAGTCATATATAAATCCACCCTATACACAGACATTTAGGGAATCATTTTAAATACAGATGAAAGTTTTCAGATCCTCATATGCACACATTGTGGCTACTTACTATGCCAAAAAGATGAAAGCAAGCTATCCACAGAATGTTATTCGATAATGAAATTCATCACCATTATATCAATCCTCTTTTTGCATGTCCGTTGCAAAGTTCATTCTCTTTATATCTATTCTCCGGTTTCATACCTTGAACAATTTGAAGTTTGTAAGGATGCATTTTTAATGTATCCTAAGAATCTTCTACACAATCGAAACTGGCGTATTCAATTCCGCTGATCGGACAGGTAACTTGGAATTGTAAAAATGTCTTTCTGATATCCACAATGTCATCTTTAGTTGTGCTGGGACATCCAGGAATCGTCTTGTTTAAGACGCTTCCAGTTTACAGATTCTTCATTTTCTATCTCAAGATATTCGCAATCTAGGATTTTTCTGGTATATTTTACCGAAATTTTGCTTCATTCATTTAATTTCCATGAACTACTATAAAGTCTGTGCTTTCTCTTCTGTTGTCACTCTTTTCAATTTTTATTCGAATAAAATTTCTCATGGAATAAATTGTGGAACGAACACATCAAAGATAAACATAATAACTCCTTATATCTTAGTGTATAATAATTAAAAAATTATGAAATAACTAATTATTTTATGAATTACTAAATTTCAAAATGGGTTTCACAATCTATAGACACCCCGTATATTTCAGTAAAAATGAGTTATCATCGTGTGGCAAATTTATATAATTGCGGAAATAAATCTTCATAATGCTGAAATTGTTGAAAAACTGGTGAAATAAATAAGAAATCGGAATATATATAATAACTCACACGTTATTTGCTTATAATTAATTTAAATGAGTCATACTATTTACATTTCAAGTTCATGGTGCTATTATTTCTCAACTGTAGTTAAAATAAAGAAAATAGGTAACAATTTTTAAAGAGAATTAGATATGCAAACTATCCTATAATTTTGAGTGCTTTTATATTTTGAATGTTATTTTATTTGAAATATTTTTTTTTATTTTTGTGCCATATGTTTATATATAGTATATGTTTTCATTATGAATTGATTAATAGATTTTTTGTAAATTAATAACTTTAATTGTAAACGAATTAATTTATTTCTGAGTTTCATGAAACAAATAGCAATTGACCCTCTAAATAGACCAGTTATGAGTATTTGAATGGTGTTGTAAGGGAATCCAATACCGCATCAAAGTATTTTTTTAAGTGCGGATGAACAAAATATATTCTTTACATATTATCTTTAAAATTTTAATCCAACCATCCTGACAGAAGCAAGATTCGCCTGAATTCACGATGAGGAGTATCCTTCACAACCATTCAATAAATCATGGTAAATCCAAACATTTATGGCTTCGAATTAAACATAATATAAGCAATTCATACTTTACAAACATTTCATTATACCGCTGCTCTAAGATTCGGGTGGACATCGAATACTAATACAATTTGTATCTGATGCGATACAAATGCAAAGCTCTCTACAATTGCCACGTTCATAATTTGCTGATCATGATCTAATGGTAAGATAAAGCTATTCGAAAAATAAGGTTCCCGGTTTAATCCTTGCCACTTTTAAGTGGTCAGAAATAAGTGTTAAGTTTCTGTTTTCCCAGCCTTTATCAAACTGGCTGTTTGGAATCTTTCTGAGTTTCTTCTCAAGTGACATATGAGTATAGCTCACTATTTATAAAAAGTACTCTCTGAAGATCAATTATAAAAAGCATTACAAAAACTTTTATCTATTGGGTTATGAACCATCAAAATGTCTCTTTTCTCACACAGTGACAGTGTATTCAGCACCTCGTTAACAGTATGTTACTAGTAAATGTGATAGATAAAAATCTCCCATTTGTACTTATTTATCCTTTTTTTCGTGATTATTTCCGACACGATGACCGATTTTTCTAAAGAATAGTCCATAATTTTTGCATGCGAAATTTTTTTTATCTCAGCTTCAAAAACGTGACTGAATGACACAAGTTTTGCTATATAACAAATACTGCAAACGTTTACAGAAAACAATCTCATGAGAAAAGTTATTGAATTCTTTAAAAATCTCAAATTTATAAGAATTTATGAATAGATTGTCAAGTAATGCTACGGCCATCTTTGATTTGTGGCTGCTCTACTAACGTTATCATTTTCTTATAACGTCTTGAATCAATTTTATTCTAATATCATGCCTTTTTAGCATTCATTTTGGAGTTACATTTTCGATGCTTAATAGTGCATAAATTATTATTGTTTATAAAATTAAAATATACTTAAAAAAAGTTTTTACTTAAAAGTTTTTATTTTCTCCGTTTTTTGCAATTACTTTTTAAAGGTAATATGTAAAAATTAGCTCCCAGTAACCACAATAATTTGTTTCATTTAAAAAGTATAGTATTATCAGAGGTTTTAGTGATCGTATCCACAGAAACTATTACTTAGAAAAGTTATTTTTCATTCCTATACTATTATTATTTAAGATAACAAATTTTTATAAACATGAATATATATGTCAATTTAAGAGAATAAATTACAAATGTAAAAACGTGAATATTATAAGTTTTGAAAGAAACAATATACATTTGGTATTTTCATCGGAATAAAAACTGTAAGATATTATCGTTATCTTAGAAAACTTTTATGCTGTAAAAACATTCATAAAGAAATCACGTTACTTTACACAGCCAAATCATAATCACACGGCCATCTGTGGTTATGATTTACTCTGCATATAGCAAATAGCATTAATAGATATGACAAATATGCCAATGTTTCTCATAACATTCAATGAATACTTCAAGTATCGTTTGAAGATGCGTCTGTAGGTCAAATAAAAGTAAGTTTCTGAAAAATCTGTTCAGAACAGTTATGTTGAAGTCAAAATAGTTCAAAGAGCCATAAAATGCAATTTTTATAGAAAAAGAGAAACAGGTTGATATAACTACTAAAAAACACCAGATTTAGAATACTATTTTTGAAGATACATAATGATAAAGTAATAGAGAGAATTATCACCTATAAAATAATAAACATTCTATAAACTCTTTTATTGCGTTATTTAAAACAATTAATCTAATTGAAGTGTTTTATGTATATTTAGAAGTAAAAAGATTCGGTAATTTTCAACATCAATAATAAAATCGAATAAGTTTCTCATATATCTAATAGTTAATAAAACTGCATTTGCAATACTTTGTAGTGAGTGCTTATTTATATAAATTTATAATGAACGATGTGAAAGTAAATCAACATCTGTCAGTAATTTACAAATGATGTGTGACCATTTTATATCTATATAAAAGAGTTTGATTAATCCAACTTGATGGTAGGCAATAACACTCTGGCGTCTTTATGATTGTGTGGCAGTTAACTGTATTTTTCTACGAAGGTAAACTAATTTAACAAATTGTAGTGTATTTATATTTGCTTCTACATAAATACTTATGTTGTTATACAGAAAATATTATGCAAATTAATGTGTGCAGATGATTTGAGAAAAATGCTTTTGTTAAGTGTTTGTAAAATGTGGCTGTGAAATCAAATTTATCTTACCGAACCACCAAAAACAATTGATCTCATGTAAACTATAAAACTTCATTCCATTATTTAAACAGCAATTTGCACAATCATGTGCAAATTTCAGTTTAAATAATGTCAGTATTAATAATGACTCGTAGATAAATAATAGAGTGTAAATTCTTTTAATATCTTGAGACTTTCTTGATCATACATTATAGTAAAGAATATTCTAATATCATATAACATCACTCAACATAAAATGAAAAAACAATAAATGAACCTTTATACATTTCAAACTGAATATTTAACAATTATTATATGTGTCAATTTTTTGTATTTTAAAATTGATAATTCAAAAAGTATGCTTTAACCCCAATGCATGAAATAGTACATGAAGTTAAACTTGTTAAATATATTAGTTTTGTTGATGTGTATAAGTTTGTCCGTCTTGAAAACGATCATTGAACGTGTTTGCGTAACCCCATGTGTTTATAAACTCTTATGGTCATTGGTTTTTACCAAATCGCATGTGTGTTTATGATTACAAAACTGTCACAAATGTTTGCAATAACAGATTTATTTTTTTATAGTTTATTTGTGTTTATTTTCTCAACAGTTTACATGAGCAGAAATATTAGCTTTAAAATAAAACTAATCTGTTATTTATTATATTTATATTACAAAGGTTTATAAAAATTCTAGTTAAAATAACAAACGATGTTATTAATTTGTAATTTATCACCAGTTTCTCCAGAGAAAATCTATTTTTTAGAAACACTGTTTTAATTCAAACGTGAGTATCTCCATAAAGAGTTGCTGTTTATAATTTATAACTGAGTTTTGATTAAGAATTTATAAACTATATTGATAAATTATTCAAAATTATAATTTTTCATTCTTAAACACGACCTGACAGGCATATTGCTTTTATTTTTAAAGTAAATGTAAAAGTTTTTATAGGTTAAGCGTTTATATAATCTAAATAATTTTAATATCAATAGTACAATTGGTCTCAGATTCAATCAAAAAATTTTTATTCAATTAACAAAAAATGTTGCTAAAACCATAACATTTCAAAATTAAAATACAAGTTTTCCTGAACTATTATATCATTAACTGGTACCATAAATCTCATATCAAGCGATTCTCTAAATAATATATTTCAACCGAAGAACTTTCTGTAAAATAGTTTTATGCAAACAGAGATATTTTTTAAAATTGAATCGTTACAAATAGTTAATACATATTAAATATTTCAATTATATGATTCAATACTCTATGAAATATCTGTTTATATTTCGATTCACACACATAAATCTCAAATATAGGTACTGTTTTATTATATTTTGTTTGGTAAATGTTAGTTGAATAAATGGTTATAAATTCATAAAATATTCATATGCAAATTTAATAAAAAGAAATAAAAATTTCTTCTTTAACTAAACGATTATAAAATGTAATTTTGTCAATAAACTGTTTTAATTTTACTAACTCCTATTTTTTGGAGATTTCAGAATTTGTAAGTCCAAACAAATGCACTCTATCCATATTTTATTGATGAAAAATTGATTTAAAAAATGTATCAAAAATTATATACATATATCATACAAATATGAAGTATTTATAGAACATTTTTTTAATAAAATATTATTTTATTAATAACACGCATTTACCCTTCAATAGATGTATGATATAATTTCAGTACATATTTTTTATTAACAGTTATTCTTATCTAATAAGATGGTTATACTTATTATTAGATAAGAATAACTAATATTATACATATATTATATAAGTATAGCTGATTTAATAGTAAAACTTATTAGATAAGTTATTCTTATCTTATTAAATTTTGTTCACTCGACTCCGAAACTTTAGGGAGAATAAAAAATCCTATTATTTTATTCAGCTTAATCATTTTAAAACTATAGCTCAATATTATATTTTTATTTGTACACTCACACACATTGACTTTGCTTAAGCGTATATATATAGAGAGAAAAGATCTTTTGACATTTTTTGATTTTTCTTTGATTACATCGCTAAAAATGAAGACTGCTAAAAATAGAAAAATATTCCAATTTAGTCTTTATTTTATTGTTTTATTACTTTTTAATAGCTTTGGAATTTATTGAAAGTTAAATGTATTTGCAATTTTTATTGGGCTATGCAGTTATGTACTGTTGCGTTAGCAAAAAAATGTAAAGATTATTTAGTCTGTTGGATTAGATCTTTCATTTTTATCGAAGATCAGCCGAATAAATATTATAGGTTTAACAGAGTATCTTTAGGAAAATGAAATAAATACGAACATATATATATATATATATATATATATATATATATATATATATATATATATATATATATATATATATATATATATATATATATATATATATATATATATATATATATATATATATATATATATATATATATATATATATATATATATATATATATATACATATACATATACATATACATATATATATAAGAAATTTTAAGAACTAAAATAACTACTATAAGGATAATTAATGAAATAAAATTTTATGAAGTTATATAAGCATCTATTAATTGTAAGCATTATATTTTCCTAGCATATTTAATGATTCTAGTATATATTAAAATTTCTAATGAATTTACTTATACATTCATTTGAAAAAACGAAAAATATAGAATATTTCCAGACCAGATTAATAGCCCATATCTACAAATAAAGAATTATCATATGTCAGATAGACATGTGTGCTATCATTATTCATTTCAAAATGATATAATTTATTAATTTCTACTTAATTAACAAGGACTCTGTTACTAGTTAGACTATTATTTGAGTACTAGGTTCTGGTTAATTTTGAATCTGTATTAATTCAAGAGCAGAAATTTCAATAATAAATTGATATTTTTAATTTAAGGCAGAATCTTGATTAGGAATTTAAAAAAAATATGTAAAATTGCTTAAAGTAATCAATTTTCACTCTTGAAGAAGAATTGTCCGGCATATTACCTTTATTTTGATGAAATATTTAAAATCTTTTATAAATTCAATAATTTTTGAATAATAATTATGATATCAGTAATGTATTTTAAACCAGACACAGAGAGATTTTTCTTAAATCTAACATTAAAAAATGTAGCAAACATAAAAAAATAAAAAAAAACAAATTTTTCTGAAATTTAATAATTTATTCTTTCCATAAATGTAGTAAGTATTGAATCTCTTTAAGCGATTTCCTACATTGTAGATCTCACATTAAGAATTTTCCCGCATAAAATAAATTTAAATGAATAATGCTTTTTAAACTTGAATTGTTAAAAATGTTTATGTAGTACATATTAAATGTTTTGATTATTTTATTCATTTTTCTTGAAAAAAAAATAATTTGTTTCTTTAAACAAGAGTTTAGTCTTAAATTTATTTTTCTGCTCTTACATCATAAAATGATAAACATATGGGACTTGTCTATTACTCAACTGAATGTGATTGTTTTAGCTGCCTGGATAATATTATTTTTTATGGGTTACCCTTTTGAACAGTTTTTTTTATTGTTTTGGTCAAAATAATAAATTTAATGCTTATATTAATTTCTTTAACAAATAAACTGTCCCACTGTGCCACAAATGTTTTTAATCGTATGTTCTACAATACTTCGACACCTTTTAAAGAATTAACTTTTTGCTGTAGTTCTCATTAAACTGAATCATATATATATATATATATATATATATATATATATATATATATATATATATATATATATATATATATATATATATATATATATATATATATATATATATATATATATATATATATATATATATATATATATATATATATATATATATATATATATATATATATATATATATATATATATATATATATATATATATATATATATATATATATATATATATATATATATATATATATATATATATATATATATATATATATATATATATATATATATATATATATATATATATATATATATATATATATATATATATATATATACTATTCCTATTTTAATCGACCTTTGTTAATTCCGAAATATACTCCGAATAAAAAGAAATTCTATTTATCTATTTTATAAGTTTAAATAAATAATAGTACTAAATAAATAATAACTAGCCTAATATATATATATATATTTATTCGCAAATTCTTAGATTTTAAGCAAATGCGTTGAGAATGGATAATTTGACATTAAATTTTTCCTTTGATTGCCCCATTCAAAATGAAGTTCTTTTTAAAAATAGAAAGTATTCAAACTGAGTCTCTTATTTTCATTTATTTTCTGAACCATTGGATAGCTTTAAAGTTTATTAGAAGTAAATCAAAGGCTTCTCCTTCAATTAGACGTATTTTTATAATAGTTCGTTTTCAAAGAAAACTCACATATTATTTCCTCTGATAGATTTAGTTTTTTTTAGATCAGATTTATTAGAATGGTGAATTTCCGCTATAATTTTATAGGTTTAGTAATGCGATTCTCATTCTGTAAGTCCTTTATCTGTTAAAACTGAAATGCATTATTTATACAATTTTTGAGGTATGTGTATATGAGAGGGCAGGGATACTTCAAAATTTTTAATTCATATCAGGGTTATGCACATAGTAGTATAAAAATAATTTTCTGTGCATCATCGCAGTCTTTGTTAAGCCATTTCTTAGAATGTTAACAAGAATAGTAGTAGTTAAAAAGAAAGAAACAACAAATATATATATATATATATATATATATATATATATATATATATATATATATATATATATATATATATATATATATATATATATATATATATATATATATATATATATATATATATATATATATATATATATATACTTACCTTATAAAATAATATAACTTCCCCTAGTAATATACCTGTGAATAGGATTTATGTAATATTAGTTTTGTATATGCTTAGTGACAGAAAAGATTATTATACGGCATTATTAATCTGGAATAAAACAGCACGTTCTTATCGAGGCGTAGTATATAAATATTGCAATAAGTTGATTGCATAGAAGTATTTATAAAATAATGACAGGTTAACTATTAGAAAATTATATATGAATATAATAGATAATATGTATATATTCTTATAAAAAAAATTATAAATGCTTCAAATTTACTGAATAATGCACTCATTCAAAAATCAAAATAATATATTATATTTTTTGACCAAATCAACATTGTACTTCTACTAAAATTTTATATTTAACATTTTAATAATTATTATTATTTAAAACCATTATTAATAATTATTATTTGAAAACTAGACAAATGCTATTATTCTATAATTTAAAAGGATATTTTATATTTAGAAATAATAATAGCGCTTAAGATCCTCTCAAACAAATAATTTCCTAATAAGAATAACTTCAAATTATATATCACTTTCAAAGGAACAAATGTATATTTTACCATTTTAATTTAGCATGAAATGCTTTACATTCTGGAGTCAAAATAATTTATTTCATATCTTTGAATAAGCCTGCATAACTTGATGTTAATCCATTACATTATAACCATACATCACTGATGAAATTAGAGAGAATGTTGTATACTTGCATGATAAGTCTTGCTCTATTTATTGGTTGAATACATTATACATTGGAATATAATGCCTTATATCAGTAGTTCAGATTAGGACAATATATGTAGAGCATTGTTACGTATGCATTTCGGAAAGACATCCCTTTGTTATGTGTATTAATCTTATATATTAAAATATTATCTACTTGTATATATTATCCATGATATGCCTCTCACAAAAAAAGTTGAAATTCAGATTTTTAACTAAATAATTAAATTCTTCAGATCAAACTAATATACCATTTTTGTGCAGACAAAAATGATACAAGTATTTTTAATATTTATTGTAAATTTAATTTCATTATAAATTTAAACAATTAATTTTAAATAAATAAATATATCTAAATTCAGTATTACATGCAAAATAGAGAAATATTACATTTTAAATAAAAAGTGTATCAGATTTTAAAATTTAATTTTAGAATAAAATTTTTCAGCTATGGATCCATTTACTTAATTATATATATATATATATATATATATATATATATATATATATATATATATATATATATATATATATATATATATATATATATATATATATATATATATATATATATATATATATATATATATATATATATATATATATATATATATATATTCATATGAAGTGGTGAAAGCAGATTGAATATTATACCGTTTCAGATGTATTTTTCCGTCTACTAAGGTCTCATTCAAATATTTTTTAAACCATTTGATTTACGTATTTCAAAGAATATTTCAACTATTTCAAATTTGCAAGATTCACAAAGTAAATCTTTGACTTAAAACATAACCAAGCATTAGAATTTCTGAAGTTCAGATTTACAGATGAAAAAGACCATTACGCATAAAAAAAATCAATAAAATATTTTTAATGTTTTTCTTTTCCTTTTCTTTTTAAATATTCTAATTTGCTGTTTTTTGTTGAAAATTTAAAAAAAAAATGTTTTGTTGTAAGATTTTCCTGCAACTTCGAAAAGGATGAAAGATTAAATTCTATTCAACACTAATTTAAATAGTAGAAAGTAAAAGGTGTTTTATAGTTTTTGTAATCCACATAACTACATAGTTACACTTGTTGGATATTTATAACACAAAATGTTTTTCAAAATTTTTAGTCATTGAATTAGATTTTACCTATAAATTAGGCATTAGATTTTACCTATAAATTATTGGTGGATTCGGAACTATCTGAACTATGTGGATTCGGAACTATCTGAACAATAAATATTTATAAATCATAGAAATGACTTTTGATTTAATATTCGAAGTTTTTTTTACTGTTTTATATATACCTTGTTAATTTCAACGTTTGATGAAACATGCTTTTTCTTACAGATTATGGGATTTCATTATAAAACAGTTTTTAATCTTTAAGTACTTTTTAATAATGTTGAAGCTCCATTCATTTTTGAATTTACAAGAATTTTCCAAGTGTTTCTTGTTTATGATTTACAAATTTTGAAAAATAACGTTTTCAATAAATTAAAAATCAGAGAGTCAGAATTGACCAATTGGTATAAAAGTTAGATGGTATAAATGACTAGCATTTTTTACCTCCATCAACTTTCAACATTTTGCTGGATCAGTAAAATTTTCTTTCAAACTAATAATACTTATTAAATGCTATGATATAAAGAACAAGCGATTTAAAATAGTTTTTCTTTTTTTTACTTATTTTCACAAAGTAAGTGATGCAATAATGTGTTACATCAGATATCAATCTGACAGAACATTAATTGACCGATTGCAATCATGTTTTAACTAATGAGCCAGAAATATTACGAAAGTTATATTTATGTTCAGGCGAAATAATTTATGATTTTTAATATTAAAACTGAACAAAAATTCATCGGCATAAGCTCATGAAGCTTATTTAATAGACTAAGCAAACTTTCTGAACTGCAAGCACTGGATAGTTTATCTTTTGCAATTTTTATGTTGCTGAAAATTCCGACTGCTTGATCTATAATAAATAGAATAATCATAATTGGTTCATTAAGAGCACACACACAAATTATCTTTGTTGTTAAAGAATTCATAGAAACACTTTTTCAATATAGAGCTATTTAAATAAAGTTCTTATGAATAGGCCTACGTATTTCAAGAAATCAAGAGTAATGTATAAAAAATACAACTCGACATTTGGTTATTTAATTTTATTACCAAGGACAAATCAAGAAAAAAAGTTTTCACCCGTCCAAATTTGCCTTTCTTTGCATACATAATTCTTCTACTAATTATAATCTACTTAAAGAGCAACATTAAAAATTATTGACATCTTGCCATTGATGTTGATGTTTTCCATTGATTATTAATGTCTCACCTACAAATAAGTTCAAAATCTATTTTGAAAGCGAAAATTTGAAATCGAGTCATTAGTATGCCAAATCTGAAATCGATTTGTAAATTACCAAATCCGAAATCAATTTGTTAATTGACAAGCGTTAAAATTAATACAGTAATTACAGAAAAAAAGCAATTTTAGTTTCCTTAAGTAAATTTTGAAATCAAAAAAATATTTTTGCTTTGTGTGTAAGTATGATATCCCCTCCCAAAGTAATTTCTCGCCAAATCTAGCGTATTTTGTTTTCATTATCCTGTTGCCAATTTAAGTTTTTGTTATTTTTCAGATTTATTTTGTTGCCAGATTTGGTTTTGCTCGTTTTTTACATCATTTTCACTTTATATATATGGTTCTTTTCAGTGGCCCCAGCATTTGAAGTTTTCGTTTTACTTTCAATTCGAGCTTTTTGTTCTGTTTGTTGTGTTTCGTTGTCACCAGCATCCAAACATCGTAAACTGTTCTTTTTTCCAATTTCTTTTTGTTTCTTTATTACTATCTTTTTCTTGTATATTTTTGTTAATTTATTATTATATTTTCTTATATATTTTTCCATAATATCACCGAGCCTATTCGACATACGAGCTTGACAAATCAAGTAAGTTATTGTTATTTATTTATATCTTTTACCGGTTGTTTTGAAGAGAAGGCAAACCAACAAAAAATTATCCAATTTTTTAGTAGTACTCTTTTGAAATATTGTATACTATTATGTGGTTTAAAATTTTCTAAAATGCGTATTTTTGGAACTTAGGGAAAATTCCCGCGCTAAAAAACATTCGCTTAACTTGGCAACGATAAAAAGTCACAATAGTTGCCAATGGGGGAAGGATATCCTACTTGTATAATTCCTTGCTTTGTATAGTTTACTATATATTATTGATAATACTGTATATTACCGATATAATTTTTTATTAACTATACATTATTTGAATGCTTTTAAGACTGATACAAATGAAATTGCATCATTTTTTATTCAATGCAGCAAAGTAAAATAATGTCCTTACGAATATCAATGGGAAATTAAAATTTTTTACACTTGTAAAATCCAAGAAAATAAGTTTTTATACAAATATTAAGAGTTTCAGAACGACTAATTTATTTAAATAAGCGTCTTTTGAAGATTTATATACACATGGGAGTAATCACAGTTATAAATTTTATGAATTCTTGTGTGATTTGAGAGTCAGTATAATACTCTCTGTGTATTTTACTAGCGCAATGTGCTAATTTATATAGATATCAATTTATATATTGACTTCTTCATTCAAGCATAACTTGAAATAACAAAATACAATCATTAGATTTATCTTTACGATGTATTTTACATTGTTACCCTATTGTGTAAATGCTATGATAATGATTTCTTGCAAATTAAATGAAACTTTAATAAAATTCCATAACAAAGTGATATAAAAGTTAAGTAATAATTTCATTTACAGATTCATAAATTTTAATTAATAAATTTAGATTTTCTATGGAAAAAAATTACTTCTCTAATCTAAATCAAATAATTAATTTTTTGTTTATGCATTCAAATAGTGAACTTATAAATTGTTAAATTTTTAACATATCACTTGTTGTTAAGAATAAATTCATTTTAAGCTGTTTGGGATAAACTAACATCAAATATATTGATATTAAAAAATTTTATTTCAGATGTTAAATTAACAATTTATTTTGATGTAGAAGAGAATTTAGATATATCAAATATCATTTTCAAAAAAGAAAATAAATTTAGAGTTAAAAGATAATAACCAATAATCGTGTTCGTAATTCAGCAATTTATAAATTTGACACCTAATTTGGTCAAGGTTATTTGTTAAAGTTTGGATACAACTATAACTGTGATCTTTATCTGATTAGTATTCCTCCAAAAAAGGATCTCAAAGCCACAAGCTGAGTTAATAACTTGAATGCTATTAATTTATGAAATGCTATTTAATATTCAATTACTAAAAGACATTAAGACAAATTATTGTGATATGAAATAAAATTCTTTAGAAATTATATTTATTTCTTAAATAATTTTTGTTTTAGAATTTTAAAAAGTAAAAAAAAAAGTTATGTAAGAATAATTGTAGTGCCACTTAGAAAATACTTATAATTTATAGCAAATTATTTTATTTGTATTTTCTCTTATATTTTTAGTCAAGAATCACAAAAATGAGTTTTATTTCGTAAAATACGCTTAAATAGGCAAAGTAAGTATGTATTCTTGTATTACGTAATAATCAGGAAAGAAAACGATTAATAATTTGATTTTTTTGCTGTTAAGAAAGATGGGAAGTTTGAACTATCCGTACGTAAGTTGCAAGAAATAATGAAATGAATATGACATATCCTAAAATACTTATCTCAGAAGTTTTTTTGCCAGAATAAAAAAGAATATTCTTTACCATTTATTAAACTTCTCGGTACATTTCCAGATTAAAGCTATTCATTTTAATCGCATCAAGTAAACTAGCTATTTTACGAAGTCGCATGTTGAACTGTTCCCTCAACAGATCGAATTTATTGAAAATGCAGAGCTGCGAAAAGATGGCTCCGTATCCAGAGACAGCTGCTGATGGCGGCTTGATTATAGCCTGAATTGAAATATGGCTTTATCGGACTCAGTCTTCAACAGTCTTGATTATAAAGAATTGAAATTTTCTTTTAACTCTCCGAAACACAATTTACTTGCACTTTGTACTGAAGTTTACACTGATTATATATATATATATATATATATATATATATATATATATATATATATATATATATATATATATATATATATATATATATATATATATATATATATATATATATATATATATATATATATATATATATATATATATATATATATATATATATATATATATATATATATATATATATATATATATATATATATATATATATATATATATATATTATTTTAAGATGATGCTTTCCATTGTTGTATCTTATATGATTCAATTGTTTATATAGAGTGATCAGAGAAAATATCATAACCCTAATTATTATTGGAATTTATGAGTAATTATAACTAATTTATATATTTTTAATTTTCTAGGAATCAGTTATAAATTTGTGAACTTTTCCATTAATTTAATTACAAATCATTAAATCTTAATTTTTTACAATTTAATTTTAAGCATTTTTATAAATGAATCCTAATTTATGTATAACAGAGAGAAAGATTTAGTTGCTATTACACTCTTAGTTGTAAGTAGAAGACTTTGAAAGTAATTAAATTTGAGACATAATTTACTTTAAAAAGTTTTTGATTCTTTCTTATAAACATGCCACTCATTACTCTTTATTGTGTTAGTATAGTTTTAACGAAAGCTTTGCATTTATTAGCTAAATTATCCAATTTATTTCTACAACATGACTTATCTTTCAAATATTTATAATAAAATGTGCAATTAATTCTTGCCTGATGCGGTGGAAGAACAGAGCAATTATTTTTCAAGAAAAAGCTCTATCGATCGTTGCTATGTAAATAGCAGTTAAATCTTAGCCACTCTAAGCCAATAAAAATTTTTTTTGGGCCACACTTATTTAAATTTTCTATTCTCTTAACACAAATTAGTGTTTAAAAATGGCCTTCTTTAAATTTACTATATTTTCTTAAGTTAATTACTAAAAATATTACAAAATTTTAAAAACTCATGTAAATAATATAAATTTTATTTCGTAGAATTGAACTTAATTACAGGAAACAGAAAATTATATATAATGTTCGATACGAATAATAAGCAAAACTAATTTAAAATATAAATCTTTATTTGAACTTTGTAACTTATTTAACTATTTTTTGAGCAATTTGTACTACTTATGATGAAAAGGTGGGATTATAGTCACTGAAAGTTGATAGCATTCCTTAAAAATCAAAAGAAAAATTAGTAATTTTTACGTGAATTAATTTTTATAAAATATTACGCCTTTCTTATTGTATTTTGAAATATAAAATGCGTTTCTTAGATTAAGATGAAAAGAATAAAGAAGATTACCAGAGCATTGTATTCTATTTGATATAGTGATTTGATATTTTTCACGTGATCTAATTCAAAATAAAAGTTCTGATATACTAAAGATGACAATTTTAAAATTACTGTAATATATAGAGGTTAACCAATTTGCAATTGCTTATTAACATCCACTGAAACAAATATATGGTGTACTGGTATAAAGGCTTTGAATTTAACCTTAACAATGATTCAATTTTTGGAGATTTATTTTTCCGGTCTCATAATCTTTTCAGCTTGTGTTTGAATGCTTGGGTTTTTTTTATTGGTTTCCGATATTGCAATCGAGGATAAGGAATGCCCAAAGGGATTCTTAGGATTTCCTTTTATATAATAGTACGGAATCTAGTGCAACGCAAATACAAAACGAATAAAAATAGGATTGCATTCTATTACACATTCGAGACTAATAACTTTGCTGGCCGTATTCACTTCCAACATGGGTGCCACACTTTTGCAGAGAAACTGAGCAATAACAAACTATTGATCACATGTATAAACATTAGTTGCACCCGTGATCGATTGTCTGAGTGTCACAAAGTTTTAGTGTCTTTGTAAGCCGGGATCCAACTGTTTAATTAAACTCATTAAAGAGAGATTTATATGTATCAAGTATGTATAGATTAATTTGTTATTATCTTAATTCAAGGTATTTATGTCAGAGAAATTATCTTAATAATTTCGCATTTAATTCAGCATTTAAGTTTATTTATTTTTTTATAAAGTTGCTATGTTATTTAAAAATTGCAAAATCTGTATATGTATCAGAGAATGTATTCTCAATGAATCCTTGACTATCGCAAATTTTAGAAATTATTTTAAATATTCAGTTTAATCATTCAAATGCCTTCAAAATAATGAAAGAGAAAGTTTGTTTTTAATAAATTTTTAAGTAAAATATAGGAAAGTATTTTAACTGGACATTTGAAAAGAATTGGTTTGACAGAATTCAAAGTGTATACGTTAAATTTAAATTTTTCGTTTGAGGTATATTAACTTTTATTTTAAACACAGTTTTCGAAAAATAATTTAACAATGGATTATACATTTAATATATAATTGTGCCAAATTATGTCTTATAAGTCTAATGTTCCAGTCATAATACTACACGTGATTCGGCAAAAAGGTTGGATGAACTCGGCTTCCTGTAATATTCTGGAAACTTACAATTGAACATTAGTGTGTTTCTGGTAATTCATTTCTAGAATCAACCATTTCCAATTTCATTTAGTTCTACATTACTAATTCAATAAAATTTCCAAAGGTTCTCACATGGCTTTTGTGAGAACAAAAGGAAATTATAAAGTTTTCATATTAATTTTCTAGATTAATTGCCTATAATTTTGTATTTCTCTTTTTACCTGAAATTAGTTTATCTAGAATCAGTTAACAAATGGTGGTTAAACATATTTTTAAATATCCTTGAAACCAGCTACTGAATTTTATTGTTTGGCAATGATTGTAGGTAACGGTGAGATTCATTTTTTAAAATTTAATTTATTGTGATAAGCTAAGGAATATTAATTTAACTACTGATTCATTTACATATGAATCAATAGTTTCATTCAAATTTGGAGAAATTAGGTGTTTACCGATAAATATATTTTCTCGGGATATTTTAGAAATTCCCTGTCAAACTCTATGGATTGATAAAAGAGTGAATTCTAGTGATTTGTATATATATATATATATATATATATATATATATATATATATATATATATATATATATATATATATATATATATATATATATATATATATATATATATATATATATATATATATATATATATATATATATATATATATATATATATATATATATATATATATATATATATATATATTAAATTTAGGAATTTCATATTATTCTCACCTAAGGATTCTGTTTTCCATACCTTTTGGATATCAATTTATTAAAGTAATTTAAATCTATATTTTCTAAAAGATTCGCAATACTAAGTTTTGAAATTTATCAATTAATAAGTCGTCAAGGCTGGTTTCTTAGTTTAAATTAAATGATTAACTAATGATTATTAATTTAAGGAATTTTTAAGATTCTCACATTGAAGACTTGTGTTTTTTTGTGTTTCACATCAATCATGTGATAATTTCTTTACTAAGAAAGATAGATAAGAAAGTAAGATAGAGAGAAAATGCATCAGTCAGTGCTTATGTTTTCTCGAATACTCTCAAAGATTTTTGTTTTAGGACTTGAATTTGAAGATAATTTTCTAATTGTAAATATGGTTTATCACTTTAACTCTTTATATATTATTCTAGTATTCTTATTAAGTATATATTTTATTCAATATATATATATATATAATTTATTCAAATTATATATATATATATATATATATATATATATATATATATATATATATATATATATATATATATATATATATATATATATATATATATATATATATATATATATATATATATATATATATATATATATATATATATATATATATATATATATATATATATATATATATATATATATATATATATATATTGAAACTATACTGCATTATCTATTTTAATTTAAAATTGCTTAAATGCATCTAAAATTATTATATTATTTTTGAAAACGTAAGAACATTTTCATATACGAAAACTATTCAGAATGCTTTGTATAAAATATATCTTCTAGATTTTAAGAGTTAAATTACTTTTAATCTCTGAAGCGACCAAGATCATAAATAAAATTTGCTTTAAAATTTTCGACAACACTGCATTTTAAATAATCCGTAAAGTCTGATTTATATTACAGTTATTGTTCAATCAGCAAATGCTATTCAAGAGGCATTGTTATAATTTAAGGGAGAAATGCTTTCACGAAAATTGTTCATGGCAAGGAAATCCTATGTGTCTTTAGAGAATTGTCCGTAACCGTAACTTTCATCTCACAGTGGAAATGGAAAGTAATCGATATTAATTCTAGTATTCTTATTAAGTTCTTGGGACATCATCTTTCTTTAACTTACATGCACAGAGAAATTATATATATATATATATATATATATATATATATATATATATATATATATATATATATATATATATATATATATATATATATATATATATATATATATATATATATAAATATATATATATATATATATATATAAATATTATATATATATATTTATATATATATATATATTATATATTTATCTGTGTGCGTGAATATATTTACAGAGTTACTCCCACTTATTTAAATGATTATTATAATATATAATAGAAAAAGTTATATTGGGACTTTTATTGATTCTTAAACTGCAGAAAAAATATCCAATTCCATTTTTTTCAATTTTAAGAAAAATTTTTTTTTGCTTAAAATAAAACTGAAATTGAAAATTTTATAGTTATAATTATAAATATAAACTCTACAGGCTATATATATATATATATATATGTGTATATATATATATATATATATATATATATATATATATATATATACAGCAATTAATTTTATAAATGTATGTATAAAAGTAAAGAATAATAATAATAAATAAATAAATAAAATAAAATAATAAAAAGTTTTGGGAAAAATAATTTATATTTAGTTTTAAATTTCGCTTGATGTTTAATCGCTTTATCATCCGCGTTGATTTGTAAATGTTATGTTCTTTTATCCGCTAAACTTCAATGAGATGATTTAAAATTAAATAAAGCAGGCATATTTAAGGAATATAAAATTTAAAAAGAAGCAAACTGTTTAAAGGTATCTATGACATTTAAAAAGCAAATTAGAGGACTTTATTATATATTATATTTAAAAAGCAACATCTTATAGGAATATATACCATTTAAAAAGAAATATATTTAATAAGTTTTCCTGTAACTTAATTTTAAATGTTTATTTCAGCTAAAACTCTTGCTTTTAAGCGAAAGTACTTTTACGCTTCCTCATTACTTTATACAAATTACAGCACTCATGGCATTCGCAATTCCTTTAAGAAATGGATTTGAATACAGGAGAGAAATTCAGAATTGAAGAATTTCAACTTATTTTTTTCAATAATTTAATGACTATGATCATTTTCATTTAAAATTTATGCACGATAATTTTTATAAATTATTTTATTACATTTCCAGTACCTAATAACTCAACCAAAGAAAACAGTAAATTGCCTTCGTTAAAGAAATTTCTACTTACAGGGTAAGATTGTTACACTTTAAATCTCTAAACATTTACTGCGCACTTTTTATAAATTCAGATTTCAGCAATTTACTCATTAAATGCTCTAAGCGTTTTGATTTTATTTTTAAAGCATTTACTAAGCATTTCTTAATTCTATAAATAAAATATTATTTAATTCATCAGACAAACATTCTAAAATGCAAAATGGACGAGTGATATATGTTCCAATGATTTACTGATTATTCTACAATTAAGATTAATAAATGAATAAACTCAGAGTCTTTTATCATAATGAATGAGAGATTGAACGATTAGTCTCATTTGAAACCAGTCGACTTGGCAGCTGATTGGCTAACGTTTTCATCATTAGTTTAACGGTGCATAAGTTCGACACCTATTTATGCGTGATAATTTGTAGTAATTCGTAGTCTAATTTAAAGTGGACAACCCGATAAAATTGACCTTCGTGTGCAAAAAGTTTTCCTAAAGCAATAAATAAGTCAGTAATACTTATTTGAAATTAAAATCTAGCGTACTGACTAAAAGCAGTATTTGAAGGGATTGCTCCCTAGTCCATACTAGAAAGTTGGTTTGTTCTTATTCCTGTGAAGCCCCCTTCTGAGAACGAGAATAAGTTTGATCAGAATCTATAGCTATGAATGGATCTCCCCATATTGATTGGGATAAGGATAGGTAATGCAGAATTATGATTAGTTGAGATAGTAACCTTTAAGCCTCTTTGGCATATTCAAAGAGACTAATATGTTAATAAATTCTGTGAATAGTAAATATTTGAAAGACCCAACATTCTATCATTTATATGTTATGGTATAAGGAGGTGAGTATTGTCTAAGGGATCCACTTCATCACATGACTACGGTTTAAGAAAGATTACGAGACACTTTTAACATTAAAAAAGAAACTTTTAACATTAAAAAGGAAACTTTTTAATGTTATTTAACCCATTAACAAATTAATATATTCCAGAATACCATGTCTTCTTTTGTAACTTGAATTTTCTTATCACCAAATAAACTCTAATATAGAATAAAGGGAAATTTCAAGTTGATAAAAACATCTCATCTAAAAGCAAAATATAATAGTTTATAAAAGTAATGACATTTTTAAACAAGTTGCTGATAATGTTATCAATAATGTGTGTTTTAGATAGTAAAATTATTACAGAGGACAAACTTCTGTCTAAGTAACTGAGATAAAGAATTCGATATTATTTACCGATTTTTATTTCTAGGGATAAGTTTCCCATTCTTAAAATTTGAAAGATGTTCTAGCTATTATTAGAATAATAAGAGTCTTTATATCAAGGAATCTACTCTTCATGCTGATTAGAAAATAAGAAATGAAAGACAATTGGTAATACTTCCAAATACATATTATTATAAGTTTAAAATTTTTCTTTAGTGTTAAATTATAAACACTAGATTAGATGTCAAGTTAATTTTAATCTATACAATCATGTTTAAAAATATTGTCACACTTCTAAATTTCCACTCACAAACTATAATTCAATAAATTCACCTGCATATTGACATAATATCAATATTATGAGATAACAGTAAAAACTGGATCTTTCTTTAAAGTAAGTATCTAAATGATAACCTGAAAATGTATAGTTAAATTTATCATTACAACAAAATAATAATATAAAATTTACTATTTGGGAAAATAATCAATATTCGCGTAACAATATTTTGAGTCATTTCTCAATTGTTAAGGCATCTAATGCCTCAGCTCTGATAACGAATGTTAATTTTATAAATTATGTGTTTAACTCAGACGTTGATCTCATAATTTCATCTTCAATCAATTAACAGAACACATGGTCTAAACCTAGAATCCTTACTCTTCATAATTTCTTATGTGAAAGAAAAGCATGGCTTATCTACTAAAGTATCTCACTCCAGGGAAACTTCTAATTAAATAAAATTATTGAATTTTACAATTTTTAGATTTTTTCTAGAAAAAGTTGGTTAATTATAACATTGTTTATTTGCTTAACCTGGAAAATAATAGAATTGTATATTTGAACTTCGGAATTTTTGTCCAGTATATCTAAAATAGTTCTTCATCACTTTTTTAGCTTACAGTTATTTTCAAGGAGTGCCAAGTTTCAAAATTCTTTATCCAAAATTAAGGATTATCTTCAAAATTTAGGATAGAATGAAATAATAATGGATGGATTTCATGTTCAATTTCATAATATATATTCATAATTAAAAGTTTAAAAATTATTATCTACCGATAATATTATCTGAATAGAAAGGAGAAAAAAAAATCCGGAAGAAACTAGGAAAAGAAACGAGAAATGCTGATTTATGAAGAAACACAAGACAAATACAGTTTCGAACTACTATTTCCATTAAGACACTAGAAAAGTTATCTATATTTTCAACAAGTGCATTTACTAAAAATGTATGCAAGTGTGAATGTTTGAATTTTGCCTTAAATCAGAATCATTCATTTTTAATGTTAAGAAAAGCTTATTGTTGAGGCTTATCTCCAACTCAATCTGATCATATCAGATCCATAAATCTACTAACCTTTAAAAATTTAAAGATAAGAAGAAGGGGAGAGTTAAATTCTTTTGAAAGGAGAGCCAAACTTTCCAATATGTATTTAGCAAACCCTGTGTTGGTGGCATTTCGGACAGAGAAGGTAGGATTACTCAACCTCAGAAAATGAAAGATATTTCAGGTAAAATGAAATGTACTTCTTTAATAATTGATTAACAGTTGGTCTCTAAAAAAGGTAGAAGTTAACATCATTTTTATAACCATTTTTCAAATTTATCAAAGGAAATCTTATCTGCGACAAGATAGGTAGACTGGTATAAAAATGTTGTAACAGATTATTTACCCTGATAATAAAAATGGTTTCCTCTTCAAAGGTTTTAGTAACAATTAAATGTATCAATTTTTCAACTCATGATTATTGATACTAACAGCCATTGAGCAAAGTATCGCCAAAATAGGCCTTTAAGAAGTATTCAAAAAGGTTGTCGATAAAATGCTTCGAAACAAGATTGTCAGCTGAAACACGGGATGTGAACATTTGAGTTATATCCTTTAGTGATTGGTCAGCGTACGAAAAAAACTAAAAGGGACAAAATTTTACGAAAAAACAGAAAACCAACAGTATACATAAACTAGTCATATTTCTTAATCAGGAAATGGTTAAGATAATTTCTGAACTGTATCGCATATGAAATAAAAGCTTAAAACCTGTTCTAAATCTTATGTTGTTTGATATTAATAAGAGAAAGGATACTTTATACAGAATACAGAGGCAAAACAATCAAAAATGGCAATATATGTGATTCATAGAAATATATATCTATTTTTAGTATAAAAATAGAAAACGAAAATATAATGAAAACAATAGGAAAACGTAGGCCCCTACCAGTATAAGTACAAATCTTCAAATTAGTGAAGATAGTTTCACGTTTCCCCAAACTTGAAACTGGAAGCATAAACAGTGCTAACATACCGTTCAAACATTCCTCATTCTAAGTGTGAGAAATGCTCACACGAATATTTTGAACTTGTTATTTCATATTTAATAATGTTTGAATATCGTAATATACTTACTTGTCCAATTCACTTCAACAAGATGTGCTATCTACTAATAACTCATAATCTTTAGAATCTTTAAAAAACAACAGGAATTCGTTTCCCTTTCAATCACTTTGTTGAATATAGTTATTTTATGATCTTTTTCATTCACTCGATTGAAAGAGGATCACAAAATAATGGATAAGAAAAGGATAAGCTTTAAATTAGTGCTAGTAGCTGGCTAATGTATCAGATTTTCACATCAATTTTAATCTTTCATAAATTAAATAGCAAGAAGAATCATCATAATATATATATATATATATATATTATATATATATATATATATATATATATATATATATATATATATATATATATATATATATATATATATATATATATATATATATATATATATATCAGAAATATGAATTATTTCAGCATGATGGTGTAGTCACTAAATGTAATAGTAAAATTAAATCCATCATCAAAAAAGCATCATAAGCAGAAAAAAACTGGCAGAAAAGCTTCATAAATGGAAATAACATTATGAATATCAACCAATATTCTGTTATTCAAGAGATAAAATATATTTTATTTATTTTAAATAAAAAATATTAATTTTATTATTTAAATACTTTAAAATGTTAATTTCATAATATCATGCATTGCGACTTATTTTATTTATTGTGATTTTTTGAAACACAAATTTCCAGTCCATTGACTCAATGTTAAAACAAAAGTCTCGATCTAATTAATTCTCGTGTGAAAGAAGTGACCGTAAAAGTGATCAACTAAAAAAATGAATCACCGTTAAAATATCTATAGGAAAAAAGCGCAACTATTCTCACCAGCGAACAGAAAGTCAAATTATTTTTGGTCATTGCCAACTCTTCAGATAAACAAAAAAGATCTGAAATAAAATCGGGACAATATTTCCTCTAAGATGTTTAAAATTGTTAAGAATATATTCTTAATTTGTAAGCAAATTCTTATTTTATTAATGAAGGAATTTTATAATAAAATTTTTTCGTTTATTTTTCAGTTTATTGTTTACGATTGATAGGAATTTTGTGAGACGATTTTGATGATAAGAACATTCAATGAATTGCGTCCAATCAATCTCTAAAAATAAGAAGGCGAATTTATATTAAATTCGTTTAACGCAAATTTATCCTATATGCTTTCAAAAATTAAATAATATTTTTAAAAATAAGAGCTGAAATATTTCATAAATTAACTAATCTTACTCATTTTCTTTTCAGAGAATTATATCTAAAATAATTAAGACAGAAAATAT